>CM053784.1:346415289-346815289 GCA_028749045.1 Cupressus sempervirens
TGTATACAATGGACAAGAGATTTTTTTTAAAAATCACACAAATTGTAACTACAACTAGCCCCTGCAAAACTACTGGGAAGAATAGTAACCATTTGCGTCACAAGGACGATCAGACACCAAAACACTGCAATTTAGTCTCTGATAGTAAACATCATGCTTGCTAATTACCAAATACCAATCAAAGGGAATTAAATCCAAACCAGATGATTCATTCCAAAAATAAGGGCACAGATCAAAGAATGTCGAACACCTAAGCTAAATTTTAAATAATGAGATTCAACAATGTCAATTATCATCCAGAGATATTATAACATCAAAAACTACATTTTTATTCTGTTAACCACTCTGTCAGGTTAATTGATCTCAAGTCTCAACAAAAGACAACATATACAGAAAATAATGGTTCCGTTAGATGAAGAGCCTTGCATAATATGTATAGTAAGGAAACGTATTAATAACATAATTACTCCATTTGTCGAAGGACAAGGATGCACATTACTTCCTTTTCTAAAAAGCTACAAACTTCAATTTAGATGAGTTGAGCCCAGTGCAAGCAATTGAATTTTGCCCACATTGGGTGTGATGATGGTGAACAGCAAGTAGAGTAAGTGAATGCATCATATACTAAAGAGAACCTGAAATTGATTTGCAATACCAAAAATCAAGGAGATACAATAAATAACATATGGCCAAATATTTGGGAAGAGTAATATTAACTCACGTAAACTAAAATGGGATGTTGCACTATCACCAAGCGCTTTAAAAGCACCTACCCAAGCCATCCAAGTGGACTACACACTGACCTTAGTAGCTGATCACTGACCATGCTGACTTTTGACAGATCTATCCCTTCTCACGTATGTGCACAAGCCTTCAAGGGTAGGCGCTTAAAGGTAATAAAGAGACAGAGTTATTTTTTTCTCTTTTTTTGTTTTTGCCAGTCATGTTTCTTAATAAGGAAAACGCAGCCCGAGGATATGCAGGGGAATTGTACGCCTAGCAAGGGAGTGGGTGGAGTAAAAAGGCAAGGGAGTATATCAAGATAAGGAAATTGGTCAAATCAGTAGGCGACCACATGCTAGTGAAATCATTTTTTTTTATGAAAACTCATTTACTCCAACTCCTTCCTTACTCTATCTATAGGCATTATTCCTCTCCCACGTGGGCATGTTGTCCTACCTGACTCTTGCCGATTGATGGAGAAGTATGGGTGAGGTTAGACCTCTTAATTGAATAGATCTAATGGTCAGCGTCTAGGATTAGATAGGGGTAGGAGTTATGTTTTAAAGTAAGGTAGACGGTGAGTTAGGATGTTTTATAATATATAAATATAATATTTTCTTTCTTTCTGATTTAAAATCATAATATTAATAAATTCTCAAACAAAAATTTAGAGAATCTTTTAATATTCTCTGTTACTTTTTTTTTTGAATTTAACTAGCTCTCTCATACATTAACCAGCATCCTGTAGATGCTTATTTTCAAAATATGCATATACCTTTTCTTTTTTTTTGTGTGTAAGATTTTCAAATTTATTTATATAGTCAAGGGGGGGGATTTTTTTTGAGTTATAACATAAAGTTTAGATGTCTGGTAAGCACAATAATATCGAATTATTTCTTCCTCTAATATGAGGATACAAAAAGAGATTCAATTCATGTGGTTTTAATTGTCCAAACTTTACATGGACCCATTTTTGTCCAAGTGTTACGAAACCCCGCTCTATACCAAAATGTCATGCCCAAAATGTAAGGGCAAAACACACAATTTTGTTTTTTCTTAAAATTAAATTGATTGTGATCTTAATGGAACTTAATAAGGAATATGATCCTAAATTCATAATTCAAAAGGGTGATGAATAATCCTTAATCTAATTTAATTGTATTTCAAATGAAACTTAACAATGAATGTGATAACTTGGTGATCACAAGGTGGGATTATTATTTCATGTCAACATTCAAAACATCGCATTGAAAACTCCAATATATCAATTGCCTTTCAATATCAAGATTGAAAACTTAAAGATGCTTAATTCAAAACAACATCTATCATCTATTTTCTTACATACATATGCACAAATTTAAATCACATGAGATCAATACAAGGAGTCTTTCATAATCTTTTTCCTTTCTCTATTATGCATCTTGGTTCAAGGCTCCATCGGGAAAGAACCAGTAAGAAAACCCGATGTTGTTGCCAATCATTCACAATATAATTTACATATAATTTACAATTCAATGATAAACTCTTCAAACTTCTTCACAAGACTTCCTTCTTTTAACTTCAAATCTTCATGGAAACACAAGGAGAACAAGAGCTGACCCAAGGTGATTCAACACAACACAAATAAACAATTCAACATACACCCAACCTGGTTTAACACAATAGATCCATCCATAGGACCTTATTTAGGGGGGAGGTGGATTTTCCCAATGGGAGATGTCAATCACCATACCTTAACATAGCCCTTTCGGGGCTAAAATCTCAGGAACTTTCTTTGTTCCACAAATGCCCTTTCAGGGCCAATCCAACAAGGAATTTCTTTCCTTTCCATACTCAAGATTTCACAATATCAACAAGGTATGTGATGACCGGTAGGGGCCCATACACCCTACCCTTTTTTCCCTCCTCTCACCATGAAAGGAGACTCTACACCATTGAGGTCCAACTAAAGCCCTACCCCCAACATGGCCACTTCTTCCCTATCCGAGGGTGAGTAATGCCAAATACACCCCATGAAAACCCCTCAAAACAATACATCAAGACATACAAGGAAACATCAAGAACAACACAAAAACCTCTCCAAATCAACCCAACATACAAGCAAGCAACATGTAACAACACAACACTATATGCAAGAACAAGCATGATCAAACATGGAGAAAGCAAAATACAAGAGCCAAGAATCCTACCTTCACCAAGGAGTTATGGTAAAAATGGAGGTTTGAGAAGACCTTATCCTTTTCTTCCTTCAATCTCCAACTATCTTCCAAACTTTCTCTAAAACTAGAGATTGGGTGACAACCCCAAAACTACTCCAAAATGCCCCTAAGTAAGCTCAAAACTCAACCACCTCCAATTTGCAATAACTTTCCCACTTGACTTAGGTTTCTAGAAACTTCTAACTCAACCTCCACCACTAAAGCAAACTTTAGGGTAGAGTTTATCTTGTCAAACTCATGATGACACTTCAATTTTCGCAACAAAGGAAGAATGAGATATTTGGGGAACCATAAAAGTCAACAAAAGGGGCTAAGGCGGTGAAAAATGCCCCCAACCCATACCCATACCCTTAGGCACTTAGATTACATGATTTTTAGGCTTTTAGGATTAATTGGAGACCTATCAAAAGTTAGGAATATTTTAGGACCTAAAAGCAACTCTTAAAATGCAAATTAAATGCTAATCTGGATTAGGGGTAATTAAATCTCAAATACTATTGATATGCAAAAAGGCACTAACCTAGTCTGACATAGATCTTTAGGTCACTCGATTAACCCTAACCATCATGCTGGAATGCATCTACAATTTATGAGTGTCAAGTGACACCATAAAAATCACTGTTACGAAACATTAACATTTACTGATTATAGAAAGATACATTCATTCGATCCATGACACAAATAAAATACGAATAATAGGGTTTGCATATTTTATCAAATTTAACCCTGGTTTCCACAATTGATGCATCAGATTCAGTTTCATTTCTTCATTAGATTTTTCAACTAAAATATCCTGCACACTCATTGCACACATCAATAACATAAGAAAATCACATGCATATATGTATATAATGTATCAGGGGAATTCACATAAATTAAAACATCCATCTTTCAAATAAACTAACTGTTTATTTCATTTTTACTCACATTTACATCAGAACTCACCAATTCAACATAACATAACTTATCCATTAATCTAGATTAAAATACTAGAATAATCATCGTTAGGCATACATGTACCTAATCATCATAACAACACCAATTAAAGAATACTGAACTATATGAGGCATAAAACTTAATCATCGAGGTATTAACTCAACACCCTTGTCATTAGGTGAAAATACTTCACATCATCATTAGTGAAATTTTAATGCCTTTAACAGTCGAGATAATGTAGCAATTCTTGAGTCACCTAGTATTACAACATGGATATAACAACTGCTATAGATCTCATTAGGACATTCTCAATATAAAACATAACTTCATATCCATCCAATTCTCGTACAATAGATTTTAACTGAGGAATTCATATTTACTAAGCATGTGTGAGGAGGAACCTTACATTTATGACATTTTTCTTCAAAGATTTCCTCAAATTAAAATAAGCCAAAGATTTTTTGAGATGACAAAACCATTCTATGTTAAGATAAACCATACACACACTACATGTTGTTGTAGCATTCATGTTGAGTTTTCTATGCATTATGATGTTTATCGTTATATATGTTGTACTTTGCATAATAACAAAATATTGTAGGAATGTGGTCTACAATTACCTCCTAAGTCACCAAGAGAATTTATTACAAGTGTACTATGTAAACGAGATGATGGGTGCATTTATTATAATACCATGTGTTTGAAAAGTTTTGCCCTCAATGTGTTGGTTTTCAAAAGTTGCATAGATGCCTAATCTAGATAGCACACATGAAATTAATAAGACACTAGTTTCTCTTGAAAATTACAAGTTAGTTATACATGGTGTTAAATATGGAAAATAATTAAAGAGGTGTGAATTAGTGAAAAGTTATATATGTGTAGCTGATTTTATGAATTTATTTCAAGAGAAAATAGTTTATAAATACATAGGTCATACACATAGAGCTAGATGTTTAGATGAGCAATTCAAGTTGTGTAAGGACACTTTTCCCTTGGGTACAATTGTGTCGATTGTTGAATTCATTGAAAAATATATACTAAAACCTCAAAATGAAGTTTAACCAATATATTACAACTCTATACAAGTGTCAATTTTTGTACATATATAATTTATTCATGCACATGATAGCATAGAGGATTACAAAAAAATATTGAGTATCACTTCTATATCATAGATGATCAAAATCATTCATTAGAGTTTGTTTAAGGATGTTTTAGAGTTTTCTATGACAATTTGAGGGAAAGAGATGAAAGACACAATCAACACATTATATGGTCAGACAATTGCACCACACAATTCAAGAATGCAAGGATGTTCTATTGGTTGACTAAGATGCATGTGACAAGTGGAGTGCAAAATTTTTGGAATTTAATTGAGGTTCAACATGGAAAGGGAGAGAATGATGGTGTTGGAGCATGTGTCAAAAGAGCCCTTAGTAGAGAGGAATTAAAGTATGAAGGTGGCGCAATATTAGAAAATGTTGAACAATTGTCCAATGGTACAATTCTACAATGGGATTAGGTAATATAGGAAACTCTATGGTTTCTAGATATTTTTGGTTGATACATGAACCTGAGATTGAAAATTTGCAGGATTTTTGTACACTTACAGAATCAAGTGAGATGCATTCATTTCAAAGTTCAAATGTAATGTCACTAGCTATTCATATTAGAAAGCATGCATGCTTTTTCTCTTCATGTATGCATTGTTTATGGGATGAATGTGGATCAAAAGAGTGGGTTGACCAATGGTCTTATACACCTCTGCATCCAATTTATTCATATAAACTTCTTACAACAATACAACTTAGCCAAGTTGAAGCATCAATAGATTTTGAGCATGTATCTAACCTAGGTGAACCAAGTACTAAGTTATCAATTTAATACTTGGTTAAAATAGATTACTTTAAATTTTTCCATTAACTTATCCTTCTATATAATGCAGGTCATGTATATGTAGTTATTGTATATCATAATAATGATGAAGGAATAACTTACTTTGTATGTCAGTGTACTAAACCCAAAAAGAAATTGATAGCTACAGTCATTGATGGTGAGGATATTGAGTACCCAATAGGATCTATCATTATGATAGGCACATGGTTTAGAAGGTAGTATATTTTTTTCCCCTACCATAAAGATCTTTTCAAGTCAATTTGTCATGTATAATGTATCAATTTTGACTTTAAATTGTCTTTACAGTTAAATGTAGGTACCCTATCAAGAATTCTACCACATGGTTATTTAGGATTTTGAGACACACAAACATATTCTTCATTACTCTAATCTTATTGTTGCAACAAATATTTAATTGATACTGTATTGTGGTAGACCTCTTAACAAGAAGTTGTGGAAAGCATATGAATTTAATCATGAGGCAATACTTGATAGAATAAGGGTTAGAGATGATCTAGAAGGTTCCTTTGATTGAGTGTGTGCTATATAGCAGAATCATTCCACATATGGTAGAATAATTTTAAATTTTTTTGTAAATATGTTATGAGAAATATTGCAACTTCGCAGTGATGTGCATATGTAAATGCCAAAATTTGTATATAAAAAAGAGAAGACATGTAACATGTGCATATTTTTATGCCATGTTTTGTATAAAAATTTGATAAGAGATGTCACATGTGCATATTTAGATACTAGATTCTGTATATAAAATTGATAAGACATGTAACATGTGCATATTTATATGCCATATTTTATATAAAAATCTGATAAGAGATGTCACAAGTGCATATTTAGATGCCAAATTTTTTATATAAAAAAGAGAAGACATGTAACATGCACTTATTTAGATGCCATAAATATTCTTTTTTTTGGGTTTGATGATATCCTTAAAAAAACTCAATTATCTTCAACTTATATGGATTTAGATGGTTGTCCTCTTGCATTTTTCTCCCAAATTTCCAAAACATTAGGAAAATAAATTATAGATTTGGATACCCATTTGACTTCTCTACAACATATGCAAGTCTTGGATAGCGTTGTTTTGGGCCATGTCCTTGCTGTCACACTATGTCACTCCTTTTTAGGCTTAAAATAGCCCTCCAATTAGCACAAGGCATGATGATGATGTCATCATGAGGTCAATAGGGTCTACAAAGAATTAGGGTTTTTTTTTTACCATAGGTAATGTTTGTGGTTAGTTTTGAGATGATAGGAATGTCATTTGACCAAATTGGTGAAAACTTACAAAAAAATGTAAAAGTTGCATTGTGCAACTTTTTGCAACTTTCAAAAGTTGCTTGAGAAAATTTTGGCAAGAAAGTTGCAAAGCATTGAAGAGGATTCGTAAAGGGTAACTAACCACACAACCACCTTATATAAAGCATGAGAAGAGAAAACTTGCATAATAGTGCAAAATGTTGTTAAAAAGTTGCAAAGTGCAAATTTTACAAAAGTGTATTTTTTGCAATTTGGAATCTGACTAGAAACCTTCTAAGCTTTCAAAATATGTTTCCCATGCTTATATTGTCAAAAAAGTTTTAAAATAACTGAGAGGGGGGGGAGGGGTGAATCAATTATCCAAAGTCTAAATTCCATAATAATACTTTTTCACTAATTATAGTGAGCCCATTAAACTACTCATCCATCCAAGCTTAAAACAATCATCTTAGCAAGTTACAGCAAATCAACATGCAAGATCAACATATGACACAATGATTTACATGGAAACCCAATTTGGGAAAAACCACCAGTAACATGCTACTCAATTCTCACTCTTTTGAAGTGATGCCGTATTAAAGGCCTTCCCTATTAAAGGCTTACAAAATACTATTAAATATGACCTTGTTAGAGGATTTCAGCATACTATTAGGAATGGGCCTAGTCAAAGGACTTTGGAACATTCACTTGGAATGTCACCCTGTTAAAGGATTTACAGCTTGGCTATTAAACTAACCTAAGTCCATAGGATTTATACTAACTATTACAATTGCTAGAGAGTAACAATAAGAGCTTTTGATCTGATACAACTCACAACATATCTTGTAGATTTCATATCACACTTCAGTTCAATCCTTTGCTTGGCTTCAATCACTGTGACTCTGACAGCTTGTCTTAATTTCAAGCTTTGTCTCCTTGAGTCTTCTTTCTCATCATACCAATGCAATCATATCTGTGGTCATCTATCAAAATAGAGTTTCTATGCTCTCTTCCTCCTTAGCACCTTCTTCAGCACTTCATGCTTTCATGCTTGACCAACTCTTTTGCTTCATGACCTTATGACTCCCTAAATAGAAATCTAGAATACTTTTCCCACTCAATTCTCCCTCTCCAACTTTAGGGTTTCCATAGATTAGGTAGGATACAATTTATCTATCCCATATCTTAGTTTTATCTAGAAACTTCATCTAGAATCCAATTGTATTTGCCAAAAATGTTTTACATAGTGTTCTGTGCCACCAGCTCATCATTCTTATCTTTTATCCATTTCACAAAATTCTAGATAATAACCATGTCAGCTCAGATCTGGTGAATCTTTGACTGTTCAAAATAATGCAGTAGCTTGGCACTTTTGACTTTCTAATGCTTGGCACATGAACACAACTCGACACTTGATCTTCACTCGGCACTTGATCTTCAAGTATATTGTCAATACATCACTTTACCATTGTCTTAATTGATCTTTGCACTTTATTCCAAAACCATAACTTAGCCTTTCCCTTAGGTGTTTTTATTACATCTTATTGATTCCTCATCAATCAACTAAGTGATAGTGCTTGGATCTTATAAGCAATTGCCATTCCAACAAATAGCAAGTTTGACATCAGTGACAAAATATTGATTGAACACATTCTATAGCAACAATATCTTTCATACAATGATCTATTTCAATTAGATTACAACATATATACCCTAGCATGGGTAGTTACAACTTTCCAAACCTCCATTTTCAACTTTTTTTGAAAATTGCAAAAGTTGCTCAAGCAACTATTTGAGCAACTTTGCAACTTTTGAGCAATTTTTGCTCTTGACATCTTTTTGGTCAAATGGGTCCATCTGGGATATTATAGGACCCTAGTTAATATCTCTAGGACCAATTAAGTAACCTAATACCTTATTTTCCCATCCTTAACAACTTTTAATCTATTGAGCAACTTTTGACCAACTTAGGACTTAATGAGCGATTTTGGCTTTTCCTAGCAATCCATGGCTGCTCTATTAGCTCAAGCTGGTAAATTTTAGGCTAGTACCAACCTAATTTCAGCCACAACATCCCTTCAACGGTATCAACTATACAGAATGGAAGCATCCTAAGGGTCTCTAAGCACCATTAGGCTACAATTTTTGATCGGTCACTTCTCTAAGCTTGTGCAAGGTATTGAAAAAATGTCAGGTGCTACAAGATTGTGTTATCTAAGCCTAAAACACATTGTATTCTATTTCATCACCTAGCCACCCTACTCAAGATAAAGTAGAATAGCTATTGGAGGAAAATAACTTTTGATTGACCTATATTGAAAGGGCGTCTATTTTGATCAGCACCAAACTTGATATATGACGTGATAAAAGCTTTGTAAGTCTCAATTTTTAGAGATTAAACTTTGTTTGGATTTGGCATTTGTATCTCACCTATTTCCAAAATTTGTAATGTTGCTTAGTTAAAATGAGCAAGGATGTATATATTTCAAAATATTAGTCCTAAGATCGAATCATCTACTTTGTTAGCTCTGGTTGGTCAAGTTTAGGCTAAGACCAACCTCATTTTATCCACAATGTCCCTCTAGCGGTATTGACCACACTAAAAAAATTTTTCCCTAAGGGTCTCTAAGCACCTTCGAGCTGTGATCTTTGACCAAACATTTCTCTCAGCTTGTGTAAGGTATTGAAAAACTATCATGTGTTACAAGATGATTTTATCTAGGCCTACAACTAACTATCTCAATTTTTAGAGATTTAAATTATTTTGGATTTTGCATTTGTATCTTGCATATCACCAAAAGTTACAATGTTGCTCAATTAAAATGAGCAAGGTTGTGTATATTTCAAACCATTGGTCCTAGGATCAAATTGTATGCTCCATTAGCTCCAATTAGTCGGGTTTATCCTAGGACCAACCTCATTTCAGCCACAACATCACTCCAATGGTATCAACCACACTGAATGGAAGTGTCTCTAAGGGTCTCTAAGCATTATCGGCCTAAGATCTGTGACACAAATAAAAAAATCATGACATATTTTTACTTTTCATGTCTTATTACATCAAAATAACTAACATATGATTATATGTTATAATAAATTTGATAAACATGTTACATTTTCTATATAAAATAATGAATGTTCATGTGTTTGATTAATTGTAAGAAAGTAAGCTGAAATACAAGTTTGTATGCACACTTTGAACAAGCTAGATGGAAATCTAAGTTTAATGGATATCAAAATGAACAATATATTATGTCATATCAATCAAATAGTTGCAAAAAGATGTTATGTCTCATTGGTACAATACAAAATTTGAATACCTAACAAATGTCGAATGTGACAATAGAAATGTCAAATGTGCACAATACAAGTCTTCAATATATACAATACAAAAGTTGAATACCTAGAATATTTTGAATGTGTACAATACAAATATCAAATGTGCATAATACAAATCTTGAATATATACAATAAAAAAGTCAAATATATGTCAATATCATGTGATGAACATAACTACATATGTATATCACTATCAATATCTATGATTGTGCAATATCATCAAAATTAAGCTTCTTTCATGTATTTTGTGGCTCATTAGGTATCTACAAAAGAAAAAATAAAATACGCTATCAAATATCTTATCTATTAGTAATATGAAAATAACTAGAAATTGGGTTCTAAATTATGGATAGTTGAGTGGTTCATTACCTCATCGCTTTGTCCCATGGTTGGACTGAATGATAATGTTAATGGGCTCCTTCGTTGATGGGTGGGACTCCTAACAAAATGGTGAGGTAGAGTGATGATGAGAAACATAACTACCAATGAATCAATTCTCATAGGAGGAACAACCACTGATGAGTCAATGCTAGTATGAGACATGACCTGTATGGTAAGCAATAAAATGTTAGCATTATAGGGTGGCATTAGGGATTTTGAAATAGAGTAAAAAATTAAAAAATGCATTGTAGCTTGAGCTAGATCTCTTGTGCTAGAAGGAGGTAAAACCATTCATGAATCAATGCTGGTATGAGGCACAACTTGTATGGTAAGCAATAAAATATCAGCATTATAAAGTGACATTAGGAATTCCAAATAGAGTAAAAAAACATAAAAATGTATTGTAGTTTGAGTTAGATCTCCTGTGCTAGTAGGAGGTACAACCACTTATGAATCAATGTTCGTATGAGGCACAACCTATATGGTAAGTGATAAAATGTTAGAATTATAGAGTAGACATTAGGGATTTCTATCACACACACAAGAAATCCAAATGGAGATCACATAAGGGCTTCAACTAAGACTCTACATACATACCTCTAGCCTCTATTGTGTTAGAATTTGTATGAAACAAATATATGCATAATTGAATTAAAGATATAGATTAATAAAGAGGAAATAAATTGTCAGAATAACAATACAATAACAATCTTAGATGTAAATGCTCAAAGGCATAATAGCACCAATATTTCCTAATTGTGTGATGTAAATGCTCAAAGGAATAATAGCATCAAACTTTCCTCCTTCCTAATACATAAGAGTTAGCCTGCTCATATAGGCAAGAGTCACCTACCAAAGTAGGTGGCACATGGTCAAATCCACCTACCAAAGTTAGGCATCTAGCAAAGGTAGGAGACATGTGAGAAATGAAGACATGTGTTTAATTCCTAAGAGGAATTAAATATATGTCTCATAAATATCTCACAATAACCTAAATAATAAAACTAAACTCACATAAGTAAACTTAAGTAAATGGAGAAATAGGGAAAATACCAATTTACTCTAACACCCCCCCTTAAGTGCAACTTAGGAAGATGAACTTAAGCTTACAAAGCTACATGAGATGCAAGATGGGTCCTGTCTACTAGGCCATATTAGGTACCCATGTACAATATGCATAAAACATGCAATCTCTCATAAAGCAAAGAAAGAGGGAAAAACTAATGGGAAAAACCCTCCCCAAAAAAGAGAGATGGAAATACAAGATGCATGGATGGATGGAGTAATCAAGACCCCCCCTATTATGACATACACCATGCATATACAATAAAGTATCCATCCATAGGAAGGAAACAAAGGAAGTGAGACCAAGTAGCCTCCCCTCAATGGATAATGTACACCAGTGATTGATGCTCCAAATGTGATGTAGAAATTGCTACATAAAACCTAAACCATGTTCCTCCCTTTAGAAAGAAACAAGAACAAATGTGTATGAGAAATATCTCCCCAAATGATAAGGATAAACCTCAAAAATTGTGGAATCTTGAAAAACTACTCAAATGTCCCCACATTGGTACTAAAGGCAAGCCCTTCCAAGATATGTGCAATAAACCACTTTTTTGAATAGGAGAATGTAGGATCTAGTGAGGATGAATATAGAATAGGTACTGAAGACTCAATTGTCACCTCTGAAGATAAAGAGACTTCCTGCAACTATTGTACATAAGGGCCCACAGTCACTTCAACCTTGAAAGATTGATCATGTGCATAATGTGTGTGAGAGTCAAAGTGTTCCTTCATAATAACTGAAGAAGGATCCTCATCATCAAAGAGAAAATGCATATCATTGATGATGTCTTCTAAATCTGAAATGTAGGATTCCATAAACAAACTTGAATTGTCTATCAAGTAGCAATCTCTTGAAGTTGTAGATGGAAGAAAAGGAGTGTCTTGTGGTACTAAATCACCTGAACCTATGAGTATATAAATCTCATCATCATCAGGACCAACTGTAGGTGCAATATCAATAGGAGGAGAAGTAATGGATGGCTCTTTTAGATCACAGGAAAGGATACCTAAGTTCAAGTAGCCAAATTTCTCCTCAATATATGAATCAATACTATAAGTGTGATCATAATACACTGAAGAATTCCTATCATCATCAGAAGAAAAGTCTGCAAAGTAATATATTTGAGATCTATGATCAACCACTCCTATAGCAATGATCTCTTTTCTCTCTAAATCTCTGATAAGAATAGATTTAGGGGTGAATTCAACAGTCCTTCTTGTTGGCCCATTAGTGAGTTGATATATGGAAAGGAGATTGTGAGTAAGGTGGGGTCCACAAAACACATCTTTCAATGTTCTCTCTCTCTTATCAATTGTTTGTTTCCCAATCACATTCATGTATGTATGATTTCCCATCAAAATAGGTGGTGCATTACAAGGCTCAAATGAAGAATAAAGAGACTATGAAGATGCCATATGATGGGAAGCTCCTAAATCTAGAAGCCATCTTCTTGAAACATTACTTGAAGTAAAAATTAAGGCTTGACCTTTTTCCTTTGTTATATTTTCCTTTAGCAACATTGGAATGAGAAGAAGAGGAAGTAGTCATTCTTGAAGGAAGTTTTATTTGATTTTTCTTAAGAGTATTCTTAAGTTCATCAATGTCATTCTTGTATCAATGATGTTCTTCATGTCCTTTCTACTTACAACATGCACAAGTAGGCTTTTCCTTTTTAAATTATTCCTTATATGAGGAAGAGGATTCAAATTTTCTTTATGATGTGTTATGTTTATTATTTTGTTTCTGTTCAAGATTCCCCACTTCTTTCTATACCTTAGACTCACTAGCAATTAATGCTTGTGACTTGGATGTCTTGATGATACCCATTTGAATTAGCTTTACTTCCTCTTAGATTAGAAGATTTTAAAATGCATCAAAAGTAGGTTCAACATATGCAACTCCCATAGAAACCTAATTTTTATGAAAGGCAAAAACAAATACAGAATACTCAAGACCAAGCTTGAGTAGCACATTGAGAATCAATTGTATATCTTCCTTAATTATCTTGCAATCTTGTAGTTACATTCTTAGTTGTCTAACCTTGGAGATGTAGTCTTGGATGTTATTGAAGCTCTTTGGATCAAGATTCATTATATCGTTATCAATTTGACAACCCTTAATCTTGTCATTTTACCCAAAAAAAAATTTAAGAGTATCCCAAGGCTCTTTAGGTGTCTTTGTAAGAATTTGGCTTAGGCCAGAATTCACCCAAGAACTAAAGAACTCACACAAGCACACAGTAGACCAAAATAGATAGAGTATGATCAGAATGATGATATTCATTCAATAACTTGATTCAAGAGTACACTAGGAGTGCCTGAATATAAAGGCCTCAGGAGAGCTTCTAGAATGCATAGAAGTCAGCATCATGATATGTCATACAACCAGGCACATGTCCACTAGATATGGATTGTCCTCTATTAAGAACAAGATTAAGTGCAATGATGTGAGGATAAGCCTACAATGATGTAAGCATGCAAATCAGTGGAGTAGACAACATGTGCTAAATGAGGAGTGTGGATAACTATGTTGTCAACATGACAACTCGATGAATGATGCATACTCCTGTGTTGTACACACCATGTGCATAATTAGAGTTGTGTAACTCAATGATAGTACACAAACTCCTAAGTGTCTCACCTAAAATAATAATAAAATAATGCAAAATAATTAAATAATGCATTAACCTAAGTAAAACTTAAGTAAGTGTAATAAGTAAATACTTATTTACACCAACACCCCCCCTTAAGTGCAACTTAGGGGAATGCCCTTAAGCTTACGAAATCTAGGATGAAATGCATAATGGGTCCTGGCTACTAGGCCATGTTAGGTACCCATGTACATAATGATATGCAATCTCCTATATAGCGGGGAAAGAGGGAAAACCTCATGGGAAAAACCCTCCCCCAAAAAGAGAGATAAAAGAGGATGCATGGATGGATGGAGTAATTAAGACCCCCCCATTATGACATACATCCAATATATACATAAGAGAATAATGAGAAGAGGAAGAGAGACAAGATGGGCTCCCCCCCCCAAAGAAGAATGTCGAATAGTGAATGCTCTGATGAAGAAGCTGATCTAAGACTATAGAATGGTGTTCCTCCCCTTAGGAAGAAACAATGCCAAGGGTACAACTAAGATGCTTCCGTTGTGTGTGGAAAGAATCCCATGGATAAGTGATGTCTCTAAAACTTGCTCAACTGGCTGAAGAACCTATCCCATAGAAATGTTTTTCCCTGAAACTGATGAAGAATCTTGTTGCAACTGCTGATCATAAGTATCCACAATCACTTCAACCTGTGAGGATCGATCACGTAGAGAATGAACAAGAGAGTCAGATGGAACCCTCATGACAACTAAAGAAGGTATTTTTGCATCAAGAAGAAGAGTCAGATCATCAATACTGTCCCCCAAATCTATCACTGAACCTATATCTAGAAGACTGAAGGTACCCTATTGTTTTGGACCTATCACTATGGAAATGTATGCATGTGGACTGAACTAATGAAGTGACCTCTCACTGTAACTATCGACAGAACTCCACATATCTAAATTTGTTGAAGTACTATCACTAGAATCACTATCAATTTCTACATTTTATGATGTGCGAAGAGGAGTAGAGGACAAGCTTGGTGAACTTTCCTCAAAATGTACATCCTTCTCCACAAATATTTGATGTTTCTCAGGAGCTAGAAGTCTATATGCCTTCACACTATCTTCATAACCAATGAAGGTACAAGGCTGAGATGACTATGCCTTGCATCCCCTGGAAGATTTCTTTGCCCATGCAGGACAACTGAAGACACTAAAGTGTGTCACAATAGGTTTTCTATCGCACCATGCCTCAAAAGGAGTTTTTCCATCTAAGGTTGGATGAGGAGAACAATTAAGAATGTGAGTGGTAGTTGAGATTGCTTCAACTTCTAATGATGGATCTAGAGACTTGGCATGAATCATGCAACTTGCCATAGACTTTAGAGTTCTAATCCTCAAAGCTGCAACATCTGTCTTATGCAGACTAAATGTTGAAGGAGTCTAAAGATCAGTTTTCTCATGTCTACAAAAATCTTTAAGTCTTTTGTTCACATCCATGCTACCATTGTCCATTTGGAGTACTTTGATGGCCTTTCTGGATTTTCATTCTACATGAGTCTTGAAGTCTAGAAATGTGTCCAACACTTCATTCTTGTTATGCAAAAAGTAGACCTAAGTGAACCTTGAAAAGTCATCAACTAAGGTAAGTATGTAGCGACCCTGGCTGAATGCAAAAGGACCTACTAATACCATGTGAACCATTTGAATAACACCTGTTGCTCTGGAAGACTTCCCTCTTTGTAACTTCCCCTCTAGATGCATTTCCACTGAATCTGTTGAACATTCACTCTTAGAAAAGTTGATTTGAGGTAGACCTTTCACCATGTGGTATGTCCAAAGTTGCTAAAGATAGCGATAGTCAAGATGACCATATCGCTCATGCCATAATTGCATGTTTGAATTGGATTGAGTTAACAAGGCTTTTGAAGAAGACTTGGGTTCAAAATGTGAGAAAGAGTACAACCTCTTGTGATCATTCACTTTCCCCACTACAACCAAGGAATTATCTTTACAACTGTGCACTTTAACTGAGTCTGGAAGGAACTCAACTCTATGTCCATCTCCGAGGTGAGTGACTTGGTAGATTGAGAGCAGATTTGAACTCAGGTTTGGAACATAGAGAACTTCTTGAAACTCTCCATTTTCCATCTCCACATTTCCTTTTCCTTCAACTTCCATTTTGCTATCATTCCCCATGAAGATGTGTGGTACCTTTGAGTGATTCAATGAAGAAAAATCCTCCTTTGAAGAATCCATGTGATATGAGGCACCTGAGTCAAATATCCATTCCTTTGAAGAGTTTGAATTAGCCATGAGTGCTTGCCCTTTGCCCTTAGAATCTAAAGATGACCCTTTATCCTTATAGGCATTAGGAATTGGAACATTATATTTCTTCATGATGTTGGTTAATTCATCAATCTTTTTGATATAACACTCATGCTCTTCATGACCCGTTTTCTTGTAATAAGCACACTTCTTCTTCTCCTTATTATTGTTGTTGTCCTCTTTCTTATTGGAATTCGAGGACTTGCCTTGTTGATTGGATTGTGGTGTTGCCTTTTCTACATCCTCAGATTTAATCTTCCATTTCTTTTTACCCTTTCCTTTACTTGAAGATTGTGTAGCTAAATTTTGAGAACCCTCATTGGCCACTAATGCTTTGGACTGAGGTGATTTGAGAATCCCCATTGATTTCAACTTCTTTTCTTCATCATCCAATAGTTTTGCATATTCATCAAAAGTGACTTTCTTGTAGGCAAACCCTAAGGTAGTCTTTGAGGTGTTAAAAGAAGATACAAATGTGGAATATTTTGATGACAGCTTGTTATGAATGAGATAGATCAGTTTTTCATCTTTGATAGAATTTCCACAATCAGTAAGCTTTGTCCTTAATTCATTCACCTTGATGATGAAGTCCTGTATTGAGTCATATGACTTAGGATCTAAGGAAACAAGCTCATCTTCAATTTTGAACACATCCTCTTCAGACACTGTACCATAAAGGCTTTCGAGCGTATCCCGAGCTTCCTTGGATGTAGTACATTTCTTGATTTGATACATGATCTTATCATCTACCTCCAAACATATATCACCTAGGGCTTTCCTATCCATGGCTACCCAATCTGAAATGTCACTTATTGATACATTATCACCTGCTTGTTTAGGAAGAGTACCATCTACATATTGTGAAACTCCATTATGCATTAAGTGATACAACATTTTAATTGACCATGAAGCATAGTTATAAGGAGTTAATTTAGGAAACTTAAAGTTGTCCATAATGTAGAAAATGAAAGAAAATTGCAAAAAAGAGAGAACACAACACCAAGAATACCCCCCCTTTTCACTAAATCAAGAAACCCCCCCAAAATAGATGCGTTGGGCACTTTATCAGTAGTGTGATTACAATGGGCCACTTGCCAATTTTGGCCTTTGTGGACTTCTGATTTTTCTTGTTACAACTTCTTAATGGAGTACAAATCTGAAACTTTACAAAGTGCTACAATTCTGAAGCAATACAAAGCAAAGAAAGGCCCTATTGCTGAAAGTGACAATTTTGTCCACACAACCCTACAATCTGATACCAGATCTAGAAAGTAGATAAAAAAATATGCACTTTCAAAAAAAATGGAACCTATTTTTGACTCCAAATGTGCCTATACGGAGCATTTGAAATTGCAAAATGTAGGATTATCCCGGTACAATCACCAAAAAATGCAATTTTTGAACAATCCATGCACCAAAACAAGAAAATAGCTACCCCACTGAAAACTCTAAAAAATTTTACCCAATTTCAAAAAAAATTGCACTTGATTTGGAGTCCGGATGTGCAAGTTATGGCCTCTTGAAGTCGGACTGCCAAAAAAAAAATCAATTTGGTGAGGGGGTGCATCAGCGAAAAGTGAGGTTAAATTTGATGGTCATACAGCCATCGCAGTAGTTCTAATTTGCCCTGGAATGATGTCCAAATGGGTGTCAATTTTAGGCTAAGAATATGATGATGTCAGCAGACTCTAGGCCCCATATGACATCAATGTGATGTCAAAATGACATCATCTATGTATGGATTGTACAGATAGATGACAGTGCCAGGTGATATGTCTTATTGATAGTATAATGATACAGTGCTGAGTTGGTATGCTAACTCTATAGGACTATGACATGTTGCAGTGTGCAGATGACTGGACGTAAGAACGAATTGTTTGGTGCCACGTGGCAGGGCTGTCCACTGATTGTCTATGTATCTACGAGAATATTTCATGCCTGAGTTTCTATGCACATTGTGACCGATGCTTGAAGGACTTTTAACGACGCTGATCACCGGGAGGTAGACTGTCTGTTGTCGGGGTTTACAGGAATGCATCAGGTTTTTCAAACATAAATCCCACATGCATGGGAATAAGGTATCAAGTGCTAAGTAAAAACCAGAGTGCTCACCACCTACAGTGAAGTCAATCGCTAGTTGAGGCTGTCGAAATGTTCCTTCGACTGCCGGTTTGGCTCTGCCAGTCATTGAAATGTGTTGCTTGTTGTATAGTACGGCCCGTGCGCAAATTTGAACAAATATGAAGCCTGCAAAAATATTTATATCATAACCTGCGAAATAAATTCCGCAAAATTGTAGGCCGGGGGTTGATAGCCCAGTTTTGTAAAGAATTTTCTCTGACCATGGAAATAATATCAAAAATACTTTCAAAAAATACCCGAATTACTTTGAAAAATAAATTTGAAAATAATTCTGAGAATGCCAAATAATTCCTTTCGAAAAATACCTGAATTACTTCAAAAAATAAATTCAAAAATAATTCTGAGAATGCCAAATAATTGCAGAGAATTTAGATTCGAAAAAATAACTAATCAGATCAAATAAAATGATCATACCCAATTGCAAATCGGGGCTTCCGGGTACTGATTTGCAAAAAAAATTTGTCTCACGATCAACTTTCACTCAATATAGGCAAATTTATAGTTGATCTTCACCAAATCAACGCTTCGGATGCAAAGGAGAGGTCAAATTTGGCTCTAGACACTCCAAATTTTTGTGGATCCTCCAGAATCATGTCGAGGTGTTGAAGCATGAACGATCTCAACGGCTACGTGATGAGAATCCTCCTCAACTTTGATACCATGTAAGAATTTGTCTTTGGCCAGAATTCACCCAAGAACTAAAGAACTCAACACAAGCACATATTAGACCAAAATAGATAGAGTATGATCAGAATGACGATATTCATTCAATAACTTGATTAAAGAGTACACTAGGAGTGCTTGAATATAAGGTCTCAGGAGAGCTTCTAGAATGCATAGAAGTTAGCATCATGATATGTCATACAACTAGGCTCATGTCCACTAGATATGGATTATCCTCCATTAAGCACGGGATTAAGTGCAATGATGTGAGGATAAGTCTACAATGGTGTAAGCACGCAAATCAGTGGAGTAGACAACATGTGCTAAATGAGGAGTGCAGATAACTATGTTGTCAACATGACAACTTAGTGAATGATGCATACTCCTATGTTGTAGACACCATGTGCATAATTAGAGTTGCGTAACTCAATGAGAGTACAAAAACTCCTAAGTGTCTCACCTAAAATAATAATAAAATAATGCAAAATAATTAAATAATGCATTAACCTAAGTAAAACTTAAGTAAGTGTAATAAGTAAATACTTATTTACACCAACAGTCTTAATATATTCCAAATGAAATTGTAAATCAAAAGAGACTAAGGAGAAATGTAGCCCAAATCTTCTCGTGATTGACTTCCCATACTTGAAGAGCATTAGCATCAGTGGGTGTGGTAATAGTTTCCTCTACATATCCTATGCACCATTTTCCCTTAGATAATTCCATACTGATTTTTTTCATGTTTCATAATTATATGGAGTTAGGAGTTCAATTTGTGATTTCCCCATTTGTATGACAACCATAAAAAAAAATCAACACAAGATCACACCCCCAATTTCACTAGTTCAGAGATCACCCCCCATAATAGATGATTTTGGCACTTTATAATTTAGTGCATGTATAATTGCCACTTTTGAAAAACATGGAGCAAAGTGGACTTTTGATTTTAAGAATTACAATTTTCAATCTGATGTAAATGAAGACTTATATAATAAGGACAATGGATTTTTAGGAATCCAAACAATTACAAGTATTAATTTTGGCCAAAGGTTGAAAGTACAATTTTAATCCAAATAAGACTATACTTTTATAGCATATTTGTATTCTTCTCAAAAAATTATGCACTTTCAAAAAAAATAGCACTCCAAAATCTATTTTTATGAGCCCGTACAATGCTCTCGAAGTTACAAAATATAGGATTACACAAGTACAATCATGAAAACCTACAATTTTGGATTATCATATGCATCCTAAAATCAAAACTAACACTCCATTGCATTATTTGGAGAATTCTACCCCAAAAAATAAATTTGCATCCAATTTGGAGCCGAATGACCAAGATATGGTGATTCAAAGTTAGACTACCAAAATAAAAATGCAATTAATGAAGGGCAATTTAGAAATCTGTGTGATTAAACTTGACAGGCTATTGGGCATCACAATAGAGTAAAATTGATTAATAGAGATGGGCATATGGACATCAAATTTAACTTCATGTGGTTCTGCAAGATATATTTGGATGAAAGAAAGATTAGAGCAAAAGAACTCCATTTTGGATGAAAGAAAAGTCATTTATGATTTTCTTGAGCCTTCTGGATGCAATGGTATTGTCTATTTGGCTTGAAGATGCTCAATTTAGCATGTCCTTCATAGTTGAGCTACAAGTATGTGCTTGTGATTGATGCAAATGAACTTTGATTTGGATGAAGAAAAAGTTAATTTTGACTTTTTTGAACCTTTTGGATGCAATGGAATGGTCAGAATGGCTCTATGAATCCATTAGAGTGTTGTAATCAATAGATTAAGAAAGCACTCATATATACAATAGAGATATTATTGGGTCTTCATAAATCCTTTCTAGTTCTCCATTTTGTATAGAAACGCAAGATAAGAGCATAAGAAATTTTCCAAGACCTTTACAAAAATATGATCTATTCTGTCAAACATGCTCTAGTACCATGTTAGAATTTGTATAAAACAAATATCACCAAAATCTAATGAAAGATATAGATTAATAAAGAGGAAATAAATTGTTAGAATAACAATACAATAACAATCTTTGATGTAAATGTTCAAAGGCATAATAGCATCAATATTTCCTAATTGTGTGATGTAAATGCTCAAAGGCGTAATAGCATCAAACTTTCCTCCTTCCTAATACATAAGAGTTATCCTGCTTATATAGGCAAGAGTCACCTACCAAAGTAGGTGGCACATGGTCAAATCCATCTACCAAAGTTAGGCACCTACCAAAGTTAAGAGACATGTGAGAAATAAAGACATGTGTTTAATTCCTATGAGGAATTAAATATATGTCTCATAAATATCTTACAATAACCTAAATAATAAAACTAAACTCACATAAGTAAACTTAAGTAAATGGAGAAATTGGGAAAATACCAATTTACTCTAACATGTTGTGTTTGATCCTATCTTTGATGCTTGAGAATCCTAACAAAATGAAATGGGAAAGGATTTGCATGAAGTCTCAAAGAGTTTTGTAATAGGTAAAAGATAAATAACACGTGTTAATAAGACAAATTATTGATAATTATTATAAAACTAAAAAAATATATTTACTCATTTGTAAATGCAATTGTTTAATATGTATATATAAAAATGTATACTATAAACTAAAATTTATGAGAAGGAAAATATGAAATTTTACCTCTTCTATTGCCTCAACATCGACAGTCTTAGGTGCATTCATTAGCTCTACAAAACTAAATTGTCTCTACATATACTCAACAAAAAATTGAACACATATTCATCAATATTGAGTACATATATATACATTAATTCATAATAAATTTCAAAATATAAAATTGACTTGTATTTAATACCTTTTTTTTGTTTTGGTGTTCTTGCTAGTTTCTTTACCTTTTCTCGAGACCTGAAGCTATGCGGAGTACCCTAAGAATAAAAAAATATAACATAAGAGGAATCAATAAGACACATCATGAGTTCAACTCAAATCGTAAACTTGATAGGTGTGCAAGCTATGATACCACATAGCTCTCAAGGCCAAAGTTAATGGCAGAAAGTGTGGCATCATCAATTTGAGAAATTTCAGCCTCTGACAAGCCCCATAAAATAGTAAAGAGTATTGTTATAAATATGTGATGATGTTGTAAATGGAAAGAAGGCACAATAAAAACAAGAATATCATAGGAGGGAAAGAATAAAAAAGGACTTAAAATATGATATTGGAAGGATAGTACAAGGCATAAATTGAAAACAAAGAGACTGAGAAAGGAAAGAGAGATGTGAATGAAATTTGGGCACCTTGTCAAGAAATAAAAGTGGAGATTCATGATCTCCATGCTCTTGCAAGACACCCTATGTGATAAGGAAGTTCTTCAATGTGGATGGGTATATGGAGGATGAACTCATGAGATTCATTAGATAGAATTAGTGTATGCTAGGAGTAAGATATGTGGATGGGAATTAAATGGATTTGATGAATTTGGGAGGGTTTCAATGATGATAGGAGATAGAAAGGTATTATTGTACTTTTAAGAATACTAATTAAGAAATAATATTTCAAAGCCAATGTATTATTGTACTTTCAATAATATTTAAAAAACCTTACCTAGGGTGTTCTTGCTCCTAGCCTCGCACCTTTAGCAAAATGAGTACTATGTGGTGTTCTTGTATTGCTTGCTACACCCTGCATTGCATATTGTTTGAACATATCAATCTTAAGTGATCTATAAAATAAAAATATATATTTACTTTTATGATATTTAGGTGATTAAATAATATCATGTCAAAACCCATGAGGTTCATTAGATGGGGTTTCAGTAATGCTAGGAGAAATAAATGTGGATGGGAATTGGATGGATTTAATGAATGTGAGGGTTACAATGATGGCAGGAGATGGAAGAGGATCTATAAGTGGGTTGTTAGTTTCATACCAATTAAGAAACAATATTTTAAAGCCTATGTATTATTGTAATTTTAAGAATATTTAAAAACCTTTACCTTGGTTGTTCTTTCTCCTAGCCTCACAACTCTAGTAGAATGAGTACTCTATGGTGTTCTGATACTACGTACTACACCCTACATTGTATATTATTCACATATCAATCTAGAGTGATCTACAAAAAAAAAATTTAAAATTTTTATGATATTTAGGTGATTAAATAATATCATGTCAAAACTAAAACAGACAAACTTGTGTCCCCTATCCACCAAAGACCATCTCCATCAAATCATCTATGAGTGTGAAATCTCCACCTCCCCATGAATAAAAAGTATGTCCACAATGGACACATGGATGAGATGACACTCCATCCTGAGACATCTCCATATCTATCTCATCACACATGCTAATAGATAAAATGAAAATGTTGATTGGGCCCCAAAGACTATAATGATGCACATGATGATGATGCAAGTGGCACAAGTGAGGATAACACTGGTGGTGTAGGTGACACAAGTGGAGATGACACTGGTGGTGCAAGTGATGTCAATGGAGCTGTAGTAGGTTGTAGTGGCTGAGGTGTCATAGGTGATGATGATGGAGCTATCACATGTTGTGATGATTCTAAAGGTGCATCTAATGATGGTTGAGGTGTCATAGGTGAATAAAAACCTCCTAACTATGAGCCATGGTGAATGATAACATCTATCAATGATGCAACCACATGAAGAGTTTGTAAATTAATAAATTCCTTTAAAAGTGATGGGAGCACACATGAAGCATGGTTTTTCATGCTATACGTCTCCTCCCATGTTGTGGTACCATCCTACCAGTCCCATGTATAACCTATGCAGAGTCTCTCCCTCTACCCTCAAACTGACGAATGTCAATGTAATTTGGCTTTTTGCCAATGATAAACTCACAATATAGATTTCTCAAAAATCATAGAGGCACCTCATAATTATTACATGGTGGTAGGTCAAATGCCATATACCACCTATCCCAAAAACATGATCTCGTCCTAGTATGAGTGCACCAATGCATAGCAAAAGTTTTATTGTGTGTAATAGGGAGTTGCCAGATATAGGATTGGTGAAAAGAGAACATATAGTGTATTTCTTTATGTCTTTAGCTTTCACTTGCTGATATGATAACCCATCAGCATAAAATGCATGATACTCATCCCTCCATGTACCCCATTTCACAACCTCCCTAGACACTTCATTTTCATTTTGGGCCATTTATTCAAGTGTATTCGCTAGGGTTGAGTGGTGTGAAAGTGTAGATGACTAAAACCTAATGACCATTTGGGTAATGTTAGCACTATTTTGTGAGAGTTGATTTATGAATTTCTCTTGTGTACTAGTTAGATAATGTAATTGTATGCATAGAGGGTTTATAGGAGGTGGTGGTTGTTGAACATGAGCACTAAGTGAAGGGTTTTGTAGTTGTGTCACTATAGGTGGAGAGTTTTGTGGCTGTGTCACAATGGGAGGAGTGTTTTGTGGTTGTGTCATGATGGATGGAGGGTTTGATTGTGTAGGAGGTAGTCTTTTGTCTCTCTCTCATTTTCCTGGATTCATTGATGCATCTATATTATTATTATTTTAAATAATTACAAAACCACATTACAAAATTTGATAAAAAAATTCATAAACAATGAATAAAATAAAGACTTACCTCATTGTTGGGCATCATGGATGGAATTATAATAAAAATTAATTTTTTATGATAAACCTAGTTGGGTTTTGATGTTATCCTCCGCACTCCACACTGCTGCTATCGTTTGAGGGTATAAAAATGCTCTCAAACACAAATAATAGACAGAATATATAGTTTACAAAACCTGATCAAATTTTGTAAAATTTGATTTGGTTTTTTGAATTATATTATTTAATAACCTGATCGGGTTACTAAAAAATTTTCTTTTTTTTTTTTTTTGGGGGGGGGGGGGGGGAAGGGGGGTGTCCACTTTTTTGTACACCAACTTGGTGCACACACCCATTTCACAATCTATTGTTGAAGTTGAGTATGTTGTTGTTGTTGCAATTAGCTATTCTAATGTTGTGTGGATTTAAAAATTGTTGGAACAAATGTAAGAAGTTACTAAGCTTGTTACTATCTAGTGTGATAACACTAGTACAATAAATAAATCAAACAATCCAATGATGTATGCAAAAACTAAGCACATATCTATCAAGTATCACTACCTAAGAGAGAAAGTAAAAGAGAAGTAAATAAGGCTTGAATATGTGAATTATAAAGAACAAATTATAGATATATTCACCAAGCTATTTCCTAAGGATGCTTTTAAGTATCTAAGAGGTAAGTTAGGGGTGGTTCACCTATCCAAGACTCACTAAGTGAAGATGAATGTTGAATCAATTCATGGATGATCAAATATATATTTTTGGAGTTTATGTAAGAGTTGAATCTTTAGGGTCATTTCTTGAAGTTTTCAAAATTCTTGTGATTAAATTGGTGTAAACAATACATGCAAGGTACAAGCTATAACTACAAGGTTTTATAAGTTTCATATTAGGACTTATAGTTATATTTAGCATTTTTGTCAAAGGGGGGGAGAATGACTAAAGGGAGAGAGAATATATAGAGAATGCAATGATGACTCAAAGTGGGAGAAAATAGCAAAATGATAGAATAATATAATAAAAAAAATTAAGTAAACTCAAATGGGGATAAATTTTGAAGATAATAGATCGAGTCTACCTAAATATGTTGTAGAGAACTTGAATGATGTTAGAGAGATGAAAATTTGTATTTTTGTCAATGCATACATTTGATTATCATATGTTAGTGTTTTGTAATGTGAAATCTTATGTTATGTGTTTTCATGATTGCCAAAGGGGGCATTGTTATCTAAAATTGATAATGTAACTAAAAATATTATTATTTTATGCAAAAGAGTTATATCAATTTTTACATTGTTATTGATGTCAAGCCTTAGTTGGTTAGACATTATGTTAATTAAGTACAATGTCATATCATTTGATTGAAGAGGATTTGAATAAATGATGATGATGACAGAGTTGATAAGTATGGGTATTTAATTGGCATTTGAATGAATTTGACCCTGATAGTGTAATGCTCATTTGATTTTTTTGCAATCGTGTAATGTTGTGATGAAGTTCATCTATTCACCAAGCTACACAAGTTACACCAACTAAACAATCTACAATGTGAAAGAAGGAATACAGTATTGTCTAAGTTATTAAAGTATTAACCAAGCACTTGGCAAAGTAAAGATGGAGTTTACTATTAACCAAGTAATTCTAGTGTTAACCAAGTGGACTATTACCCAAGTTAAGTTGTAATATTCACTGAGTATGAGTTGAAAGAACAAGTTAAGAAAGATAAGATTTAATACCAACTTCTGATGAAAATAGAGAATGTTTGAGAAGTTCAAAGGCTAAAGTCAAAGTTTATTACAAGATCTAAGGATGGAAAGACATAATGAAGATCTAATGAATGATATTTAAGAAATATAAGAATGAACAAAAAGTTCAACTAGGTTCCATTTTTTAGTGTCTAAATTCAATGAAGTTGAGATCTATGGATGTGTTTAACTGGAAAAATATGGAAGGATCTAGAAGGTTGAATTTAACTATTTAAGGAGATGATTCAAACCATTTTTGGTTGCTAATTGTTGATGATAGATGTGACTATTGAAAGAGGAAAAGAAGGAATAAGAGAAAGACCTGTGAGATGAGTAGAACAAAGGAAGGAATATCAAGTAGAGGAAGTGCAAGGTGAAAGAGAAAGAATGAGAATCAACCAAAAAGAGATCAGAAGGAAGAAGACTAAGGAGAATAGAGATCTAATAAAGAGAAGGTAGTGCTAAACCTAAAGACATCATTTGACTACTAGTTGTTTTCTATTTTAGCATAAAATATCTTAACCAAGTGGACCTAAAAAGTCTATGAAATCCTATATGGTAACATCGATTAGTGATGTTTGTACCTTTAAAGCAAGATACTCTTTAGAAATGTTAAGGAGTGATAAGTTCTAGATGATCTTTGATTAAAATTCTCTAACCAGGTCACACTAAAAATGTGCATGTAAATATTTTGCAAGGTTGGATCTTAGAAGAGATCACTTCAAAAGAGTGAATTATTTGTGTTGTCAGTCCCAGGTGGTTTTTCCTTTTACAGATTTTCCACGTTAAAATTGTGTATTCATTTATGTGATTTCTTATGTGTTGCAAAGTTTATTTCATGCTTTATGTTTTTTTTGCAACTTGGTATTAGCTAAATAATTATTCTAATACTCAATATAGTAAAAAATAGTAAGTTAATATTTTGAAGTAAAACATTTATAGATGGAAGTTATGATTTTGAATGTGGATTATTGAGTTAGCGTTGTGAACATTTCTAAAGTTTAATTTGGTGTTGATTTTTTTAAGGCCCAAGGGATAACTAGATATAAATGACTCACCACACACACCCCCCCCTCCCCCACCCCCACTTAGTTATCTAACAAAACCTAGTCAAATCAAAAGGAGCATTGACATTGTCTAGAATAGGAACATGTTTATTAGTATCCCTAGGAACCTTCTTTGGAATTGCTTATCCATTCTATAGTGCTTCACTCATTTTATATACATGTTTCTCCTCCTCAAATTCAATTTCCTTGCTTTTGGAACTAATGAGACCAAAATTTTGAAGGAAATTGGTCCTATCTAATTTGGCTAGTGCTATTCTATCTTTCTCCTTATACATTTAATAGATGGATAATAGTTTTTAGCTAGTGCTTGAACTAAATCAAGGTCAACATAGACATCTGGAAATATGATATTTTCTAAATTCAAGTTCTAATAATAATAACTTGGATTTGGCTTCACCTTGTTATTGAAGAAATATAGAAATAATTGATTCTAAGTAGAATCTTGTGTTTCTGGATTCCTACACTATGTACATTTTCCCCTCTATGTTTGACTAATAAAAAAAATAAAAAATTAGTCATCTCTTTACTTATAGATTATACAGATGATCTTGGATCTATCATTTTTGTAATGAGTTTCTATACAATTTTACTAAGAAAATCTCCTTGGTGGATTCACAACTCTACAATTTTTGGAAATATTACAAACACCTTTTATCACTGTTAAACTCAAGGGATATTAATAATTTTATAGGGAAATGATTACCTATGATATGAATTTATAGTTCTTGGATGAGAAGTAACTCACTGCCATATATCGAAAGGAACAATCATATTACCCTTATACAATGTTCTTTAAAAAATATTGCTTTGTTAAATTTCAAAATACATGCAACCAAAATAATCCAGAATGTCATTTTCTTATTGGTCAAGACCCCTTATTTACCCACAAGAATTATAAATTGCATGATTACAAACCTTATGTTTTACCTTTTCATGATCATGTGCTTGAACCACTATAGCTTACTTTACAAGATCGTAAATTCAATGTAACTTTTTGAAAGACACCTATGATCATGCATTGAGGGTTGCCCTTAAATTTTTTTCATCATAAAAAACATAAAAATTTAAGTCATCTTAAACTTGTGAGCCTGTGATAGCTATGAAATGACCTTTAGAGAAGATTTGTAAAGCATTTAAAAATTATGACTTTAACAATTGTGATAGTTTGCTTGAAATGTGTAAATTTTAAAGGGCCTAAATTGAAAGAGTGGCTAAAGAGGTTACATGTATCTAGCATGGCCCACCATAGAAGGGCATCAAACAAAATGGTCTTAATCTATTCAAAGTAATAGAGACAAGCCAATAGGAACCATAGCATTGAGTAAGGTTTCATTTCAAATAATTTAAATTTCCATCTTCTAACCCAAGACTCAAGCCAACTTATCAAGTCCATGGATTTTAAAATTATTGTTCTCATTTCATTAAGATGCATGCTCGTAGGACCTTAGCTCAACTTAGGCAAACCCTTTGCAAGCCCACAACCTAACCAAAATCACTTAAGTCTAATTATTATGTTATCCTAGTAGGGGCTATTTAGATAGTTTCCTAGCCAAATGGTGGGGCTCCACCTTCAAATTATAACACATGGTGCTCTTTACTTATAACATAAATAAATTCAATTTAATTTATCCTTTTTTCAAATATTGGAAAGGTCTTGCAGTTTTTAGATTAGAAAGCTCCTTCATTGTCAAAGATGGAAACCTCCTCTATTATCAAAAATTGGAAATATTTTTACATAGGAAATTTGTTGTAATTACAATAGGAAAGGTAAATTTTTGGGGGAGGGGGGGTGAATCAATACTTTAAACTTTGACCCATAAAACTTTCACCACTCATCCATCTCATACATTCAGCAAATAAATTGAAATACCACGTAAAGCATATACATCTAAAGCATGTAAATAAGTATTCACACATATATGACATAATATATGGTTATCCAGAAACCCTCTAATGAGAAGGTAAAACTACAGTGGGGATGACACCCACAAATCTTCACTGTTGTAGTAATAAAGTTTATCCAATGAAGGTTATAATGTTTGACCATGAAACATGATCTACCCTGTGAAAGGTTTGCCCTATTAAAGGCTTACAAATACTATTAGGTCTTACCCTATTAAAGGATTTCAAGACCTTGTTACAAGTGTGCCTTGTACTTTGTTAGAGGATTTCAATGCAATCTATTAGGACTACTCTATTAGGAGATTTAATTGATTCACATGTTAGAATGTCTCAACGTTGATCCTATGATTAGCACTCTTATGCTTGATGACAGATCACCTTTATCTTGCTATGTACTTGATTCTTCTTGATTGGATATCTCTCTGATGTTCATTGTTTCCTTCCTCTTTTCCTCTTTAATTGATTCTAAATACAATTCAGATCATGATACCTTGGTCACCATGAATGTCTTGGTTTACACATGCAAAAGTCTCATGGATTATTCATTCATTCCCTTTTACGCTCATAGAAAGTTTAGGGTTTTTCTTCCTTAAGAAGACCTAGGTGACTTAGGGTTAGGTATGAATCAATGATTTTGATTCATCCATATTGCCACTTAAACCTTCCCTTTACCTAATTGGGTGCATGTAATGCATAGGGATTCCAACTTAAGATTCATCCTTATCACCAAAATATCATAATTCAATGTATAAGTCAGCTCAAAAATGGTTTTCATAATAGTTTGTGCCAATACAAACAACTATGAAAAAATTGTGATACTTGAAAACTGAAGTCCCTAGTGCTCGACTCAAGCTAACTTCAATATTATCACTCAGCATCTAAATGACTTGGCATGCACTACTTGCTTGACTTCTAAATCACTTGACACATACTAACTACTTGGCACTTGAGTGACTTGACACACACTTGGCATGCTCTAACTTATATGTTTTGCTCAACATATGTTACTTGTTCGGCATGAACTAGGTATATGATTTAAGTGTATAGACACTCACTAGTCAAAATCATTATAAGATCAACATTCTCCCCCTTTGACATGAGTGTCAATACAATTCAGATCGTGATACCTTGATCACCATGAATGTCTTGGTTTGCACATGTAAAAATCTCCTTGATCATTAATTCATTCCCTTTCATGCTCATAGAAAGTTTAGGGTTTGTCTTCCTTAAGAAGACCTAGGTGACTTAGGGTTAGGTATGAATCAATGGCTGTGATTCATCCATATTTCCACTTAAACCTCCCCTTTACCTGATTAGGTGCATGTAATGCATAGGGATTCTAACTTAAGATTCATCCTTAACACCAAACTATCGTAGTTCAATCTATAAGTTAGATAAAAATGGTTTACATAGTAGTTTGTGCCAATATAAACAATAATGAAAAAATTGTGTTACTTAGCAACTGAAGTCCCTAGTGCTCAACACATATTGACTTCAGTACTGTCACTCAACATCTAAATGACTCAATATTTATTGCTTTCTTGGCTCCTAAATCACTCGACACATATTGACTATTCGACACTTGAGTGACTTGGCACTCACTTGGCATGCTCTAACTTATATGTTGTGCTTAACATATGTTACTTGTTCAACATGAACTAAATAAATGACTTAAATGTATAGACACTCACTAGTCAAAACCATTCTAAGATCAATAATCTCCCCCTTTGACTTGAGTGTGAAAAATACTTGGTCATGTATTAATACTCTTATTCTTATGAGCATAACATTACTGACTATTCATCTTCTATACAAAATTTCAAACTATCAAAATTCTGCAACAACTTATATCTCAAAAAAAAGCTCACAACTCTCCCTGAGTTGTTTGATCTATTCTATTTTGAATTCTGTACCAAAATCTCTTGTACTGAGTAGATTTTCCTCAACTGATACTCTTTCACTTGCTTTCTTCTCTTACTCCCCATTTTCTCTTACTCTTCCTCCCCATAGCTCTTACTCTCCCTTTTTGCACTAATGTCGATGGGTCATACACTAATAGTGTATCTGTCCAAAAAGGATTTATGGACCTTAAGAATAATATTAAGAGTGGCATCCTAATTGTTACAAGCTACCTCCAAAGACTTAATTTGGATGGCTAGCTCAGAAGCAAGGTGTACTAGGTGATCTAATGTAGAAAGATTGGGGTCTTTCTTCATAATAATTTCTAGATAGCCTAACTCCTTGTGTATAATCTCCATGTGAGGAGTCAATGTAGTCTGGATGCTTATCAATTTAGCCCTTATGTTGGCTTCATTTGTAGATAGTGCTACTAACTAACTTTGGGTTTGCAATAGGGTCCTAAGTGTTTCTCACTTTGAGTTAGAATCATAGGCAATTTTGCACCTGATAAATTCATTTGACTTTCCAAGATCAGGATGTGATTCCTTATTTCTTGTGTGAAGAGTGTAGGGTTACACAATTTGGTGTATAGAGAGAAAATATTCTCTAGTACCTTCTTCACACTTTCTATGTTAGTTGCCAATGCAACTTGTGTAAGTGTTATTTCACTAGATATCTTCTCATTTACTTTACTTTGAAACTTCTTCTTAGACTATTCTAATAATTTGGCATTAGTATCAAGGTCTATATCACTTACTCTTTCCACAATGTTGGTCAATTATTCAATGATTGGCATTGTTTCATCTTGAGTAGGAAAACTAAATGCATCTAAGAAGATGTCTTTGATATCAAGCAAAGATTTCTTCTGCCTATTCTCCCTTCTAAGCAATTCTTGATGTTTCTTTCTTGCTAGGGCTTCTTGAAGTATACCCATCTACTCAATTATTATTGCTACAAGATTAAACTTGGGTAATATAATTTCTTCATCTAGGCTAACATCTCCATAGGTTATTACCTCTTCTACCTTAGATGAACTAGGACTCAACACTGAGAATTGCAAAGGTGTTGCATCTATGCTCAGCCTCTAAAGAGCTTGACTAGAAGAAGTGCTAGATTTTGGTAAAGTTACCAGTGCTTGAATTGATGCTAGCTCCTTTGGCTTGTGTGTCAAACTAGTCTCTTCAGTGTTGTCCTTTTCTGCCTCATTGATTTGAATTTCACCTTGTTCTTGTGTTGGAGGTGTAAGTGAGTCTACCTAACCTGTTTGACTCTGTGTCTCACTAGTGATTGGTGTTTCCACCTTGTCCTCTCTAATTGTCTCAACCTTATCTATTGCAACTTTTGGTACATTTTTTGAGACTAGAGTGCCATCTGTGTGTGTACTGATAGTGCATTCTATTATCTCCTTCCTCTAGTATACAACCAAGGGTTGTGAAGGTTGTACACTAGTGACTTGAGGAGTGATTGTAGGTAGGTCTTGTGTTTTCACCTCCTCATTTACAATTATAGTCACTAATTTCTGAATTTCATCTACACTAACCAATACAGGATTATCACATAATTTGGCCTATAATGTGGATTGATCAAGTATCCTTTTCAAATATTTCTCTATTAGGGGGTTGATGTTTTGATTAGTAGGATCAAAAACATACTTGACTATAATAATTTTCGTATTTACACTTATGACCTGTGGAGTACTGGGCCTCAATATTTATGTAACTTGTGCACTCTGGTCTTGTTGTTGCTCTTTCTCAGTTGTTTCCTAATCATTATATTCATATTAGTGCCTCCCTAAACTATGCCTTCTTCATTATCATCATTTTCATCGTCTTTGACCTCAATAGTTTCTTGTTCACCTTCTTTGACTGTGGATAGTCCATATGTGATCTTTCACATTTCTTTGGACTTTAGTACAACATCTTCTATGTTGTTCTATAATATGTTGAATGCCCTATATTTAGATACAAATCTCACAACATATTTCTTTACGAATTTAGATATTTGTGCCTTGCTAAGTTCTTTCATAACTTGAGTGAGGGTTGTCTCCCTAATTTTCCTCTTTGTACCTAAACAATAGTATCATTTTTGCTCAACTCTTTCATATAGACTTTTAAGTATGGAGTTGGCAATTTCTAGAGGGGTTTTCTTGAATGTAGCCATCATGGCATATATTGCCTCCTCTACTTGATTCTTCTCAACTTTTCCAAGATTTTCAAAATCAATGTGAGAGAAACTTGATAAATCAACATTATTTCTAACATTCTCATGTAAGTTATCCTAATCTAAACATGGATTATGACTCACCACTTGGAATTGGTTGTTGTCATCAGATTCAATCCTTTCCTCATCAAATTCATCCTGAGAAACATATTTTCTTCTAGGCATTTTATGTGCTTCACCTTCCTACTCTCTAGGCTTGTATTTCTCTTTAGCCTTTTGTGCAATGATTCGTGTTCTGGCCCTTGTGGTAGGTGTTGTTGGTTTGGGCTAGCTTGGTTTAGCGACCTTTTTAGGTCTCGTCACTACTTGTACCTTGGTCTTTCTCATCTTTTGATTAGTAGGAATAGGTGTTTCCTTGGCTTCTTCTTCCTTGGTACCTTCTATAATCTTTGGTTTTTCCTCTTGTTGATCCTCACCCTAACCGTCTGCCAATGCCAGTGGTGCTTGAATCTAATTGTCTTCTTTGTCTTCATCATTTTCCTCTCTTTTTTCTTCCTTGGCACCTTCACCAAATTTTTATTTTAGTTTCTTCACTAGTTTATCCTTCTTCCTAATCACTGAAGCAGTCTTCAACTCCATAGTAATCTTTGATTTGGCCAAATCATAGTTACCAAAATCTTTGGCATCTTTGTCCACTTCTTCTACAAGTAATGATATGATTATTGTAGAGGCCTCATCAACATTAATCTCATAACCTAATGGCCTTAGCATCTCACTCGAGGAATTTCTACTTGAACAAATGTTTGATCAACACCAACTAAGAAACAAACATCATCATAATGTTTTTCCACCAATGATACTAGAATCCTTAATCTCTTCTTCATGGATAGTTTGAATTCCTCAAAATAGCTAGTCATTACTTACTCAAACTTGTCACCTAACTATTCAATGAACTCTCCTATTTTAACTGCAACAAACCTATTTGTCTTCCATGCAACATTACCAAATGTAGGAAATGTGTTATGTACATAAAAGAAGATGCATACCAAAATAGATCCGAATTTACACTGAGAACTCTTTGTTTTCCTTATTGCTCCCAAATTTTCAATCAATTTTTGTAGCTATAGCTTGACAAGATCATATGTACGATCCTTCTTCACAATCTTGTATCCCATATCCACTACAATGCAAGGTACACTGTTCAATCTACTTGATTGATAAAACTTATGTGCAATTAACCTCACTCCAAAAGCTATCAAGGGATCTATGATTGTGTCTATGGTCATTCCCCTCTTGTTCCACTTAACCCCTATGTTCTTTTTAGTAACTTCTTTGGACTCACTTCTCATATTATTTGGCCAATTTAGTGTTGGATACCCTATTACCCTATAAATTATCACTTTTTTGATTTTGATTGGTCCATTATCTAACCACACTGAGCTATCATGATTTCTGCTCAAAATAATATTGATCCACTTAGTTTTGAAAATGTCAGGGAAATCTAGGGCACGAGTTAACCCCTTCTTTTCTAGAATCTTGAACTCTTCCCTCAACACATCATTTTCACATAATCTTCCATACTCCTTTCTAATTTCCATGTCACCAATACTCCCAATCTTACAATTATAACATTTTATGACATCTTGAATCATTAAAAATTATGGTGGTATCATAGATAATGCACCACAGAGATCTTGTTTGTATGCTATGTCTGGAATATTTTCATCTCATTGCTAACTAACTAAACATTTAAAACTTCTTTTCCCTCTACACCTTTCATTTTGGAAGAACTGGACACCATTATATAAATCTAGGGTTTACAAAATTTGAAATATCATAGCTCAACTCATGATAAATACCTTGTAAATCCTGATGAAATGATGTCAAACAACTACTCAAATCTCTTGCATATGCTTCAGATGAAATTTCTAGATTTCCTTTAGCTCTTCTTACTCTCTCTCAAATTTGAATGATGTTAAATGAGCATAAATCGATCAAATAGCCCTTCAAAACACTACAATTAATGTTAAGTGCTTACACAAATGTAAGCTCAACATCAACTAATTTTTGGCTCACTCAGCATCCACTTGTCTTTCCATTCACTCAACAACCATTATGGGCTTAGAATATACTAGCATTTCACTCAGAAACCATAGGAAGCTTTTCATGCTCAATGGTAACAAGAAAAACTAACAAAACTTAAAGATTTTTTTTTGATTCCTAATAACACTTTGCATATTTTTTCATGCTTATGTAATCTTCTTAGAACTAAATCCTTGGAACTAATGTATGATGCATACTTTTTAAATATCAGTCCCACATACCTCTTGATTGCTTAGTTTCATGAGGTGTGATAACCTAACCCATTGGGTGAAATGATCCCTTCTCCACTTGATGTTCTACAATCCTTCTTTCTCTTCCATGTCTTTTTCATTTCATTTTTGACATTTTTAATAGCTGCCTTGCCTTTGCCTATATTGAACTCACAACTTAGTGCCTCTAATCTTGTTGGACAATATCGACTAATGTAACTAGTCTTCAAATAGCTAAAACGTGTGATTTGACTCAACCACCTTTTCTTGTCACTCCTAAAGTGTGTTCTAATACAATTCTCAGGAACATGTCCATACTCTTGATAGTAGTGACAATTGTATCTTGTATTATAATCCCAACTATAAAAGTTATCATTGTTCTTTACCTTTGTATTCTTGTTTGATGACCACATGGGTTTGGATCTACATTCAAAAGCTCTATGTCCATACTTCTGATAGCTATAACAATATCCTTCAAATATTTTAGTGTGTATGGTCTTGGTTCTACATTCATCTGCCTGATGACCTTGTTTGTTGCACTTATAGAAGTGACCCATGTTCTTTTGCTGAACATCCTAATTTATAGTCCTTCTCCTACACACATTAGTGGTATGTCCTTTCTTACCACAATTATGGAAAGTCAATTTGGAATTATTACCTTTGTTACTCCTTTCTTCAGCACTTTTGGATGATTCTCCTTCTTCAATACTTGTGTATCCTAGTCCAGATGCATCATTGTTAGATCTAGGGGATCTCATCAATTGTTCAAAGTACTTGATGGCTTTACTAGGTTTATTGAAACTTTTAGTAAACTCCTTTTCCCATTTTAGATCATTGCTCAATTGTTCATTCTAAAACTTTAGTGTTGTTACCTCAATGTCCTTGGCATTTAGTTCATGGTTTGCATTCATCATCTAACCCAAAGTTTTTAATTGCATGTTAGCAATCTTGGCTACCTCCAATGATTTCTCTTCAAGTCAGCTAGTCAAAAATCTTTTGTCATCTTCACTCATGACATTTTCTTCCATATCTTTCTTCTTCTATTTGGTCACCTCACATAGTAATATCGTGTAAGATTCTTGTTCTCTCTTATGATTTTTGATCTCTTCAGCTTGGGTTCTATTATTTTCCATTAGATCTATAATTGTTGCATCAAATTCATTGGAGTTTCCATTTGCAAATAGCTTAGTAGTGTCCATCTCTTTATACTGTGTCATTATCCTCAACAGCAATTTCCTTCCTTCTCTTTAATGATTTCTTTAGATAATCCCTTACTTCATCTAACTAATATAGAATGAGTTGAATTTAAATTCCTTAGTTCTCAATAATTTTCCTAACTTGTAAAATTCCATTTCCAAGATCTTTCTTCAAAGGTGCAAAGCATTTCTTTTAGAGAACTATACTCTGACACTAATAGTTGGAATTACAATAGGAAAGGTAAAATTCTTGGTTAAAGGCGAGGGCGGGGGGGGGGGTGTGAATTAGTGCTTTAAAATTTGACCCATAAAACTTTCACCACACATACATCTCATGTATTCAACAAATAAACAAAAATACCATGTAAAGTCCAATGAGAAGGTAAAACTGGGGTGGGGATGAAACCCACAAATCTTCACTACTACAATAATAAAGTGTATCTAATGAAGGTTACAATATTTTACCATGAAAAATGATCTACCCTGTGAAAGGTTTTCCCTATTAAAGGCTTATAAAGACTGTTAGGTCTTACCTTGTTAAAGGATTTCAACACCCTGTTAGAAGTGCGCCTTGTTAAAGGACTTCAACTCACAATTAAGTAAGCACCTTGTTAGAGGATTTCAATACAGCCTGTTAGGTCTAATCTATTAAGCGATTTAACTGATTCACCTATTAGAATGCCTCAGAATTGATCCTGTGACTAACACTCATCTGCTTGATGATAGATCACCCCTATCCTTTTGTGTACTTGATCCTTCTTGATCAAATGTCTCTCTTATGTTCACTATTTCCTTCCTCTGTTCTCCTTTAACTGATTCTAAAATGCAATTTAGATCATGATACCTTGGTCAGCATGAAATTCCTAGTTTTCACATGTAAAACTCTCCTTGATCATTCATTTATTCCCTTTCACACTCATAGAAAGTTTAGGGTTTGTCTTCCTTAAGAAAACCTAGGTGATTTAGGGTTAGGTATGAATCAATGACTATGATTCATCCATATTGCCACTTAAACCTTCCCTTTACTTGATTGGATGCATGTAATGCATAGGGATTCCAACTTAAGATTCATCCTTATTGCCAAAATATTGTAATTCAATCTATAAATCAGCTCAAAAATGGTTTACATAGTAGTTTGTGCCAATACAAACAACAAAGAAAAAATTTCATTACTCATTGATTGAAGTCCCTAGTTCTTAGCACATACTAACTTCAATACTATCATTCGGCATCTAAATGACTCGGCGTGCATTGCTTTCTTGGCTCTTCAATCAGTCAGCACATACTGTCTACTCGACACTTGAGTGACTTGGCACTCACTCGACATGCTCTAATGTATATGTTGTGCTTGGCATATGTTACTTGTTTGGCATGAACTAAGTAAATGACTTAAGTGTATAGACACTCACTAGTTAAAACCATTTTGAGATCAACAAAATTGTCTCTAAAAATTTGATCAACCCAATATATCATTTTATTTTATTTTTTTATCTTCTTGTTCATGTTTAGCTTACTCCTCACCTTTATGGTAGAAAAAGGTAATGATTCTTCTCATGGATTAGTAGATATAATTTAGGTCATATTTATAGAAACCCTTGTAATACCCCAAAATTGGCACATTGCCATATTAACCAACTTTCGTCTAGTCAATTATTCCTAAGTCCTATTCTACTAGGCAATTCTAATGTTGTTAATCGCTACTCTACCTAGATGTCAAATGCAAAAAACCCTAATATGTATTAATCACATTATTTATTTAATTCCTAAGTATTGACTCAAATTAGCTACATAAACCTATTGATTTAATTTAATTTAATTATAGGTTTTCTACTTTAATTAAATTAAAATTACCTCTTTAGTTGATGAAAAAAGGAATTAAGTACATTTAATTTAATAAGATATCTCCTCTTTTTAATTATTGAATTTAATTATTCAATTAATTAAAGTTATCCACTTATGAGGTCATATTCTATTTTATTAAAGTAAACATTCTATAAAAGGGATTAACTCCTTTTATCACTTAAAAGGTGATTAGTAAACTCCTTTTATCACTCAAAAAGGTAACCAGTTAACTCCTTTTATCACTCAAAGGCAACCATTTAACTCCTTTTTCATGACGAAGTTACCTTTATGACTGGCTCTCCTCTTCAATCTTGATCATCCATTCTAATTAATCTTGACCGTTGATCATCTCTTAAATTCTATAAAAGAAGCTCTCTATTCCTCATTATGGAGGGAGAATTTTGGAATTTACATCAACCTTATACTAGAATTCTTACTCACTTTGCTCACATTTGCATAGCTTTTATTTCATGCATTACAATATCATCTATATTTTAAATATGCATCCATTTAGCATACTATGTTCTTTAATTTCTTAGTTTAACAATGCATTCTCATCTAGATTAATTTGCATTCTCATTTAGCTAAAATCCTTCATTCTGGAGGTTTGGTTGCCCGCTTCTCATTTTGAAAGCAAAGGCATAATCCTTCTAGTTAGAAGGCAATACGTTGATTTGTCAAACTATTTTAGATGAACAATTCAATGTTCATTCTAGGATGGTTTCACATATAATGACCATGTTGAAGTGTGTGTGAGGATCTGAGGCCTGCATTTCACATACACATCTCCGGCGCCCACTGTGGGGCAGGAAAAAACAATTTTTCTAGCCTCATTTTATATATTTTCTACATTTTAAATTGTTCTATCAGATTCATCTGTATGATTTTCCACTTTTTTGCATGGGAAATCTAATTTTCATGCAAAGACTTGAAGATTTTGTAGCTTCCTCATGCAAAAAAGTGCATGGGTGTGCAATTTTTCATGTGGTAAACTCAGTTTCTTGCCATAGGATGATGCAAGATTTCACACAAAATTTTGCAAACAACACAGTTTTTAAGATTACAATTTTTTTAAGTGATGTTGGACTAATAGTTTTTCTCTGAAGTATATCTTTTGGATTTTTGTTTCTCTATAGCATAATTGTGGTTTGTAGGATGCTTGATGAAGACACCTTTTATTAAAACATTTCAAACACATACTAATTGTGTGAATGCATGATGTTTGTCAAAGATATGCATGAAAAAGACTTATTTCAAACCCACATGAACATTGTGTCTTCTTTTATTGCTTTCCACATATAGTATAAATAGTGTTTGTGAGATTTGTAGGGTGAAAAATAGGGGAATAGGGGAGTATGCTCTTTACCACTTGGAAGTCATGACCAAGGGTAAATTAGAAACCTAGAAGCCTCTAAAAGATGGCATTCGAGGGAGGCAAGCAAGTTAGTGATTCTCCCAAATGAAGCCTTTAGAGAAGAGATAATGATTTCCTTTTAGGAGATCAAAGTCTTGGAATATGCCAAGCTGGGATTGATTAAACTAACTTGGTGATTAATATGTCTTGCATGTTTGGGCAAGGAAATGAGGTAAAGGAGTATGCTCTTTCCCCTTGAGGGAAATCAAAAACTTTGACCCTTAGATTCGAACTACCAATCTGAGACAACCTTTAGAAGGCCTACTAGAGTGATCCAACCTTTAGGAATGACCCAAGTGAGCACACTCCTTTCATTGGAGATTCCACCTCACTCTAATAAAGATGATTTGTTGACAAAAAGACTCCAAAGCCATATTAATTTCCTCTTCTTCATTCTAATATCACATATCAAGAAGAGGCTCTATAAACTACACTGGTCAATATTGGCCCCAGTCTTGCTAGTCAAGTGTGTGCACTTACAGATATTGGTGTGGGTTGCTGGCCTCAACTTCAATTTCAAAGCCACTAGGGATTAGTATGAATAGAAGCAGAGTAAGATTTCTACTTGGTTCACCTTTGAAAGGAGGCATAATCTTTGTGCAAGGAGGGGGAAGAATCTCTCCTGTAGAACACACCATAGGCATCCAACTAGGTGTTGGAAGGTGGTATATGTGCTTGACCCCCTACCACAAGGGTGTTCATTCAGTGTATATCTTATTGAGCCCTTTAAATACACCAAAAACATGGGTGCCCTCTAGGGGGTGACACGATCATGTGAGGTGCACACATGCACATAAGTGTTGGTTTAAAGAATAATTTTGACAGCTAAGTGTCAATACACTTAACCATTTTTCACTATACATGCCAAGTAATATCAAGTGCTGAATGATACAAATTTTATTAAGTGCCAAGTAATATCAAGTGCTAAGTGATATAGAGTTTATCAAGTGTCAAGTGATATCAAGTGTCGAGTGATCCAGAGTGATCAGGTGCTGAGTGATACAGTTTTGTTTAGGTGTCGAGCTATCCAGGAAACAGCTTGTGTCGAGCATCAATAATGCTTCATGAGCCGAGTAACTCAGAATATCAGCATAAGAGTTTGTAATTGCACAAACTATGATGTAAAACATTTTTGTAGCCGACACAAGGTAAATCTCAAAAGATCTAGAGATAAGAAAGAATCTTTTACATTTCCTATGCAATCTGCATGCAGCCAATTGGAAAATTGGAAAGGCATGCAACCAATCAGCAAAAGGCAAGTATTGAGCAAGAAATTGAGATTCAATGTGGATCATAGATCCATACCTAACCCTAAGTCTTTGAAGTCTTTTTAAGGAAGAAAAAGTCTCACTGTAACAAGGATGAAAGAGGGAGAACAATGTTAAAGGGAAAACATAGTGGAGTTTAGTGAAAGGAGACATAGAGGGTAAGAGCAGCAAATCGATATTTAGTTGATCAGAACAAAGAAAAGGAGATGAATAGAAATTAGATCTCAGAGGATCAAAATCAAAGAGAGAGCCCCAACAAGTGCCTGCATTCAGCAATCAAGGATTGCAAACTATCAGGTTTATAATACCTAATACTCTCTTACCATTGTATTAGAAATGAAACCCTATGTAGATAGGTTGGCTTAACAGCTATTTGAAGATCCTTATCAAAAGGTGATTAAATCCTTTAATAGGGTGACACTTCATGTTAAGTGTTTGAAAATCCTTTAACTAGGTCACTATTGACACAGTGTAAAGCCTTTAATAGGGCAGACCATCATAAGTGGTTGAACAATATTGCTGCAATGATTTTGTGGGTATCATCCCCACCCCAGTTTTACCTTCTTATTTTTGGAGGGTTTCTAGGTTACCAAATTCTAGTGTTATGTGTTGTTGATGCATGTATTAGTTTCATGTTTATTTTATGTGTTTACATGCATGCAATTTACTTTCAGTTAAAAGTTTTATTGGTTAAAGTGTGATACTTTTGATTCACACCCCCCCCCCTCTCATAAGTATTCTTTCCATATTTGAATATTCCAACAATTGGCATCAAATCATCAAGGTTCTCACAAGAAGAAGTCTAACAACTTGAAGAAAAAGATCTAAAGATGGAAGTCTTCAAATTTGGGAAGATTATTGAAAATCAAGTGATTGATGTGCAACTGGCTTTACACAAAGTATAGGAAGCAAGGGAGGAACTGAGAAAATCCTTGAAAAGAAGAAAGGATTTAGCCATAGCTAAAAATGAGATAAACTACAAGGAGATTGATACCACAAATATATTTGTCAATGGAGATACTAAAGAGTTTGATGCAACAATTGCAAAACTGATGGAGAAAAACAAAGTTCAAGCAGATGAGATAAGATCTCTCAAGATGGAACATGAATCACAGGCCATAATGTTATGTGAAATCACTGAACAAAAGAAAAGAGTAGTTGAGGAAAAAGTCATTATGGAAGATGACAAAAGAAATCTTGCAAACAAACTGGAAGAAAAGACAATTGAATTAACAAGGATCTCAAACATGTAGATGGATACACTTGCCCAAATGATGAAACTTCATCATGAACTCAATGTGAAAGACATTGAGATCTCTACACTAAAGATGCAGAATGAACAATTGCAGAATTACTTGAGAAGAGAAAAGGAAATTTCAGAGGGCTTAAACAAACCCAATGAAGCCATCAAGTATTTTGAGCAATTGCTGAAATCCCCAAGATCAACCCATGATACATCAGGACTTGGATACAACAGCACTGAAGTTGGAGAATCATCAAAGAGTGTTGAACAAAGAAGTGACAAAGGTAAGGATTCAAAACCCACTTGTCATTACTATAATAAGAAGAGGCATACTACTAATGTTTGCAGGAGTAGGAGAATCAAACAACCAAACACACATAAAAGCAAGAGTTACTGTCACAAGTGCAAAATGCAAGGACATATGACACAAGATTGGAGATCTAATGTCACAAGGACACAAAGATTTGATGGAAATTTTCATAATTGAAAAAAATATGGACATAGGGCATTTGAATGTAGATCAAAGCCTATGTGGACATCAAATCAGCCAGCAAAAATAAAAGGGAATGAAATTCATTATCATTGGGATTACAACACCAGGTATAGCTGTCATTATTGTCAAGAATATGGACATGCTCCTAAAAATTGCATAAGAACACATTTCAAGGGAAACTATAAAAGACGGTTGAGTCAAACCACATGTTTCAATTGCTTGAAAACTAGTCATATCAGCAGGAATTGCCCAACAAGGTCAAAGACACCAAGTTTTGAGTTCAACAATGGAAAGGCAAAGATAGATGTTGAACACATCAGAAGTGAGATGAATAAGACATGGAAGAAGAAAGATGAGTGCAGCACATCAAGTGCAGAGATCTCTTCACCTAATGGGTCAAGTGATCACACTTCATCTAATTAAGCAAGAATGGGTGTGTGGGACTGATATACTAAGTTATATCATACATCAGTCCCAAGACATAGAAGAACTACAAAGAAGAAATCAGCATAAGAAAATATGCTAAGTCAAAATCGAGAGTCTTCCAAAAAATTTTGAAGTTGTCTTCAGGTGTCGAGTTGCTAACAGCAACCGAGTTGATAGTTGATGCCGAGCTATGAAATATCAATGGGAGCCGAGCGAAGTGAAATACAATGGGTGTCGATTCATGTTGAAATCCTTCAGGTGCTAAGTAGACAGTTGTCAGCACACTAAGCATTAATTTCTTTGTTTTGAAGGGTACATAGGTCAATTTTTGATCTTTTCTCACCATTCAAATGCAAAGCAAAGGCGAGAAGAGCGCAAAAGATCAAGGGCAGCTTAGAAGCCATTTGCAAGGATTTCCACAGCTATTCAACATGAGTTTAATCGATTTGAGGTATTTTACTTGTGTGCCGAGCTATGCAGTGTTTATAAACTTGTTTAAACTATAAATCGTAGTTTGGAAAACAATGGCATCTAGGTCTAGAACCACTAAGGGCAAGGAGAGTCATGAAATACAGTTGGTTAGTAATGAAGTCAAGCAACCAGAGTTCAAGCCCATTCTAGAAGTTGCATACAAGAATGATCCTACAAGTGCATTATCCATTATTTCTGATAAAGTTGTCATGGTCCAAGATGTTCATAGATGTTATAACTACAAAATTGGAGCCATAGGAGATCTAGAAATTTATAATGCATATGACAAGCTATGTGAGAACAAAATACTAAAAGATGAGTTCTCAATAATCGAGAGAAAGGGATTGACCAAAACCCTAGAGTTTCCAATTATTTTCAAAGTTGAAAGGGTACGCATAGTTTTGAGCAGAATACATGATGGAGCCTTTTGGTTAGAAACAGGGCCAATGAAATTTACCAAGAAAATTGTTCATAGGGTTACTGGTATTCCAACCCTAGATCGGCCAAAGACCCTGTGTAGTGACAAAAAGGAAGTAATAGAGAGAAACACGGGTGCTAAATGGAACAATAGGGGAATGAATATTGATACAATCACAGAACCCCTACTAGATTTTGCTGTGAGAATTATTTCACACAAATTCTATCAGTCAAGCAGGTTAAATAGTGTGCCTTCTATAGCAGTTGATGTTGCATAAAAATTGGTTAAAAAGGATCATACCTATGATCTAGCAAAGCTCATGTTTCAACAGATTAATGAGAATCTAGGAGCTATAAGGAAGAGCAAGGGAGCTCATTGCAAATTTGGATCAGTTTTGGTGTGCATGTTTTTCTATCTAATGAAAGAATTCCCTTCTGTGGGTAAGGTGAAATGGAATCTAGATAAAAAAATTGTTGAATAGATCAATGGATATATTGAACAGATGGGTGATAATTTTGATGCCCAAATGACTAGCTACTTTGAGGACTTCAAACAGTCCATGAAACAAAGAATGAGGATTCCAGTTTGATTGATAAATATGAAAAAGACATTTGCTTTCTTGTAGATATTGATTATACTTATATATAGGCAGTCATACCTAGAGTAAGATGGCTTAGGCCACTAGGTTATGAACTCGATATTGATCAAGCCTCTACATCAATAACAGCTCTCCTTGCAGAGGAAGTTGACAAGAATGCAAAAGCCTTTGGAACTTATGATGTTGTTAAATCAAGGGTGGTAATAGATTTGAAAATTGCCTCAGCAGTAAAGAAGAAAGAAAAATTGGTAAGGCAAATCAAGAGAAAATTTGGTGTTGAAGGAGAAGGAATAACAGAAGAGGAAGAAGAAGACATTAAAGATGAGAGAGATGAACCTCAAGGGTTAGGAGAAGATAAAGAGGAAAGTGCTGAGGAAGAAGAAGCTAAGGAAGCACAAGTTAGAACCAAGGTCACAAAAAGAAAGGCCACAACTCCTCTTGCTCCTCAACCCAAGGCAAAGAAAGTAGCTGCTCCTGCACCAAAGAGACCTACTACAAGGGTTGTAGCACAAAAAGCCTAAGAGGAGGTAGAAGAGAAGAAGAAATCTTCAAAGAAGATTGCTACCGAGCCAAAGAAGAGAAGAGAATTTGTTGCCCAGCCTCAACGAGATGAAGAGAAGACTAAGTCAGAGGACAACAGCCAATTTCAAGTGGTAAGTCACAAACCTCAGACTGCTATTGATAAATTATGCTCAAAGATTAAGAATGATGATTTGAAATGTTTAAAGAACCTAAATTTTTCTAAGCTCACCAAGGAGGAACAAAATAAATTAGAGGAATCAGTGTATGCTATGATGGCTGATTATAAGCACACACCTCTAGAGTTAGATGAATCAATGCCTAAGGAAATGTACAAAATTTTAGAGGATAAATGGCATTTTTGTTTGCAAATGGAAAGGGAGATAAGGGAATCAACATTAGCCAGATTGTTGTCTGATTTGACTAAGGATCGAATAACAAATGTAGTTAAGAGGCATAACAATAGATTCACTCCCAAACATAGAGCTTTTACCATTTTGCAGAACAAAATTGAGGATGTAGTTACAAAGTCCACAAGATTGTGGAAGATAATTTACAAGAAAATAGAAGATTTTTACAATGAAGAATATAAGGAAGAGACAAGTGCTAGGAAAAAGGAGATGAAGGCATCAGGAATTAAAGAAAAAGAAAAGGAACAAGTGGAGAAGAAGGTTGAAGAAGAAAAGGAAGATGAAGAGGCACATATAGAGGAGAAAGAGGAAGAGAAAGATACAGCTGAGCAACAAGATCAAAGTGTCCAAGACACACAACTATCACCTCCTAGTCCTCCTCATGCCATCATCATACCTGTAGAGATTGTCAAAATCAAGGATGTTACAAAAACTTCTGGTCCAAACATCAATCTATTAACTGCAAAGGATTTAGCAAAAATCCTTGACCAATCAACACTAGTAGAAAAATTTTGTTCAAGTCCTATATTGGTTAGTGTTGATGAATTGGAGAATCCAGTAGCTAAAACAAAGGCAATCAAGGTGAAAACACAAGAACCACCTTCGACCATACAATCTACTGGTATTCTATTCTTTCCTCCACCACCTCTACACAGTGTAGTCACTAATACACTTCAGATGCTGAGTGCAGCAGCAAGGGAAGTCAATGAAACATTTGAATAACCAATAAGTTCAACCCCACCTATTGATCACCAAAAGGATAAACAAGCTGAAGAAAAAGATGAGACAAGTAAGAAGGAGGAGTCTACAATACAAATATTGGTTGCATTACCCAAATCTAGTACTCCAACATAGACTCTTCAGTAGCTGAGCACTGATAGGTTACCATTGCAAATTAGGATACCAAGCTCGAGCTCATCAAGGGCAGTCAGGAAACTTCACTATGGAGTTCTTGAGCTTGATGAAGAAATAAAGATTCCACATTATGAATCTAGCTCTCTCACTGAAGAGAAGTGTTGGATACAATTGAAAATTGCATGATTGTCTTTGATGTTACACAAAATGTCATATCAGTCATCAGACAGAGTCTACCGAGCTCTGAAGGTAAGTACAGCTGTTGACAGAGTTTTTCGAGCTTGCAAAGGAAGTTCAGTGTTTACCGAACTCACTCGGTAAACAAAGGATATGAGATAGGTTGTCAATATTTACCGAGTTAACTCGGTCATCGAAGAAAAGTAGCAGACAGTGTTAACCGAGATCACTCGGTCATCAAAGAAAAGTAGCAGACAACGAAAAGTAGCAGACAGTGTTAACCGAGATCACTCGGTCATCGAAGAAAAGTAACAGACAGTGTTAACCGAGCTCACTCGGTCATCAAAGGAAAGTCGGAGAAATCGGTGTTTACCGAGTTCACTCGGCGATTGAAGGATTTCACGAAATTCTCTGTATTAACCGAGCTCAGTCGGTTAACGCAAGAATTATTTTCTGTGCAGTATTTATAGAGTTAAGTCGGCCAGCGAAGGATTTCTCGAAGGTTAAGTAATTAAAATTAATTACTTTATGTAATGTATAAAGCCGACTTATAGCACAATTATTTATAATTGTAACTTGTATTTGAGCCGACTTGATAATCTGAAAGGTATATATGAAGGATCAAGTTGCGAATTCAAATATGAAAAAGAATGAATGTGAGAAAGCTAGCAGATATAATTGAATATCTAATATGCGAATTATAAGGAAGATCAGAGCAAATTTTTGAAGGATCAGAGATGCAGAGTTGCATTTGATCAGAGAAGATCCAGAGGAACAGAACAGAGATCTATATCAGCAAAGATAAGTTGTATTTATTTCAGATCACTCATTGTTACTTTCTAACAATTGTAACAGTGTTTTCAAATCTCTTAACAGAGTGGGTTTAACAGCCTTTTGTAAAATCCTCTAACAAGGTGGCAATTCAGTTGAATTGATCTAAAAGACCTCTAGCAAGGCCACTCCTAGCAGGGTGATCAAATCCTCTAACAAGGTCGCACCTAACAGTGTGTTTTGTAACCTTTAACAAGGTTGGCTCCTAACAGGGCTCACTTCAGAAGAGTGAAAAACAGTAACTAGTTACATTGGTGGTTTTTCCCATATTGGGTTTCCACGTTAAAACTGGTGTCTCTTGTTTCTTGTTTCTTGTGTTTTCAGTTTGATCATATGAATATCAGCAATGAGTATTTTCCTTTGACATCTTAAGGGACTTGTGTGAAAAGTTATTGGAGTAACTGATTCACCCCTCCCCTCTCAGTCACTCCATTCTCATTTTCCAACAATTGGTATCAGAGCATATTGGTGCTTGCAGGAAAAGATTTTAAGGATCTAAGCCAAAGATCAAGATGTCTTACAAGAGAGAAATTTCAGGACTCAACAAAAATAACTTCTCTGCATGGCAAGGATTGATGAAACTTCACTTGGCTACTATTGGTGATACAGGACTGAAATATCTTGATGAAAAATACAAAGAACCCTCCGGCACATTATCTGTCAATGATATTGCTGAAAAGAAGACTCATAACAATATGATGATTGACATTGCATCTGCACTAAGATATGAAGAATTTGATGATATCAAGGATTGCCAAACCGCTTTTGACATGTGGAACAAGCTGAAAGAAATCTATGGAGGAGATGACAATGTGAAAAGAGCAAAAGCAGAAAGTCTAAGAGGACAATTTGACCAAATGAGAATGAGAGAGGATGAAAACATTGCAAAATATGTTGATAGAATCAAAGCATGTGTCAGTGCAATCAGGGCATCTGGAGGTGATATCAAAGAAGAGACGGTTATAAGCAAAGTTCTCAGAACCTTGCTTCCCATCTATGCAATCAGAGTTTCTGCAATTCAAGAAAGAAGGTGTGAAGCAAATCATAATATCAATTTGGAGGCTATAGTTGGAAGACTAACCGCATTTGAATTAGACAACTTTGACAACTATGTTTCAGCTTCCAAAAACACTGAATCAACATTTGAGGCCAAACTTTCACTCAAAGATAAAGGCAAAAAGAAATCAGAGTCAGAAAGCAATGATGAATCAGACCAAAGTTCAGACAGTGATCTTGAAGTAATTGAAGCTCTACTGGCAAAGAAATACTCCAGAAGCAGAGGAAAATATAAAGGTAAAGTTCCTCTAATCTGTTTTTCATGTGAAGAAATTGGTCATATTGCAGCTAGGTGCCCAAACAAGCAGAACAATGATGAAAAGAAGGGTCATAAATGGAATAGAAAGAAAGATTACAAATCATTCAAGAACAAAGGTAAGAAATCATGTTTCATGGCTGAAAATTCTAAGGATTCTGATAACAGTGAAGATGAAATTGTTTATATTGCTGTGAAAGATGATTCTGATAGTGATGAGGAAGATAAAGTGGCTCTTATCTCTCATATAAGTATGAATGATACATGGATTATAGACAGTGGTTGCTCTCATCATATGACTGGTGATAAAACTAAGTTTGATCAGTTTGAAGAGTATGATGGTGGCAGTGTAAGGTTTGGTAATAATGAACCTCGTTTCATAAAAGGAAGAGGAAGAATCTCTCTAACCAAAGAACTTATATGCAACAATGCCTATTGGGTTGAAGGTCTTAAACATAACTTGCTAAGTGTGGCACAGTTACTCAATACTGGATTTAAGGTGGAATTCATGCATGGAAAGGCAAGACTGTTGAATGAGCAAGGAAAGCTGATAGGATCTGGCACACAAACTAAAGGTAACTTGTTCTACCTAGAACTTGGTGAATACTCATGTTTTATTGCTCAAATAGAAGAAAGTTGGTTATGGCATAAGAGGTTGTGTCATGTCAATTTTGATAATCTGGTGAAGATAAGCAAATTCAAAAAGGTAAGAGGCATTCCTAATATAAAGAAACCTGAGGTCGGCTTATGCAAGAATTGTCAGATTGGAAAAATGGGAAAGACTAGTTTCAAAAGTAAAAGCTATCAGTCTAAAGATATATTAGAAATTGTGCATACTGATTTATGTGGACCCATTGGAATTGAAAGTTATACTGGAGAAAAGTTCTTCATTCTTTTTGTTGATGATTACTCAAGAATGATGACTGTTATGTACCTAAGGAATAAATCAGAAGCTTTTGAGAAATTCAAATGGTACTTGGCAAGAGTAGAAAAAGAAACAAGGAAAAGATTGAAATGCTTAAGGTCAGACAGAGGTGGTGAATTCATTTCACATGAGTTCAATAACTTTTGCATTGAAAGAGGAATTAAAAGACAAGTCTCAGCACTAGGAACTCCAGAACAAAATGGGATAGTTGAAAGAAGAAATAGATCCATTATGGATTGTGCAAGGACCCTAATGATTGAAAAGAACATTGCTATCAAATACTGGAAGGAAGCTATTAGCACTGCAGTTCATACCTTGAACCGAGTACAACTAAAAAAAGACTCATTCAAAACTCCCTATGAATTATGGTATGGCTATAAACCCAATGTAAGTTATCTGAAAGTATTTGGAAGCAAATGTTATATTCTGAAAGAATCTAGAAAAGGTAAATTTGATGTAAAAGGAGATGAAGGAATATTTCTAGGTTACTCTTGTAAAAGCAAAGCATATAGATGTTTAAATCTATCTACTCACAAGGTCATAGAAAGTGCACATGTGAAAGTTGATGAGTTTGCAGAGAAATCAGAAGAAGAAAGCAAGAAGGTTCCTGAAGACTACAGAAGATTTATTTACATTGAACCTGATACTATACCAAGTACTCCAGTTTATCAGGAATCCTCAACTCCCGATTCATCAATGACCGAGTTGCAGGAAGTTCAAACCGAGACACAGGAAGTTTTTACCAAGCTAAAAGAATCCGAGTCACTTTCAGACTCTACCAAGCAAGTATCTACCAAGTCTGAATCTACCGAGCCAGAACAGCAAGAATCTGAAATACAAAGGGACAACAATGAAACTCATTCAAGATGTAAAGAACCTGTGTTAGCTAAATATGTCAGAAGGCATCATGCTCCAGATCAGATCATTGGTGACAAATCTGAAGGAACTCTGACAAGAAGTAAGTTAAAAGACACTTGTTTACTTGCTGATTTTGAACCCAAAAATATTAAAGATGCATTGGCAAATGATAGTTGGATTGAGGCTATGAATGAAGAAATAGAACAGATAGAGAAAAATAAAACATGGACTCTTGTATCTAGACCCAAAGATAAGAATGTGATTGGAACAAAATGGGTATTTAGAAATAAACTAAATGAAGATGGCAAGGTATCAAGAAACAAAGCTAGACTAGTATGCAAAGGATATGCTCAAGAAGAAGGTATAGACTATGGAGAAACCTTTGCTCCTGTTGCAAGATTGGAAGGTGTAAGAACCTTACTTGCATATGCTGCTCACAAAGGATTCAAAGTTTATCAGATGGATGTCAAGTCAGCATTTCTCAATGGAATACTGGATGAAGAAGTTTACATTGAACAACCTGAAGGTTTTGTTGATCCAGATAAGAAGGACATGGTCTGCAAATTACACAAGGCGCTGTATGGTCTAAAACAAGCTCCTAGAGCATGGTATGAAAGATTGCATAACTATCTTACTCAGATTGGTTTTCAAAGGACTAATGATAACAGTAGCTTGTATATAAAAGAAGGTCCAGATAATAAGATTGTTTTGGCAGAGATATTTGTAGATGACACTGTTTTCACAGGCAATGATGATCTATGCAAAGAATTTTCAGAACAAATGAACAAGGAGTTTGAGATGTCTATGTTTGGTGAGATTAAATTCTTTGTAGGTCTTCAAATCCAACAAAGTAAGAATGGCATCTTCATCACACAGTCAAAATACATCAAGGAGATATTAAAAAAATTTGGCATGGAGGATTGTAAACCAGTTGGAACCCCTATGTGTATTGGATTGAAACTTACCAAGGAAGATGAATCCAAAGAAGTGGATCAAACACTGTATAGATCTATGATTGGAAAGTTGCAGTATGTAATACATACTAGGCCAGATATTGCCCTTGCAGTCGGTATTGTAGTAAGATTTTCAGCAAAACCAAGAGAAACTCATATAATGGCAATCAAAAGAATAATGAGATATTTGAAAGGAACTGAAGATTATGGGCTATGGTATAAATTTGGAGGTAATTTGGATTTGAAAGTATTTACTGATGCTGATTGGGCAGGAAACCTTGATGACAGAAAAAGCACAAGTGGAGGAGCATTCTTTCTTGGAAAGAGATTGGTTTCTTGGACAAGCAAAAAGCAGAATTGTACATCCCAATCTACAGCAGAGGCAGAGTATGTTGCTGCAGCAGTAAATTGTTCAAATATTGTTTGGTTTAACCAGTTATTGCAAGGAATGAGGATGGAAATCAAAGAACCAGTTGTTATGTTCTGTGACAATACTAGTGCAATCAATATATCAAAGAATCCAGTAATGCATTCTAAGACTAAGCATATTGCAATCAAATATCATTTTGTCAGAGAATTGGTACAAGACAAGGAGATCAGATTGGAATATGTCAATTCAAAGGAACAAATTGCTGACATATTCACAAAGCCACTACCTAAGGATGCATTCTTGTATCTCAGAGGTAAGTTAGGGGTTACACCCCTATCCGAAATTCACTAAAAACAAGTTTTAGTGATGCATCAACGCATACCAAAATGAAAATCTATCTGTTGATGCAGTCAAATCTGGAAGCCTTGCATATGAATCAGTACTATAGGTACATTACAATTCATTTAAGTTCTATTATCTTTGGCATTTGTTGTCAAAGAGGGAGAGATTTACTGTCATATCTTTCTGAAATTTGTGTGAAAAAGAAAATTCTTATGAAATTCCTTCACAGAGGGAGATTACTAAAAGAGGGAGAGTCTATCATCTTAGAAGGAAAATTGTTTTGTTGACACATTGTGCTAATAAGGACTTGATTTCAAATTTCATTCTGCTATGAAATGTTGTGTTGCCATCAATGCCAAAGAGGGAGATTGTTGGATACAATTGAAAATTGCATGATTGTCTTTGATGTTACACAAAATGTCATATCAGTCATCAGACAAAGTCTACCGAGCTCTGAAGGTAAGTACAGCTGTTGACAGAGTTTATCGAGCTTGCAAAGGAAGTTCAGTGTTTACCGAACTCACTCGGTAAACAAAGGATATGAGATAGGTTGTCAATATTTATCGAGTTAACTCGGTCATCGAAGAAAAGTAGCAGACAGTGTTAACTGAGATCACTCGGTCATCAAAGAAAAGTAGCAGACAACGAAAAGTAGCAGACAGTGTTAACCGAGATCACTCGGTCATCGAAGAAAAGTAACAGACAGTGTTAACCGAGCTCACTCGGTCATCAAAGGAAAGTCGGAGAAATCGGTGTTTACCGAGTTCACTCGGCGATTGAAGGATTTCACGAAATTCTCTGTATTAACCGAGCTCAGTCGGTTAACGCAAGAATTATTTTCTGTGCAGTATTTACCGAGTTAAGTCGGCCAGCGAAGGATTTCTCGAAGGTTAAGTAATTAAAATTAATTACTTTATGTAATGTATAAAGCCGACTTATAGCACAATTATTTATAATTGTAACTTGTATTTGAGCCGACTTGATAATCTGAAAGGTATATATGAAGGATCAAGTTGCGAATTCAAATATGAAAAAGAATGAATGTGAGAAAGCTAGCAGATATAATTGAATATCTAATATGCAAATTATAAGGAAGATCAGAGCAAATTTTTGAAGGATCAGAGATGCAGAGTTGCATTTGATCAGAGAAGATCCAGAGGAACAGAACAGAGATCTGTATCAGCAAAGATAAGTTGTATTTATTTCAGATCACTCATTGTTACTTTCTAACAATTGTAACAGTGTTTTCAAATCTCTTAACAGAGTGGGTTTAACAGCCTTTTGTAAAATCCTCTAACAAGGTGGCAATTCAGTTGAATTGATCTAAAAGACCTCTAGCAAGGCCACTCCTAGCAGGGTGATCAAATCCTCTAACAAGGTCGCACCTAACAGTGTGTTTTGTAACCTTTAACAAGGTTGGCTCCTAACAGGGCTCACTTCAGAAGAGTGAAAAACAGTAACTAGTTACATTGGTGGTTTTTCCCATATTGGGTTTCCACGTTAAAACTGGTGTCTCTTGTTTCTTGTTTCTTGTGTTTTCAGTTTGATCATATGAATATCAGCAATGAGTATTTTCCTTTGACATCTTAAGGGACTTGTGTGAAAATTTATTGGAGTAACTGATTCACCCCTCCCCTCTCAGTCACTCCATTCTCATTTTCCAATAGAGAAGATCAATGAAATTTAGAGTGCATTGGATAGAAGAAGGAGACAAGAAGCACTAAGAAGAGAACACAAGCACAAGCATACCTTGAACAAAATCAAAGACATATTCATAGAAGCTTTCAGCTTAAAGTCTCTAGATGAGTCAAGGCCAATCATAGAGCAACTATCTGATATAGTTGACCAGGTGACTAGTGAAGACCAGGATACAGACGCCAAATTACTAGAATGGTCAGAAAGAAAGTTCCAAGGCAAGGTAAATGAGAAAATATCTGATCATATAGCACTATCAGAAGTGGAGTTGGCTAAGAAAATTGAAACAGTCAAAATTGTAATTGGAAACATATTTTCCCTGTACAACAAGTTGTGTGATTTTTCCACATTCACACAGGACACTAGCTAGAGAATACTGAGCTTGGAGAGAAATCTGAAGATTTTTAGCATGCAACTCCCTAAAAATCTAGCTCAGAGTGAGAAGCATTTTGCCCAATCATTTCACACACAAAGAGAGTTAGTTGTCTTAACAACAGAGGAGGCAACCACCAAAGCCAAATTGATGCAAATTCAATCCTCAATCACGCCTCATTTGGAAGTACTTCATAAGGAGTAGATGTATGCAGAGACAATCCCCAAGAAAGACCCCAATCTTTCTACATCTAATGGACTTGTACACCTAGCAGCAGAGATTGCCATCCAGTATAAGTCATTGGATGTTGCACTAGCAAGTTGGGATGTAGCTCTAAAGGTACTCCTTAAAGTAAACAGTACATTTTTGGCCAAGTATGGCATTTCCCTATCGAACCCTTGACATAAGTGTCAAAAAGGGGGAGACTAAGTATGGGGGAGTTAAGTAGAGATTAAGTATGGGGGAGATATAAGCTGAGAAGGAGATACAGAATGAAATGGTAAGTATGATGAAAGGGGGAGAATTTTGAAAAATTTTGATATAACATATTGGTCAGAATGTAGAAACAGGACAGAAGTCACTGAGTGTCCAAAGCATAATCAACTCACAGGGAGTCATAAGGTATATTTTTATTTGTTCTTAAAATTTTTTAGCAAATAAGAGGATGCATGAAATAATGTCAAGATCACAAGATCTTAGTTAAGTGTTTTTTCCACTCATGTCAAAGGGGGAGATTGTTAGTTTAAAGAATAATTTTGACAGCTGAGTGTCAATACACTTAACCATTTTTCACTATACATGCTGAGTAATATCAAGTGCTGAGTGATATAGAGTTTATCAAGTGTCGAGTAATATCAAGTTCCAAGTGATCTAGAGTGATCAGGTGCTCAGTGATACAGTTTTGTTTAGGTGTCGAGCTATCCAGGAAACAGCATGTGCTGAGCATCAGTAATGCTTCATGAGCCGAGTAACTCAAAATATCAGCATAAGAGTTTGTAATTGCACAAACTATGATGTAAACCATTTTTGTAGCCAACACAAGGTAAATCTCAAAAGATCTAGAGATAAGAAAGAATCTTTTACATTTCCTATGTAATTTGCATGTAGCCAATTGGAAAATTGGAAAGGCATGCAACTAGTCAGCAAAAGGCAAGTATTGAGTGGGAAATTGAGATTCAATGTGGATTGTAGATCCATACCTAACCCTAAGTCTTCAAAGTCTTTTTAAGGAAGACAAAAGTCTCACTGTAACAAGGATGAAAGAGGGAGAACAGTGTTAAAGGGAAAACATAGTGGAATTCAGTGAAAGGAGACATAGAGGGTAAGAGCAGCAATTCGATATTCAGCTGATCAGAACAAAGAAAAGGAGATGAACAAAAATTAGATCTCAGAGGATCAAAATCAGAGAGAGAGCCCCAACCAGTGCCTGCATTTAGCAATCAAGGATTGTAAACTATCAGGTTTATAATACCTAATATGCTCTTACCATTGTATTAGAAAGGAAACCCTATGTAGATAGGTTGGCTTAACAGCTATTTGTAGATCCTTATCAAAAGGTGATTAAATCCTTTAACAGGGTGACACTTCATGTTAAGTGTTTTAAAATCCTTTGACCAGGTCACTATTGACGCAATGTAAAGCCTTTAATAGGGTAGCCCTTTATCAAGGCAAACTATCAGAAGTGGTTGAACAATATTGCTGCAGTGATTTTGTGGGTATCATCCCACCCCCATTTTTACCTTCTTATTTTTGGAGGGTTTCTGGGTTACCAAATTCTAGTGTTATGTGTTGTTGATACATGTATTAGTTTCATGTTTATTTGATGTGTTTACATGCATGCAATTTACTTTCAGTTAAAAGTTTTATTGGTTAAAGTGTGAGACTTCTGATTCACCCCCCCCCCCCCCCCCCCCTCTCATTAGTATTCTTTCCATATTTGAATATTCCAACAATAAATTATGGGACAAAGGTTTTGCCTTCTCTACCAATTTTTTTTTTTAGGGATAAAATTGTGTTTATTATCGAGTCTTTAAACATGGTCCAAACTTGTCAAACAAACTAAATGTCAAGACTCCTCCACCCCTCTCGGTTGCTTTGTCCTCAGTTGGGTTGTTTTAAACTACTGCTTGCTTCCCATTTTTATCTAAAAACCAACTATTTTGTTCAAAACAACCAAAATGTTGTTTGAAACTTGAAAATGGTCTTACTATTTGTCTGAAATTTGTCAAAAACAACCAACAATCTGTCCAAAATTGCTTTAAACTTGCAAAATCTCTTCAAAATTTAGTCTCTTTTGTCAATCTAGTTTTTGTTTTTGTGCCCAATTTTCCAAAACCTCATGCTAAATTCTTTTATTGTGCATTTCTTTGCACAACCTTGCCTAGGTGTTCACGTGACCCTATGAGAATCTTTGTGTGAGATCTTGTAGATCTGTCTTGTTTGTTAGAACCCATACTTTTGTCAATCTACCACATCCTCATGTGGCTCTGCACAAGTCCCCACATGGTAAAACTCTATTTTTGTGAGTCTTTGCCTAGGTCTCTATTTCTTTTCATGTAGTTCCCTGGGGTTCCTTGTATGGAATTGTGCCTGTGAATTGTCAAAATTTCTTGTCAGAGCTACCTACACTCTAAATCTGGTCTAATATCTACAATATTTTACCTTTTCTTTGTCTATAACTAGTTTCAAATAGTGGCTTCTTTCTTAGCTAATGACTTGTAAATTACAAATAAACTAGTCTTGTCTCTTGTTTACTTTATCCTTGGGCTTTTGTGCTTGTCATATTGTATGTTACAATAGTCATAATCTTTGGTTGTTCTAGCCATTACTTAGATAACTTGTATCTTAGTATAAAGTAAACTTATCTTGCTTTTTGAGACTGCATTCTAGTGTGGTCCCTATTTAAGATTTCTCTTTTTGCCCTTATCTACAACTATAGCAACAAGAAATGGAAATGTGTTTTATCCCCAAAGACCTAGGCGAGGTAGAGCTAGGGGTACTAATCATGGTAGAGGTCACTCTTTAGTTCATACATGGTCTATCTCTAGTTCATCTAGTGAGGAATCTTCATGATCCCCCTCGCCTATTAGACCATCTCATATTTGGAGAAAATTCTCTATAAACTTACAAAAATCTAGCAACCCCTTGTGTGAAGAGGGTCCTAAAACTATCAAAGGTCATATGTCTCCAAACAATATAGCTAAAATCTTATTCAGACAACTTTTTCAACCAAGACATATTGAAACTTATCACATTCCCGTAATGGTCGATAAAGAAACCAAACATGGAGAGAAAAGTAGAGACCAAGATCAAAATAGGGATGAAAGACATAAGGAACCTCTCTTTACTGATGAGAATGAAGAAGAGGTCAAAGTACTCCCGAATCATATCAAAAAATTTCAAAAGGAGAAAAACTTCCAAAAGGTCATGCAAATCTTACTTAACAAAGAGAAAGAGAAATACTTTCTCAAACTTTTTGAAGAAGGAGCCAAGCTACCTCATCATTTCAACATTGAAACTATCATTACACCTAAAGAGGAAACTAAGACTTCCAAATTTCAAAAACAACTAAAAATATGTAAGACTAGTTAGCTCAAATGATGAGTGATAATGAAAAACCTACAAAAATGTACACCTTAGATGCTCTTTGTCTAGTTCCTTTTGACAAGAGTATAAACATGCCTCCTTTTCCAAGAGGAGTTGAATTACCTAAGTACAATAAATACTTTGGAACCACCAATCCCCATGATCATTTGTAAGAATTTGGAGCCTTGTCTATGTAATTTATGCATAATCAAACATATCTCATATGTCTATTCCCAAGAAGTCTAGGTGGTTAGGCTATGGAGTGGTTCTCACATTTGCATATTGGTATCAAAACATTTGATGAAATTGCTAACTTGTTTGTCCAACATTACTCTCACAACATACAACACCCAGTTAATATTTGAGACTTGCACAACCTTAAATAGAGAGTTAGGGAACCTTTCATCACATTCCTTCAAAGATGGAGACAACTTTATACTAAATACTCACACAAAATTCTAGAAACAGAGAAACTTAACATCTTTATGGATAACCTCTTGCCCAATTTTAGGTATAGAGTTCAACTTCAAGGTCCACATACCTTTGTAGACATGGTCACACAAGCTATCTAGATAGAGGAATTCATGGTTAAAAAGGGTGAAATAACCCTTCAAAAGGATACTAAACAAGGGTCAACCTCTAATAAAGACAAGTCTAGATATGTGAAAAAAAACTAAGAGGTCATACATGATAGAGTTGTTGACAACATTACTCCTAAACCTGCCAAGGTAGTGTTCAATCTCACAGATAATCTCAAAGCATCCAAGAATGTTGAGAAACCTCTTCCTAACAATAAGAAATCTAAGAAAAAACCAAGGAACTCATAGGCTATATGTCCTAAACAAGATTTTACACCTCTTGGTGAACCTTTGGACATGGTTTATAAGACCTTGTTACAAAACAAACTCTTTTCTCCATTTGACAATTCTCGTCCTTATGATCCACAACCATGACCACCATGGTGGAACGAAACTTAATTTTGCAAATACCACTAAAACAAAGGTCACAAAAATAGTAACTATATTAACTTGTGTCACAAAATCCAAGATTTAATTGATGATAGTGACATTGTTGTTGATGGACATAACAAGAACTTGGATCACAAGGCTTTCAAGGAGTCATTCCCTCACTATGAAAAGGGAGAAAACTCAAAACTCAAAACTAACAACAAGGTCAACTATACATATTCTAACAATGATGATGAGATAGTTCATATGGTTGAATTAGTAGATGTTGAGTATTGTGACGTTATCACCATCAAGGATAAACAAGATAAAACCAAACCTAAGACACCATTTGTCTTAAGGGGTCTTACTTCCAACACATCTAACAGTGACTCATTGCAAACTTGTGCCAATTTTATTGCACATTCTTGTGCCAAGTTAGTTATTACTCAAAGGCCCCGTGCCTTCTACTCCTGAGCTAGAACAACACAAAGACAAAAATCTTGTTGGTCCATCTATCAAAGGAAAAAAACTTGCTAGTTACAGTATACTCGATCAATTACAACAAACAAATGCTCAAATCATGATCTTTGAACTGCTCAAAATTTTTCTTGCTCATAGGTAGATTCTTGACAAAGCCTTCTCTAAGGCAAGCATCCCTCAAGATCTTGATATTGAGAGGTTCCAATCTATGGTAGGTCTTTTGACTTCACCTTGCTATATGACCTTCTCTAAGGAAGATGATAATTCACTGAATCACCCACATAATCAACCTCTACATATTGAGGTTATGATACACTGGAAACATGTCTGACGTGTGCTTATCGATAATGGAGCTGGTTTGAATATTGTTTTTGCTACTTTGCTCAAACAATTAGAGTATTCAGAAGAGTTTGTTGACCCTTGTCATAAGATAACTATCAAAGCGTATGACAAAGTCAAGCACAAGTATTTGGGTCTTGTTGTGTTACCCCTTTGAGTTGGTCCTACCGAAAGGGATGTCACTTGTCAAGTCTTGGACATTCTCTTATCTTACAATATTTTTCTAAGAACACCATGGATACATGAGATGCAAGTTGTACCTTCTACTTATTATCAATGTGTAAAGTTCCCAGTTCACGGCTCTAAAGTCACTATACCTGCAAGTACTAGCTATACATGTAACATGCTAAAATCTACTACAAATTTTGTACTTACTAATAGAGAGTCTATGGATTATCATGATAACAAGCTAACGAAAATTGAGTAGTCACTAAAGCTAAAAGAAACTGGGATGGGTGAATATCAAATGAAACCTATTATGTCTTTAACATTTGTTCTTGAATCTCCCCATCATTATGGGAGACCCTCTAAAGTGAAGAGACCTTTTGTGTTGACACCTCAAACCAATTATAATGGTATATTTGTCAAATCTATGGTCTCTTTTGAGGAGGAAAGTGAAAATAGAGCTATTGCTGCATGGATCTACAAAGAGGAAACTCTAGTTGACCTCACAAAATAGTCTCATGAAATTACTCAAGAGAAGTATGGTCTAGGTCTTAAACTCATGAAACACTTTGGCTACAAGGGAACTTGTCCTATTGGATGTAATAAAAATGGTATAATTGATCTGGTCAAAGTGATAGCCAGGAGGAATAGAGATACATCTGGTCTAGGCTTCACGAAGATTCCCTTCCATTTAGAGATCAACAAAGTTATACCAAAACATAAAAATTCATCTAAAAATGAGCCACAAGCTAAGTCTAATGACCATGAAGATAATGTTGACAATAAGGATCCTTATCCTTATTCCATTCCTAATGATCTTACTAAATTCTTTGTTGAACCTAATGATTTTGTACCATGTGTCAACACCATGGATGGTGATAGTGTTTCTTTTAATGATACTACTGATTCACATCATAACCAACAAGAACCAAAAGAGTCTAGTCATGCTTTACACATTGAGTATCTTTTTAAAAATCCAGATGATGGAGAGTTTTTCCCTATCATTTTTGGGGAATTCTACAATCTGTCACCATGTTACACAAATTCTAAGGAATATAAATTTGACTCTCTCTTAGAGGCAACTATAGACAAAGATATAGATCAAGTTCATGTCTATGAGAACCTCCTTGAAGTAGGTGAAGCATCCAGGGTTAGGTCAGATGAATCTTATCCAACTAGTGTCATCGATTCTTCGATTAATGATGTTAGAACTCAGAGATATTCGAACACACTTATGGACAAAGCCACTCTAGGTCTCAAATTACTTATTTTAGCATTTGATTATTATACTATGAATGCTATTGAACCTATCAGTTTTATTTCACTCACCTATCTTGAGTTCATAGACTAAAATTCTATTGCATCTAGTGAAGTCCCTACATTCTAGAATGACTATGCTCTCACCTATTACTTAAACATTATTGAACTTGTATTGTCTTCCATCAGCAAAAAAAGTGTCAACATGACTAAAGCTAAGATCAAATATCTCAGTCATACAATCAAAAAGAAAATAAATAGAAGGTCTAATGGTGAAAACTGCATTGTGGTAGTGTTAGAACCTTAAAAAGTAAAAATAAAAGACGTATCCAAGGGCGAAAAGCTCTTTGAGGCACTTGAGGATGAGATATTTGATGCACTTCCAATTCATTTTAGGAAAGATCATTAGTATTTATAGAACCAATGTAGCTAGTCAACTTGGGAATAGAAGAACATACTCACATGATACATCTTCCATAGTCATTTTCTTCAAAAGAAAAAGAGGAGATCATTGCCTTCTTCCAAGAGAAAAAGATAAACTTTGCATGGACATACTCAGACATGCTAGGATTTGATCCTAATCTTATAATGCACCACTTTTCCATTACACCGAGCGTTAAACCAGTCAAACAAAAACTTAGAAAAATGTATCCTCATGTTGCATTTCTTCTCAAAGCCATACTAGAAAAGCTTTTGAAATTTGGTTTCATCAGAGCTACTAATTATGTAGAATGGATATCAAAGATCATTCTAATTTCCAAGGATGACAAATCTATTAGAGTCTATATAGATTTCTGAGATCTGAACTTAGCATGTTGAAATGATGAGTTTACACTCCCCAACATTGATATGATAGTGGATATGATGGTGGGATATGAAATATACTCACTCATGGATGGATTTTCTAGTTATAATCAAATTAAAATTACACTAGATGATCAGGAAAAGACTGCTTTCACTTGTGCATGGGGAACTTTCTTGAAAAAGCTGGTGCTACATATTAGAGGGTAGTTACTACAATTTTTCATGACATGATGCATAAGACAATGGAGGACTATGTTGATGATACATTGGTTAAGAGTGCAAAATGAAATACTAACCTTCAATATTTAGGACCTATCTTAGATCACATGGAGAAATTCAATTTGAGACTTAATCCCAAGAAATGTGCATTTGGTGTAACATCGAGGAAATTGCTTGGCAACATTGTGTTTGGAAAAGGAATCAACGTTGATCCAAAGAAATTTCAAGCAATCATGATATACCTCCACCTCATAATATTAGTCAGACGAGGGGCTTACAAGGAAGACTTCAATCCAATTGTTGATTCATCTCATAGTTGGCAGATAGGTCACAACCTTTTACCAAGACACTACATAAAGGTGTAAAATAAAATTGGAGTCAAGATTGTGAGTAGAGCTTAACATAGATAAAATAATACCTTGCTAATCCACTAATCTTGATGCCTCTTATTTGTATACTTTAGCAATGGAATCATCTCTGGGTATCTTGCTAACACAAGAAGACAATGATAATAGGGAAAGAGTTATCTACTATCTAAGTCACCCACTAATTTCTTATGAAATGAATTATAGCATCACTGAGAAATATTGCTTGGTAGTTGTCTTCACTTCTCAAAATTTGAGACACTACATGCTTGCTCATACTATGTGACATGTTGCTAAAATTGATCCACTAAAATACTTACTCAGCAAGGCAGCTCTAACAGGAAGATTAGCTAAGTGGGTCATGATACTAAGCAAGTTTGACATTCAATATGTTGAACAAAAGGCTATCAAAAGGAAAACAATCACTAATCAGTTAGTAGACGCACCAATGGAGAGTCTTCTTCCACTCAACATTGACTTCCTTAATGAATCAATTCTAACAATTACACATCAAACTTAGATGACATTCTTTGATGATTCCTTCACACAACAAGGACCAAGTGTTGGATCTTTTTCATTACATCATAGAGGTACTCACTACCTAAGGCATACAAGATTTTTTTTCCTTGTACAAATAATATCAAAGAGTATGAAGCTCTCATTAATGGCATGAAGATTGTAGTTGAATGGAGAGTGGATCAATTAAACATCTTTGGTGATTCACAACTTATAATCAACTAGGTCAATGATTTATGTCAGAAAAAGGATGACAAATTAATCCCCTATAAAAACAAGGTGGATGACTTGAAGAAATACTTTTCTCATATCACTTTTCAATAGATTCCTTGGGCAGACAACAAAGCGGCTAATGCAATGGCTACTCTTGCTTCCTTGTTACAGATACTAAAAAATGATCTCTGACACGAGTTCCTGGTGGAAATGTTACTCTACCCTACCTATGACTCTCCCAAATCTAGGATGACCCATTCTATTGTAGGACATGATTCATCTTGTGACCAACACATATACTCTTACTTACATGACCAAACCATCCTGGACAATCTAATCTAGAATGAAAAACATCACCTTATCCATAATGCTTCACAGTATGTTATTCTTGCTGATGACTTGTTTAGGAGAGGTCTTAATGGAACACTTCTTAGGTGTCTAGAACTCAATGAGTCCAAATGTGCATTAGTAGATGTACACAAGGGCATTTTTTGATCTCACTCAAATGGCTTGACACTAGCTCATAAACTTATTAGAGTCGGTTACCATTGGCCGAATATGGAGCAAGAGGCGATCAAATATGCTAAGTCCTATAAGTAATTTCAAATATATGAAAATATAATTCATGCCCTAGCTAGAGATCTAATTCCATTTGTTACACTATGGCCATTTCAACAATGGGCCTTCGATCTTATGGGTCAGATTCACCCATCCTCTTCAAATGGACACAAGTTTATCATTACCACTACATAATACTTCATTAGTGGGTAGAGGTAGTCCCTCTTTCCATAGAAAATGGAAAAAGTGTTGCTTTGTTCATTATGAATTACATCATATGCAGGTATGGTGTACCTTCCTCCATTATTACTGACAATGGAAGAAAGTTTAAAAAGAAGGATTTTAAGGAGTTGTGTAAAAGGTTTAGAATCATGTAACATTGGTCTTCTAGTTATTACCCCCAAGGTAATGGTCAAGTGAAAGCATCCAACAAGGCAATCCTTAATATTTTTCATTTCACAATTATTAATTCTAGAAGGGACCATCACCTTCAGTTTAATCAAACTTTATGGGTTTATAGAACCAGTATTAGAACTCCAGATGGTACAACACCCTTTTCTTTAGTATTTGGATCATATGTTGTGCTTCTAATTTAGATTGAGATTCATACTTTAAGAATCTCCATGAAGGGCCTCACCACTGATGAAGACTATAGGATATCTTAGCTTCAAGAGCTAGAATCGTTAGATGAATGTTAGTAAGTGGCATGTGATCATCTTTGAGCTTATCAACAACATATGCCTAGAAGTTACAATAAGAAAGTTAAGCCACATGACTTCCAACCGGGTCATCTTATTCTAAGAGAAAACCCTAAGAATTAGCAACAACAAGTACAAAAGGGGAAGTTCAAACCTAACTAGCTTGGGCCATATATAGTCACTGTAGTGTTTGGATTTGGTGCTTACTAATTTTCTACAACTGAGGGAGAGGCACTCAAGGAGCCCATCAACACTCTCCACCTGAAGTGGTTCTACAACTAATTTGATCTCAAAAGTTCTCTATATATACTTAAATATCTTGAAAAAATCTAAAAATTGCGAAAGGTCTTGAAAAAAATTATTACCTTGGTGAAAACCTAGCAATAGGCACCTTGATAATACCAAAAAAATGGAAAATTCAAAAATACAAAAAAAATCCAAAAAAAGAGAGAAAAATACAAAAATATTAAAAAACAAAGAAAAGTGTCATTGGTGAAAATCTGAAAGTAGGCATCATGGTAGCAAAAAAATGAATTTCTACCAAGAAGGTGAAAACCTAGTAAACAAGTGCCTCTTTTTCATAATGTTATATCTTGAGGTGCATCTTTTGGCTCCTATACAGTTATTTTCCTACTTTTGTTTCCTTATTTTTCTCATGTATCCATGGATTAAATCTTGTCATAACTCGAGGGCAACACCCTACAGTGTCATAGGAATATCTCACAACAGTCACAAATTGTTCTAACTGCATCTACCTACTACCACTCATGTCATTTTTTGAGATTCCTCTTTATAGAATGTCTCACACATCAGTCACCATTTGTTCTAACTATGTCTATCTACTATCACTCATGTCACTTTTTGAGATTCCTCTCATGGAAGGTCTTTCTTGCGTCAGACACTAGTCATTCTAACTACATTTGTCTACTATTGCTTGGTTTCCTACTAAGGTTCTTCTTATAGAAGATTCCTCTTTGACTTTAGTCACAATTTTTCTAACTGTGTCTATCTACTGTCACTCATGTCACTTTTTGAGATTCCTCTTATGGAACGTCTGTCACATTAGTTACTATTTCTAACTGTGTCTATCTACTGTCACTCATGTCACTTTTTTAGATTCCTCTCATGGAACGTCTCTCATGTTAGTCACTAGTTGTTCTAAATGTGTCTGTCTACTGTCACTCATGTCACTTTTTGATTCCTCCCATGGAAGGTCTTTCTTGCATCATTCACCAATCATTCTGACTATGTCTGTCTACTGTCACTTGGTTTCCTACTAAGGTTCTTCTTACTGAAGATTCCTCTTTGACTTCAATCACCAGTTGTTCTAACTATGTCTATCTACTATTGTCCTCCTACTGATCAAGATATTTCTTTCATATATGTTCTAAACATTAATACTTGAAATCAATCCTATAAAACAAAAACTGAACTCAAAATGATGAATTTGTTTGGCTACTTTGAGCTTATCTATGTTTGCTTTGCTTTTTCTTTTGTCATGTCTTCTTGAGCAACCTGATGGTGTCATTTTTTACTAGAGAAGCAAGGACTAGGGGCATGATCTTTTCTTTTCTTTTCTTTTTGGTTTAGTTCTAATGATCAGAAGCATACATATAAATGGGGTGTCCACTATAAGAGCCTCCATCTTGTATTGGATGGTCGTGTGTACCTCTACTCCTTTTATATGGATAAATTAGTAAGGTTGGTCCTCTCCTTGCTTATTGGAGTGAAATCTTTATGCTACAATAAATACTAGTACTCATCTTGCTAAGTTAAAGTGTGGGTCACTACAAGTATATATGGAAAAAATTTGTCTTAGGTTACAGATGCAAGGGTCATTGTAGAAAAAATACTTATTGATTACTTAGCATAGAAGGATCTCCCATGTGTCTAGTGTGTCTGCATGCAAGAAACATTCTAGTCATCCTAGCACTTATGCTCTAATGCCTATGTTCACTTGCTATATTAAAAGGGACAAATGTTCTGGTTGTTCTAGTTTCTTGTACCTCAAATGCTTGCATTTAATCCCAAAAAGACTAGAACATATGTCCTATTCATATTTCCATGATTGCAATGTTAGTGGGAATTTTATGATGTATGGGGATTTTCTATATGCTCAATGATGAAAATTTTATGAAGCTTGGTAACTAGACCTAGGGTTGCATCTAGCATAGGGCTACATTGTATGTTTTGCTTGCATTAGTTTGATCATGGATTCACTTGCATCCTTCATGACGAGGAATGGTCAGCTTCTTCAATTTATCACATTTCTTCATGGTTGCACAAGTGTCTAGTGTTTGGTTCCTCCCCTTGATCTTCATGGGATACATGTCGCTTCAACAAAAATGGAACACTGCATGAGATGTTAGTTCATTCACATTTTTCATTTCATACATAATTTCATAATCCATATCATTTACACTGCATTCATACATCACATCATATCTACATTCATAATCATAAGCATAAATATTTTATGTACAATAGACTATAAAAAATAGAAAGTGACACATGTGATGGTACTCGAATCAAAATCTCATATATATATATATATATATATATATATATATATATATATATATATATATATCAAAAGTGTATGTCCAGGGAAAAATTGTATGCTACTCAAGCAGTATTGATCAAAAAATGATACAAAATGGTGTTGGTACACCAATGGATATAGACCCAAATCAAAATTGGAGTCAAAATAATCTAACTCTCTCCTACTCCCTTACCTCCTAGAGGTGGTGGAGGAGGCATATTTGGCCTAGCTACAAGACATGCACCTCCCAACTCTTGAGCATACTAAGAAAATTGAGGCACCTGCTCAGCCTCATCTAGCACGAATACTACATATGCCACAAAATAATAGGCCACTTAGGCTACCTATAGGTGGATATCATCCTACTGCTACTCTGATCTCCTCTTGGCAATCTCTAGCTGCTCTCACAGCTCATGAATCTCACAATCTTGCTTTGTTATCTAGGTATCCCTAATAGCTACCTAAATCTATAGCTCCCCTAACTACTAAGAGGCTATCATATCCAATCTCTAGCCCTCCTTAAAGCATCCTAAGTCCCTATAGTAGGCTGGTCCTACATCTCCTCATCTAACTCAACCTACTGCTTGGCTGGCTGCTGCTCCTTTGTGTGGGGTCTTTGCCACCAACTCTGACTTGTCCCACTACCACCTGCACCTGGATCTATACCCATTTATCAAGGTGGGATCTAAACCTATTGGATCTATGTCATTTCCCCTTTTCAAATAATTAAAAATAATAATCTTTGCAAAGGCAGGCAGGCCCAAAAAGATGAAGTTTCAGCAAAGGGGGATAATCTTTGGAAGCGAATGGACTAATAAATAAAAATTATTATTAAAATATGTTTCATTAACCCCTCTTGGACATGAGTTAGGTTTATGCCCTCTTTTAAGGGTTTTGGAGGCATTCTGGGCTCATTCCAGAACTTGATTTTTGCTCATTCTTTGTTATTCTTCAGAGGCTGCCAAACCTGTGGAGAAGGAGACCCAAGAACGGGAGTTTGCAGGTTTCCAGGGAGACCCAAGAATGGTATTTTTCAGGTTTCAAAGAAGGCTAAGGATGGGAGTTTGAATCCATTCCATGTGCATGCTCATGCAGAGTTTGCCTTTGTGCTGAACAGTGCAGATTTGTGGTTTTTTGGGTGTGTTTTTTGTAAGAGTTTGGTGTTTCCGGTTGAGTATTTCATATCAGTTTGGGTTGCTGCTGTATTTAAAAATTTTATATGTTAAAATAGACCTGAATATATTTATTTTGATATGATTATACTTCTGTGATATATTATTAATTTTTTTGTGGTGATTCCGGGCTATTTTGTGTTATTTTCGGGAGCCCGATGAGCATTGTTTTGTCCTCCATTTGGAAGCTATTGTGTGCATGTTATAAAGATCTGGAAATTTCATTTTGTAGGAAATTATTCTTCTGAAATTTCTATAAAAATTTCAATTTTTAGATTTATTAATAATATGTGAAGTTGTGAAGTTTTTGGCACTATTTTGGACATACCCGATTTGGGGTTTCTTGAGAAATTTGGTGGATCTTTGTGATATTAGTTGTTTGATCTTGAAAATCTGATTAGAGGATTGAAATATCATGTAAAATTGGAAAAGGGACATTTCGATGGTATTAGAGCCATGATCTTGCCAACCTAAGGGTTTGTAGAAGTTTGCATGTCAATTTTGACAACTACCCAGATCTTGCATGTCAATTTTGACAACTACCTAGATCTTGCATGTCAGTTTTGACAATTACCCAGATCTTGCATGTCATAATTTATGGTTGCATGTTGCTTCTAATCAGTTGCATGTCAAAATCTATGGTTTCATGCTGCTTCTAATCATTTGCATGTCAGTTCTTGGTGAATTTGGTGGTTGCATGTTGCTTCTAATCAGCTGCATGTCGAAATCTATGGTTGCATGCTACTTCTAATCAATTGCATGTTAGTTCTTGGTGTTTGAAGAAGTTATAACCTATTGGGGTTACACTCTACTTTATCTAGAATGAACAGGTATAGTACAGAGTCTCAGAGGACACGATCTTGGACAATTGATATCGAGAGTCAGAACAGTAGAAAGGATGGTTATTTAGACATTCGAGATAAACTTAAGAAAATAAGCCATGACATGTCTGAACAGTTGGTTGAACACCACCGTATAATGAATGACATGTTGTCTGACCCAACTAAGGTGGATAAGTTGACTAGATTTCTATTTGGCAGATTTTCTCACAGGGCAGATGACACAATTACCAAGAACTTGCATGAGGATTTTGAGAAACTAGCTTATAGCCAGGCGAAGGTCTCAAATTCTACTTTTCCATAGGAGGTAGTGGGTTTAGATGATGATTATGAGGATTTTGTTGTGCATGATGGTGAGATAGCTGGTAGAGATGAGCAGACATTGAGCATTCATGACTTTGTTGAGAAAGAGTATCAGGCACAGTTAGATGCTTCATCACATGAGGTTGAGGCAGGTAGTACTCCACATGATTTGTCCAGCCAGCTGAAGGTGAGTGAAGACAATATTGTGACTACATTATCTCATCATGAAAGGTATGTGGAGTTAGTTGGTATTGGTCATATTACTCAAGTGAGGATTTTTCTTGAGTTACCAGCTGATTCTAGTTTACAGATATGGACTCGAGATTGTTATATTGGTATTTGGGATTCAATTGACTGTAAATCTTTAACACTTTTTGGTAGTAGTGATTGTTTGGGTGCTATCATGGATTTGATTAGCAGATTGCATGGTGTTGTCTTTTCTTGTGCCAGGAGCTTATCCGATGTTGGTATTAGCTTTTATACACTGGTGTTGGGCTTTGTTCATATATCCAGTCGACCATACTTGCTAGAATGTGTTGATGATATTTCATATTTTCCAGTGTGTACAGATGAGTTCCAGGATCATATTGGCATTGATGACATCCAAGAGGATGCAATGGGTAGTTTTAAAGACTTAGTTTCCTTGGGTACAGAGGAGTTGGACAGTAGTGCTAATGTTTTTGATACTCTATATGTTGATATGAGCTTTAGATTTGATTCACAGGATATGGATTGTAATACTCTAGAGACTAGTGACTTTGAGGATACTCCTTTAGATAGTGCATCAGAGGAGGTTTGTAGGAGACAGTCAAGCCACTGCCATCATGTGTCTAATCAGTTGAGAGTTAGTGACTGAGACATTGCTATCACTTGCCAGCATTTTGATGCTGCTCGTCAGTTGTTAGTAGTTTATGGATGGGGTTCTCCTACTAGTGATGAGCAAGAAGGCAGTTATCTTTCCTTGACAGAGATCCACTCTTTATGGGAGGCTATTCGGATTTTGAGATAGAATTATATGTAGTTGGTAGCCGATAGAGATTATCTTATGGAGTAGGGCAGTACAACATATGATGCATTGTTGGCCAAGGAAGATGAGGTGAGTGAGCTTACTCAGCAGCTTGAAGTGACTTCTGAGATTCTTGAGAGTACATAGTTGGCTTTCAAGGAGTCACAGTTTCATTTGGCTAAGGTGACCATGGAGTTACAGTGACTACAGTCTTTACCTAATTCTATACAGTCACAAGCTGTGATGTTTGGTGATCCGAGGATGTCCATGGCCGAGATTGTCAGAGATAGTGGAGATGGGGATGCATCCATCCTTGATACTAACATTGGCATATCAGGTCCATTCCCACTAGAGTTAGGTTTAGTTGAGTTGGGTGTTGCAGCAGATTGTTGTGGTATGGCTGCTAATGGCACGAAGACTAGAGATGTTGTATCAAAGATCATGTGTGATGTTGGTGAGTCAGTAGTTGGCATGGTTCCTACTAGTAATACTACTCCCTTGGTGATATCTTCGGAGGTAGTAGTTAGTTCAAACATGGTTAATGATCAATTGCAGTTAGTTTCATCTGGATTACAGTCTGAGCCACTGACTAAGATTGGCGCATTCTATCGGCATTACACTATGAGATACGCTCATCAATTTACCTTTGATGACCATGTTGATGAGATGATGATACAAAGATGTACTTTGGTTAATAGTGCTTGTCATCAGTTATGGGATAGTTTGATGCCTTGGGATGAGAGTTGTGATGGGCATGACATAGTGATAGGTTCTGTAGTTGACAGCTTGATAATACATGACTTAGAGCAGGAGTTTGGTAGTGATGCTTCAGTAGTTGTTGTTACTAATTCTACTCCTTTGGCTATGACATCTCCTAGCTTAGCTGGTAGTCAGTCATAGTGGGCTATATCACTTGTTCATGGCAAATTTGGTTTGGGGTCCATTTCTTACTCTTTATCTTGTAATGTCTTTTCACCATCAGCAATGCATGGGAGTTATGGTTATGAGATAGTGGCCGGTGATTTGCAAAGTTGTGTTGACTGCAAGAGTTGTACAGTGTGTGGATTCTCCATACTTGGTACAGTTTCATTCAAGAGCGTTCACCATTGTTGTAGAGTTGGATTGTACATTTCGTATAGGCCAGTGGGATACGTTGATGGTATTTACTATGTTGGTAGTTTGATTTGTCCACTTTACTTAGGTTTTGATGTTCTAAGAGTTTGTCTCATGGGTTTTTTACTATGGCAGTGGTGATTTTGGAGTTTGGTTGAGCTGTAATTATCAGTTTGATTATGGATTCCTCTTGGTCATATTGCAGAGGATATTGCAGGAGCCTGTGTTAATTGGCAGTAGTATAGTTCATGACTACATTTGGGATCTAGGTGGATTGATTGGTTTATTGTTCAGACATTGCTTGAGGACAAGCAATATTTGGGAGGGGAGGACTTGTCATGTCCCCTTTTCAAATAATTAAAAATAATAATCTTTGCTAAGGTAGGCAGGCCCAAAAAGGTGAAATTTCAGCAAAGGGGGATAATCTTTGGAAGCAAATGGACTAATAAATGAAAATTATTATTAAAATATGTTTCATTAACCCCTCTTGTATGTGATTTAGGGTTATTCCCTCTTTTAAGGAGTTTGGAGGCATTCTGGGCTCATTCCAAAACTTGATTTTTGCTCATTCTTTGTTATTCTTCAGAGGCTGCCAAACCTGTGGAGAAGGAGACCCAAGAACGAGAGTTTGCAGGTTTCCAAGGAGACCCAAGAACAAGAGTTTTTAGGTTTCTAGGAAGGCTAAGGATGGGATTTTGAAGCCATTCCATGTGCATGCTCATGCAAAGTTTGCCTTTGTGCTGAACAGTGCAGATTTGTGGTTTTTTGGGTGTGTTTTTTGTAAGAGTTTGGTGTTTCTGGTTGAGTATTTCATATCAGTTTGGGTTGCTTCTGTATTTCAGAATTTTAGATGTTAAAATAGAGCTTAATATATTTATTTGGATATGATTATACTTCTGTGATAGATTATTAAGTTTTTTGTGGTGATTCTAGGCTATTTTGTGCTATTTTCGGGAGCCCGATGAGCATTGTTTTGTCCTCTGTTTGGAAGCTATTGTGTGCATGTTATAAAGATCTGGAAATGTAATTTTGTAGGCTGTTATGCTGCTGAAATTTTTGTAAAAATTTCCATTTTCAAATTTATTAATAATATGTGAAGTTGTGAAGTTTTTGGCACTATTTTGGACATACCCGATTTGGGGTTTCTTGAGAAATTTGGTGGATCTTTGTGATATTAGTTGTTTGATCTTGAAAATCTGATTAGAGGCATGAAATATCATGTAAAATTAGAAAAGGTACATTTCAATCTAGCATCTCACCTATTGTGATCCCTACTATGGTCCCTATTGTGGTCCTTGTGGTGGCTACTGTAGTGGCTGCTATGGTGGTACCTATGGTAGTCCCTATAGTCTAGGAGCTACCATCCCCACTAGATCTATAAAGCATGGGAAGGGATGGCTCACAAAATATGTCTAATAAGCTAGCATCATCCCTCCATCTGCTACTACAAGCAAGTAGTCCCAATGTATCACAACTAAGTTGTGCACATCAATCATAGACCTCCTAGGATCTAACCTCTACAACCATGCATGGCCCACATCTCTTGCCAGTTGAACATAGGAGTAGTACTCCTATGAGATATCCTGAGGCTATCCATATTGACACCACACATGAGTCAGTGAGAATCACTCAACTATCTATATGGATTGACCTATAAGTGGTCATTAAACAAACATGTGACTCAGCTCCTAGGGTACATCATCCCAATCCTCACTCTCTCTCCAAGGCTGACATATAACAGATACCAAGTCATCAAGATGGACCCTCCACTGATCAGTCTTCCCTAAAGTTGTCTAGATAAGTTATCCTCTATACCTACAAATATCTGGCTCCATAGGCTTTCTCATCATCAAAGATGGGCCTCATCACTGGCAGGTGCTCCCATGCCTAGATCTATATAACATATACTCCAATGACCATTCTCCTCCTCTCATGATACACTATCTTGTGCATCTCATGCAATGACCCCACCCATATGTCTCTAGGGTCTCTAACATCATCTAGAGAATCTTGCCCCATCTACACTCTAATCCATGCTAGCCTCTATTAGGCATCAAGAAATAGCCAATTTAAATCCCCAAAAATGACGTTAATTTGTGAGTACAACCATAAGTATGCACAAGCTCCTCCAATGCGATCGCTCTATGTATATTCAAGTCCTAATGAAAGATGGCCTATAGTGCCTTTGTGCCTACCTTGGAATTCATGTCATAGACCACTCTTGGCCCATGGAATGGTATGCAAAGAATCTAGTAGATGTCCTTTGGTGTCCCTATCATCTCCCCCTAGGGCAAGTGGAAAGTGCTCATCTCTAAATGGAAATGCTCCACTAGTGTTGTAAGTAGGTCATGATTCACCTAAACTAGTAGAATCTGGCATAGATATGACAAACCCAATCTATCTATATGAGCCATGTCAGCATCAGTAAGCTGTTGTAACATAGCTCCATATGGCATATAGTATGATCAAAACCTAATGTCATCAAAGGTAACATGCACACACAAAAAAACACAACATGTAAATGATCAATCTCTGCTTGACAAATGAATATGATGAAAATAAGCATAAAAATTGCAATGAAAAATCAAAATTTCAACTTAAAACTTGCAAAAAAACACTAGGATTTCATGCAAAATCACATGTCCTCATGCGAGATAGAACTTGTTCACACGAGGGAACAATTCATCACATGAAAAGTGATTAAGTATTCAGCAAAAAATGCCTAAAATTTAGGGCTCCTCATGCAACAAAAGGGGATCTCCCATGCGAGAATCCTCAATGTACTAGGAAAAGAAGTTGGTTCTTCACACAAGAAGAGATAGGTCCATGCGAGGAGAGATGTCCTCACACAAGGACCGACATAGTAAAACTTAAAAGGCCCTAAAAATGTGCTAAAATGCATTGTAAAGTGTGAAAAGGTTAATATGGAGCAAGGTTATTGACTACTCATCAGAGGTCCATACTTCACTGACTGGTTATATTGTCAAGAATGCTCAAATCAATGAGAAGATACGAGGACCACAATCTTTGCCCCAGAGCTCTCTTCTCCACTAAAGACAAAAGTGAAAATGATTTGAAAATGACCCTTTAGGCCCTTATATAGGTTTTGACCTAATTTTATAAAGTGCTTCAATTTGTGTGAAAATCACCCCCTGGCTAATTTGGCTACTCTAAATCCATTTTCATGATTGAATTTGAAATCTAACGTAATTAAATAGCTCAAAATTGCATTTTAAAATGTTGGGACTGACGTAATCAAATGCTTGTGCAGTCCACTTTTCTGATACTTTTTGAATCTTAGAAACTTTTCAAATCACATTTTCTTCAAAATTTTCCAATAAAATTTTGGAAAAAGTCAAATCTAATCCAATTTGGTCAAACTTTAGTCAAAATTGATCTTTTAGACCTCAAAATCACTTCAAGTTGACTTCAAAAATTCTTTTGATTGTTATGATCATTTCTTTATCTTTTTGAACCTCAAATTTCTTCAGTATCACTTAACATATAGCAGAAGAATATAGATCTATGATTGGAGGATTAAAATATCTAACTCACACCAAACTAGATATAGAAAATGCATTTAGGATTGTAGCTAGATTCCAAGATGATCCTAAAGAGTATCATTATGCAGCAGTGAAGAGGATATTTAGATATTTGAAAGGAACATTTGATTATGGGATTTGGTATAATAGATCTAGAATTTCACTTTGTGCACATATATTGATGCATATTGGGTATGCAACATAGATAATATAAAGAGAACCAGTGGTGGAGCATTCTTTCTTAGAGGAAGATTGGTCTCTTGGCTGAGCAAGAAATAGGACTATATCTCATAGTGTATAGTTGAGGATGAGTATGTTGTAGTAGAAAATAACTATAATCAAGTAATGTGGATGAAGAAAATGTTGAAGGATATTGGGATTGATTTTATAGAACATATTATCATTTACTGTGATAACACAAGTATGGTGAGTATGTCTAAGAATCATGTATTACATTCTAAGACAAAGCATATGTCTATCAAGTATCATGTTTTGAGAGAGAAGGCATCAGAAAAGGAGATAAGATTGGAGTATGTAAGTACTAAAGATCATATTGTAGATATCTTTATGAAGCCTTTTCCTAAAGATACTTTTCAGTGCCTAAGAGGTATGCTTGGGGTTATGCCCCTACCTAGTTCTGAGTAGATGATGCAAAAAGTGCATTAGTCCAGTAGTACAAAACACTATGGTTAGACTAGACTAAATGTTGATGCTTCTTGTATGGGGGAGTATTTGGTATGTACTAAGTCATTAAGGACTCTTGGTATTTGGTATTTGGTATTTGGTATTGAATAGTGTCTTTGGACACTTGAGTTGATTGAAGAGTTGAAGAAGTAATAATAACAATTGGTATGTAACAATCGGTAGTTATTTTATATTTCTTTCGAGACCTTTGACATTGATGTCAATGGGGGAGAGAATTTAAATGAAAAACATCTCCTAAGTAGTGGAGGAGAAGAACTCATAAGTATGTATGAGGAAGAGATATATCTTTATGGAGATTTAGAAAGATTCATGTGAAAGAAGCAAGAGTATGCACCTGATGTGCATATGATGTATTGTGAGATTTTAATGTGAAGTGAACAATTGACGTCTATCAAGAGAGAGGATTTGCATATATTGTGTTGAGATCTTTTAGCATGTGAGCAACTAATTCCAATTCTAGAAACTATATGATTTTATATTGATGAAGAAGATTTGAGATGATAGTAGTAGTAGGAATAGAGTATAGTTTGGTATTCTTGGAACTTAGATTTTTTCATCTATGTTTCCATCAATGCCAAAGGAGGAGATTGTTAGGATGAATGCTAATGATACTACATTGAGGGAGTATCCTAATAATTAGAGAGTATTGATATGTTGCATTTATGAATGTGTTTTTCATTGATGTCAACATAGCATGGTTTCTATAAAGACTAGGAGAACAATAGTTAGAGATCTTACTGGTACAGATAACGGTTTGATTTTTTGATGATGCATAGTTAAGGACATATTACAAGCTATGTCTTAATGACATGGTTTAGTATACAAAGTCTAAGTCCAAGCTATCTTTCATCTAAGATGTAATGAAGAAGTGTCCAATCACACAGTGATAGAGGACAGTCATGTGGTAATGTCAACAATTGTGCAAACCTTGGTATCACTCGTGTGAAGTTTTGTATAGACTGTGAGCCAATGGTGCTCTTGTAATTGTAATTTAATTAATTATCTTATTATAATTAATTGGTAAAGCCTCAAGGCTGACTTAAGGAATTATTATAAAGATGTGGTATAAAGGAAAGTTTTTTTCCTTATTTGTAGAGTGTGAATGTACTTGTATTAAGTGGGATGCAAAGTAAATTGCAAAGTGGAAAAAGGAGCAGACTAATTACTGAATGTGAGTAAGTGATCCAAGGGATTATTGGATATTTAGTATGAGATCTAATTATAAGATTTGAAGGTGCATAAGTCTAATTTATAGGATAGAGATAGAGGAAGGAAGTACAAACTAGTTCTATTATTCTACAAGGAATAATATAGAGATCATTTGAATAGTGGGTTCATTGGTCTTAACCTTGAAGTTGTTTGGGCAGTGGGTCCAGTTGTGTTCAACAACTCCTAATAGGGTTGGAATCTCCTAGTAGGGATTCAAAGTCTCCTAGTAGGGACTCATATCTACTAAATGTTGTAATAGACTCCTAATAGGAGTTATCCTCTAACAAGGAATATTTACTTGTGGGTACCATCCCTACCAAGGTTTTCCCTCTAATCAAGGGTTTCCCTAGTTAACATATTTGGTATTAATTATGTATACCTTTTTGTGGTTTTAGTTTATATTACTCATATAGTTAAGTTTTTTTAAGGTTGATGTTTATGATAATGCTTGTATGATTGATTCACCTCCCCCCACTACCCACCCCGCCCACACCTCTCCCCCCCCCCCCTTCAAAGTTATATCAATGGACTATATATTCTAACACTTTTCACTTTTGCTCACTAACTATAGTGATCTAGTGCTGACCATCAAACTAAGCATCTTACACCTTTACTGTAGTTCAAGACTTAAAATTTTTCTAGTTGTAAAATAGTGGTGGCTTGAACAATTAACTACCACTTTACTTAATTGTTATGATTGCCTTTCGTAGTCTCACAACTCAAAACTCTAATTTAGGATTTAATATTGTAATGATGGGATTTTTTTGCTTTGCTACTTGGACCAGAGGTTAACCTTAACTCTCTACAATGTTGTGACTACTTTGGCCTTAACTATTTTGATTACCCTTTCCACACCTTTGCAACTTAAGCTTTCACTTCAATGTAAATCCTTGTGATGGTGCAATCATCATTATTCAACTACTAATTTCTCTATTGCAACTACTTACTACTCTCTATCTTTTAACCCTATGAATCATGATCAAATCATTTTTTCGCTTTGCCACCTTAACTAGGTTGCCCTTAACCATGTGTGATGGATTGATAACTATGAACTTAACTATTACTGGTTTATTTCGTACCTTTGTGACTTAAACTTGATGATTAGCCTTAATAGTTGTGAAGCTGCACTAACCATTTTGATGATTTTTTCACATCCTCACATCCTTCAAAATGGTTAGCAATTACAAAGAAATGATGTCACACTTTAAAGAGTTTTGCAACATTGCAACTTAAAAGACTTAAGAGGCATGACATGTGAAGTGATAAAAGATTAAAAGACTTAGGGATATCAACATATAAGCAAGATTTTTCACATATTTCTTTTTATGCTTGCATTTTATTTTATGAATAATTCATTAGAACATGGGACATTACTATTTTCTATGGTTTTTTCATGAGGAATGACAAATTTTAAGAAACCCTAAGTAGTAAAAACACATTTTCTTCCTGATTTTCACAAGTTATTTCAAAACTTTTGGCTAGCTGAAAAATCAAGCTAATAGATAGTTTGTCCTTTATTTCGTTAGAGAATTTAGATACATCATTTAGATTGATTAATAGAGAAACAACATTGTGTACAGATATTTCAAATGTAGCAAGAAAAGTACATAATTCTACTTGGTCAATAGCTATTTTTTGTGCTATTTGCTTGAAAATATTTTTTTCAAACTCTTTTCCTTCCCTCTACAAAAGTTTATCTTTCCCCTAAAGCCCCTCATTATACTTGCAAAAAAAATCAAGAATTTGATCCAAAATTGGTTGCTTCTCATCAACCTCAATACTTACTACATCAATGAATATTCTTTTTATATCCTCAAGCACTTGATTTTTCTTTTTCCTTTCTTCTCTAAGTTTTTTCTGCTTAGTCCTCTTTTTTCATAGCTCACCTGGGGTATCCACTTCCTTAGGAGTGAGGTCAAAGGTATCCCAATTTGGAATAAAAATTTCCTCATCCAAATTAATTTCTTCTTCTTTACCCTTTTCTATTAGAATAGCAAAAGGAGAAATTTATTTCTCTTTTGTCCTAACTTTTGTGCTTGGTTGAGGCTTAACCTCAACTATCATTGCACATGATGTGGATACACTTGGTATAGAAATAATAGTCGAAACAATAGAAATACTAATAAATGTAGGAGTAACAATACTAATAGTAGGAATTCTTGAAATACCTTGTTGTAGCTTGGTAAAGCTTGATGCTATGATGATTGGAGTTTGTTGCTTAGTAGATGAAGTGATAGAAATTTCACTCATTATAGCACTCAATAATGTTTCTCTAGGTATTGGTTGGGTTCTTAGTGATGCATATTTCACCTCAACCAACTTGATAGAAGCCTTCTCTGAGCTAAGTTGCACTAAGGCTTTGCTCATATAATTGGGAAGAGAGGGAATTACCTATGTTTCTATCTTCTCAAGATCTGAATCTTCAATACTCTATATCTTAGGAAGATCACCTCCTATAGCTTCTTGATCCTCTTCTCCTTCAACATTATCTCCTTCCATATTTTCAATATCATCAATTTCTTCATCATCTTTTTCAACACCTCCTTCATCATAAATTTGCACAACCTGATTACTAGGCTTATGCAACCCATAAATATTCTTCCATGCTATGGTGTTTGATTTCAATATAGATTCTATGTATTTTGATAGTATTAGGAATGCATTGAATCTATGGATAAGCTTGTGTTCATTATCCTTTAATGTTTCCTTCACTTTCTTATTAGAAAGGCATAGCATAAGGTGTCTAAGAGTTTTTTCTCTAATTTGTTGGGAAAATTCCATTGCATTGTCCCATTGTGATACAATTTCCTTTAGTAATTCATCAAGAACCTTTGATTTTAGCTCATCAGGGGAATACTTCCACTTAGCCATATTTTCCACTAGGGCATCCTCAATTTATTTCTACTCCTCCTTGGTTCTATTTTCATACTTCAAAAATTTGAAATCACCTATACCTCCACCTTCTTCAAGTCTTTTCAATGTTTTCTTATAGGTGGGGGTAGATATTTTGAATGTGATATGCTAATCTTCATCATCATCATCTCCTAGTTTCAGTCTCTTTCTATATTAGATGATCTTCTTGTAAACACAGTAGGGGAAGATTTTGCAGGTTTGGTTATAATGACCTTCCCTTTCTTATTAGGAGGCTTCTCCTCTTCAGGTTATTCTTCCTCTACAATCTCTTCTTCTTCTTCCACTAGGTCATCACCTTTTACTTTAGTCGGTATGAGAGGAGAACTGGATGATTTTGTGTTCTTCAATATCTTCTCCACTTTCTTTCTTCCTCTTCACTACTTGGGGAAGCTTGATTTCAAATTCAATTTTATCATTTGCTTCCTCATAGGTGAATATGGAGCCTTGGGATCTACTAGCTCATTCAAGAGAGTCTCAATTATGTCTTTAGTGTCATCAATATTGACCTCATATACCAAAGGTTTTACCCATGCCACTCTAGGCCTAACTGCTTGGATATGAACCTTGTCACAGTCAATACGAAAATAGATATCTTGCTCATAATATTCTACCAACTTCCTTGGTATTCTGAATCTACCTTGTATTTTATCTTTGGAGGACTCAAAATAGTTATCCATTATACTTTCAAAATTTTCTCCATCTCTACTATAAATTTATTTATCTTATATAACATTGGTGTATCTTTCTTCCACAGAATAGTTCCTTTTGCAGGGAAAAACTTTTGCACATAGAAAAATAAACAAGTCAATACAGAACCAAACTTGCATGGATTATTCTTTGAGACTCGGATTATTTCCATGTTCTTGTTGAATTGGCTCAACTATAGCTCAGCAAGGTCAAAGGATAGATTATTCTTCACCACCTTATAAGCCACGTCAACAACTTCATAGGAAACAATGTTCAGACAACTTGAAATATATATCCTATACTCAATAACATGGATGCAAAACTTAATTTCCATGTTAGTTACTCTATTTAACTTCATGCCTCTACCATCCTACTCAAAAAGAGTTCTCTTAAATAGTTCAACCCAACCTAGGGTTTTTGAGGTCTTTTCCTTGTTTAGCATCAGCAACCTAATAATTTTGTGTATCATCTTCTTTGTTATCAAAATAGGGTGATCCAACCACAAATGCATGTTGTGGACTCAGCACAAGATGAACCTAATCCATTTCCCTTGTAAATCCCTCAACATATGTAAAAAAAAAATTTAACCTTCCATCTCCAAATGCTTGTGCTTAATTTTCAATATACCATCAACACACATCTCATTGAACACCTGGTTCATTTCTAGGGTTCCCAATTATTGAATTGAATATTGATAAACTAATTAGATATTGTGAATAAGAAGTACCTTTGGAGGAATCTACGACTATGCTCTAATGGGATCAAGTTCCTTTGTGATGGATGGACTCAACTTGAATGTAGGAGTCTTGCTATCAACTCTTGGAATCAACATCTTTGAACCCTTTTTCACCATGCTACTAGAAGATGTCATTTACTCAATTAAAATTTAAATGCAGAAGTAAACTTCAACAATTACTATGTCAAATCTCTCAGTGGCTCTAAAATTTCTATTCTCTCTTAGCTCTAAAAATTTTTAGTGAAATAATTTGATTGATTTCCTTCTTTTTAACATTTTTTTTTAAAGATCACCATTAATGCTTCATACAAATGTTCTCTTGGTGATAGGTTTTCCTCTACTTGGTTTAGTCTTCATTTGTTAGAAGACACCTTCAACTCGGCAAGGTCTCTTGACTCAGTAGGAACTACCAAATCAAAGAGAACTTCAAACTTGATAAGGTTACCAATACTTAGTTTGAACTAGGTAAATAGTAGAGTCACCAACTTGGCATCTGAGTCCAAAACTTGGTGAGGTTATGCAACCCAATCTCGTTTAGTAAGGTCTTGTGACCTGACCTTGCTCGGTAAGGTCTTCAGCTTTCATCTTAACTCAGTGATCCTTGTGCATCTTAAATTTTGATATGGATCTTTTTCTCACTAATTGGAACTGATGTTAGATTTCCTTTAAGAATCATAGTTCCAGTAATCTCCATATAGAATTAGGTTGAAATGGTTGAGTCACGCAACTCTTTGACTTGGGTGTCAACATTTTCATTACTCTGATTTTCATCCTCATGGGATTCCCTTACCCATTGTTGCCTTATTTGTTTTTTGATATTGTCATCCTTAGTTTTTTCATCTTCAACTCTTCCTCTATTCATATTGTTCTTGGCAAGATGTCCAAGTTTCGTACATACAAAACATCTCTTTGTAGTGTTTTGAAAGATGTCCAAGTTCTATACATACAAAACATCTCTTTATAGTGTCTCTCTTCCTTGTGTCATGTTTTATGTATTTTTCTCAAATATGCCCAAACTCACAGCAATAGTGACATCTTCACCATGTATTGTAATCCCAACCAAATATAGCTTTGACATTTTTTTCTATTGGGTTCCATTTCTTAGTCTTGCACTCTGAAGATTTGTATCCTTGTTTGTTGCAATTGTGAAACTTTCCTTCAAACTTGGGTTTCTCTGTGCATTCACTTTCTCTATGTCCTAGTTTGTTGCAACTATAAAACTTTCCATTGAACTTTGATTTACCATTGCTCCAACACTTGTTTGATGTATGACCTATTTTTTCCATAATGACTACATGTAGGCCTTTTGTTATTTTGAGCTCCTTGCTGAGATAATTCACCTTCTTCTGTGTATCCTAATCCAGCTTTTCCTTTATGTCTAAATTGAGTTTTCTCATATTGATTCATGCTTTCATGATATTTCATCATCCTCTCATTGGTTTTATTCTCTATTCTAAGGTCATTCTTCAATCTTTCATTTTTTCTTCTCAAGTTGATAATCTCTTGATTCACATCATTGAGTTGATCAATCAAATTTGTTTGCTAAAGAGGTAGTTGATTAATTTCATTTTCTTTTTATTATATTTCTTCTTTGGCTTTGTCCTTTTGTTTTGTGCCTTCACATAATTTGATTAATTGAATTTCTTGGTCTCTTTTTGAATTTTTGACTTCTTCATGAAGAGTAAGATTCTTTTCAAGTAGATCTATGATTATTGCATCAGCTTCATCTAAACTTTTTTCTTGACAAATGTCTTCAATTCTTTCTTCAATGTAGAGATTGGCATTCATCTATGCTGCAAGATCTTTTCTCCTTTTTAGGGATTGAGAGATTTTTTCCTTCACTTTTTGGAGTTGATCTATGGACAATTGTGGATCCAATTTTTCATTTTCAATAGCTTTCTCTAGTCTATTGACTTTCATTGTCTCTGATCTTTTCTCAAGCTCCTAAACTTTTGATGTGAGAACCAATTCTCTGATACCAATTATCATGTCTTTACCAATCAGTGTCTATCAAGCTCACTTGGGAAATGAAGATAATTTCCAGTGCTTTCTGATCATTTTAGAGTAAATCATGTTAAGAGAGAGTATTTTTCAAGCTTTACTAGGGTACCAAAGAAAGTTTGTAGGAAGATAGTGTCTACCAAATTCACTTAGGCACCAAAGAGAAGTTGGCATAGAACTAGTGTTAACCAAGCTCACTCAGTTACCAAAGGAATTTAGTTCAGGAGGTAGTGTTAACTGAGTTCACACAATTACCAAAGGAAGTCTAAAGAAAGTCTTTTTTGAGTTAGTGTTGATCGAGTTGAGTCAACTAACGAAGGATTTTCTTGAATCAACATATTTAGTTTGATGGTTTTATTTGTTGAGTCTAGTCAAATTAAGGGATGAATTTTGAAAATTTGTAAGTGTATTCAAGCTGACTTGACTAGGAAAAATATATAAGTATAAGGTCAAGTTATGGGATTGAAAGAGAGAAGCATGGGATTGAAAGATAAACCAAGGAAGAAAATTGGAAGGATAGCAGAGTATCCTAAGTTGATCAAGCTGCAAAGTTTTATCTGATCAAGGAGGATCAAGTATTGAAATCAGGAAAGAGATCATTGCATCAACAATTATACCATATCATTGTTACTCTCTAGTAATTGTAGTAGTGTATCAAATCTCTTAATAGAGTTAGTTTAAGAGCTATTTGAAAAATCCTCTAACAAGGTGGCATTTCTAGATTGAAGTGTCTAAAGACCTCTAACAAGGCCACTCCTAATAGGGTGATTACATCTTTTAATAGTGGCATACCTAACAATGTGTTTTGCAACCTTTAATAGGGTTGGTTCCTAATAGGGCTCTCTTTAGAAGAGTGAAAAATGGTAACTAATTGCAATTGGTGGTTTTTCCCAAATTGGGTTTCCACATTAAATCTTGGTGTCATATGTGTTCATGTTATTTGCTTTCTATTATGAAACTAAGTTAACTATGGTATATTCAAAGTTTGAGACCTTCTTCTCATCCTCTAATTTTTCTCATGAAAAATTTGCGGATGATACTATTTTTCTAGGTAAAGCTGATGTTAGGAGGCTAGAAATCCTAAAAGGCTCTTAATCTTTATTCCTCTACCTCTGGGTAGCTAATTAATTGGAATAAGAGCTCTCTCTTTTTATTAACACTCTCAATTTTAGATAGAGAAAGGTTGCTAATATTCTTGGTTGTTTTGTTGGATCTCTTTTGTGTACCTATCTCAGTCTCCCCTTGGGGCTTATTCCTTTGGATACTTTTTTTGGAGGATCTTGTTAATAAGTTCAATAAGAAACCTGTGGGGTGGAAAGGTAATATGTTGAGTCAAGTTGGTAAAGTCACTCTTCTCAAAGCTTTCCTTCAAAGTATTCCTACTAATGCTTTGAGCCTTTTTAGAATCCCAGCTAAATTTGTTGATGCTATTGATAAAATTCAAATTAACTTTTTATGGTCTAGAACTAAGGAAAAGAAGAGAATGACCTTGATTGCTTGGGATAAGATCTATAAACCCAAGATGGAAGGTGGGTTGGGTATTAGAACTATTGGAAGTATGAATAAAGCCTTTAGCAAAACAAGGATGGAGATTTTATCAAGACAATAAAGAATGGAGTTCCATTTGGAAACAAAAGTGCCTTTATGAGGCTCCTTCCATTTCAAATTTTTTATCCTATCCAAATGATCCTTCCTCTTTTTCTATTTGGAATGTAGTCCAAGGAGCTAAACATATTATGAATAAAGGATGTAAATGGAAAGTTAGTAATGGTAGAAAAGTTGAGTTTTGGGATGATGAGTGGCTTTTGGATCATCCTTTGATTGAGAATTTTGAGGATAGGATTTTTATAGTAATATGTAAATAGACTTATGGTGATTTTGTGGAGAATTACTAGATTAACAATGAATGGATGAATATTGTTGAGATTAATCATTATTTTTCCAGTATCGTATTGGCTCTGAATACTTATAGCCTTTATCCACAAAAGGAGGATATGATGGTATGGGGGATTGAACTTAGAGGATGTTTTCAGGTCTATTCTATTTTTAGATTTAAGAAAAAGGGAAACTCTTCAATGTGGGCTAAGGATTGGATCAAAGGTCTTATACCTAAAATTAATATCTTTTTTTGGACAATGCTTCAAAATAAAATTCTAACTTTAAATAATTTACAAAAAAGAGGGGTTTATTTGGTTAACAAATGTTGCTTTTGCAAGTTGGATTCAAAAGATAGGAATTGCCTTTTTTTAAATGTAATTTTAGCCAAAATGTCTAATGTTATCTCCTTTACTATTGGAATATCGATTAGGTTTAACATAATAACATTGATCAATGTTTCCAGAGCTGGATATGTCCTATAAAGGATGTGGATATTGGTTTTCTCTGGAAGATATCTCTTCCCCATCTTTGGTGGGGTATCTGGAAAGAGAGAAACAATAGAATTTTTAGAACTAATGAAACTCTTGATTGGTTTTTGGGTCAAAATATTATCAGAGCTATCAAAGAGAATTTCAAACCTCAGAGAAATTTTTTTAATGAAACCCAAATAAGTAATCCTATCAATGGTAAAGGTACAAAAATTAAGTAGGATGATCAAATATAGTATGTGAAGTGGAGATCTCCATCTTTGGGATGGGTTAAAGGTAATTTTTATGGTTCAACCAAAGGGAATCCTAGAAAAGTAGGATGTGGTGGTATATTGAGAGACCATTATAGTAGAGTAGTGAATTCTATTGCAATACTTATAGGCCAGTCCACTAGTCACAAAGTTGAGGCTATGGATGCTTTGTTCATGGTGAGGATGGCTGTGGAATCTGGATTTCAAAATTTATGGTTGAAAGGAGATTCTCTTAATATTGTCAACATATTGAATAATAAGAGCCTGATAACTTGGAGTATTGAGGGCACTATAATGGAAATAAAAGAACTAATGAAAAAGTTTGATAATGTTTTAATTTCTCATTTTTTTGTGAAGGTAAAAAAGTTGTTGACTGGACTGCAAATCAAGTGGTCTATAGGGGAAAAAAGATGAGTTGGAAAGATGACCTAAGCAAGGAATGTGAGCTGATGGTAGTTGTTAAGTATGATATGAAACATGCTATTGAAGGAAATATCAATCAATATTGAGGAATTTATGATGAAAATAGATGGGTTTATCGTAGATTATTTGCATATCTCAAGGAGGTACCATAGTGTAATTATGGAATGTACTTGGCACGTATGTAGGGTTAATATTTTCTTGGAAATAAAATACACTTTTCTTTTCTTTTTGGTTACCATTTCTCATATTAGTTGCTGGTGCAAAGCCAAATTCGAGATTGGAGGGGAACCTAGAAAGCAAGAGTCGAATAATTGTAAGGAATGGAAGGCGAATTTGGCTATGTGGGATATTCTACAAAAAGGGAAAGTTATGGTGTATATTGAGAAGATTCATGGGTATAAGCCCCACATTACAAATTATTTTTTCAAAAATTCAATTGAAGATAGGGTTACAATGCATGGAGTTACTGTGAAACTGTCTGAGGAATTTATTGTAGAGATTACGAGTCTTCCAATGGAGGGACTTAAATTTAGTAAAGAGATTAGAATTTTGAAAGTTTCCTTCAAGAAATTCTGAAAAAGTGATGAAGAGGACAAAAAGTTGGAGAAGAGTGGTGACTTCTAAAACTTGATCTGGATTAACGTGATTTGGAGAGATGTTTTATCATGCATTCATGAGTATTTTATCCTTGATGGTAGATCTAAGAGGGTGCACAAATTTTAATTTGTGTTCTTAAATCACTTTAGATACAAAGATAGATTTTCTTTCCTATTTTATTTGAAATACTCTTTGATTAAAAGTCTCCAAGCCCATAAGCAAAAGGAGTCACAACCCATGCTCCAAGAAGTGTTAATTTTACTTTTTGAAAAGTATTGTAAAAACAAGGTTGTTAAACTATCTCTAGTTGTGGAGAAGAAGTCGAAATTGACTAGTAATGACCCTCACTCAAAAAAAATTAAGGTTAAAAGTGAGGAAGGAACTAGAGACAATAAGAGTACCAAAAAGGGGGAAAAAAAAAAGGAGATTAAGAAGAAAAATGTGGAGGGAGTTATGGAGTCTAATGATTCTACTGAAGATGATGAAAAACAAAAATGGGGGACCTCATTTTGAATTTGGATGGTTACTCTAGGAGAAAATGTGTGTCTACTGGCAAGGATCATGTGGATGGTAGTAAAGATAGGCAAACATAGTCTAATGCAGGGTCAGAAGCTTCAGGGGATAAAGAGGGAAAATAAAGTGTTCACCCTGCCTCTACTAAAAGGAATTCGAGTGAGGATAAAATGGACATGGATATTGAAAATAACTATGAGGGTAAATCCATTTTCATGAAAGAGCATATCCTAATTAAGGAGAATAAAGAGGCAATTAATGAGAAGTAGGACACTAACACTAAGACCTAGGTCAATATAAAGGAGAATAAGGATACTACCATTGACTTAGTGAATAAGCCTAATGATGAGAGTAGTGATGATTCTCATTAGGAAAAAATATCTTTCCTTCATACTGCCAAGATTAAAGTTGATGTGTCTCTTTAGGGTGATTCATGGATCTACAATTAGATTATGGTGCCAAATAAAAAAATTGGGGATATGCAGAAAGAGATGGAACGTGAACGTGTTATGAGAGCCCATCTAGAAAGACAAGTTGGTAATATTCCCCACAAACTAGAGGAGTATGAGAAGGAACTACATCAATTAATCAAGGATAGTGGATAGAGGATGGAACTTGTTACCTCTAGTTTATGTACTATGGCGGCCATTTTGGGAAAGAAAAGCAATAAGGAGATTATGTCTCCAAAAACTATTGGGGTGAAGAGTCTAGGAGGTTCAAGTAAGAGAACTACATAGAGTATGAAGTAAAAGGCTATTGAGGCTCCTATTCATGCCAAAATTGATATTATCTAGAGTACTATGGAGGTAGGTAAGGAGGTAGTGAAGATCCTTAGAGAGTTGTTGTAGGAGTTGGTTGGGGTCGCTAGTGTGTTGGGTGTTGGTCCATGTTGTGTTGTTGGTTCTGTGTTTTTATTTCCATCTTTTTGTTAAAAAATTATGTTCTAGGTCCTTGTAAAACCTAGTTTTTTCTATTTGGTTTACTCTTTTTGTTTTAGGTCTTTGTAAAACCTGATGGTGCTTAGTGTTGATCTTTATCTTTTGTTAAAGGGTTTTGGGTCCCTTCAAAACCTATTTTTGAATTAATCTAAACATTAAACATCTTAAGAAGAATTTATTTCAATAATTTTCAAGTAAAATATATTCTTAGTGTTTTTCAAGTGATTCAGTGCTAACTTAGTTACAGCAGTATTTTCAGTTTCAGCAGAGTTTGGTTTTGATTTGTATTGACATCTAAGGGATCTAGGATTCATTTTTGTGGTAATTGATTTACCTCTCCCCTCTTAATTTCTCCTCTTATATTTCTAACAATTGGTATCAAATCTTTTGGTGCTTGCAAAGAAGGTTTCAAGTACCTAAGCTAAAGATCAAGATGTCTTATAGAAGGGAGATTCGCAAGCTAGAAAGAGATAACTTCAAGGCATGGCAAGAACTCATGAGATTGCATTTGGAAACCATTGGAGACTCAGGCCTAAAGTACCTAGGCACCAAGTATGTGGAACCTTCTAGAACTATGATTGTTAAATAAATTATAGAAAATAAGAATCATAACATTATGATGATTGATATTACTTCAACTCTCAACTATGTTGAATTTGATGAAGTCAATGATACAGGAGAATCTTGGGCTTGTTCAATCATTGCTTTGCAGGGTTCTTGGACTAGTGCTCAGTTGAAGAAGGGTACATGCTTGGTCATTACTAGGCATAGAGTTGGTTTAAGTACTCAATTGTTGAAGGTACTCAATTCTCATGGGGCTTGATTGCTAAGGAGCTTGGTAGATATTGTTGCTTAGCACTCACTATTGTGCTCAACATGTATTAATTTCTTGGCAATTCTTAGGAGTTTGCTTACACTCAATCTCTATTGGTGTTGACTAGAGTTCTTGGTGCATTTTATGCATGTAGCATGTGATTGTGACATGGATCGATCTAAGATTTTGTGTGGACCTATGTGTGGTCTTGGCTACCTCTTCTATATGCATTTAATTAGTGTTGTAAAATTTTGACTTGTCCTAAGTATTATGTGTGGTTATCATGTGTTAACTTAGGGTTAACATGAGGGTTAACATTTTATATTTAATTTTTTTGTGAGCCGACTTGTGGCTTAAATATACATTTAATGAGAGGGGTTTTATTTAATTTGTAATTGTTAGGCCAACTTTTGGCTTAATTGGGTATAAGTAGGGGGTCTTTTGGTGTCTTTGGTAATTATCATCCAGCTTGAAGAAGAGGATGAAGGATAGATGCAAACTTTGAAGAGCTAGAAGCTATGGCCTAGAAAGCTATGAGATTGCTTGGTGGGCTTGTGAGCACAAGTTAAGATTTCCTTGGTGGCTTTTCTTCTAGAGTGTATATCTAGACTAGTTTGGATTGGTGTTGTGAGTTGGATCTAATGGGATCTTGCAGAGATGATATTGTAATTGCTCTTGTATTTGGCCCTAACCTAGAAGGCCTTGCAATCGATCATATTGCATGTAAATAGCTATTTTATAAATAAAGAGTTATGATTTGGTATAAGATCTTGCATTGTTATTTGTTTGTTATTTAATTTTCACTGTGTGATTATTTGTTGGGGGTTAGGACATCTCCTTTGGGGATTCCTCTACCTTGCATTCTGTCGGGTGCTATCAAACTGAATTTTTTCCTGAGTGTGTGAATCAATTGCCAAAGTTGAGTTAGTTTGCACTAGGATCTTGGGTTGGAGAAGTTGGTCTGAGAAGATCTTGATCTAGTAGTGGATTTTTCTTTTTGGAGTTCTAGATCTCTTGGTTGTGAGGTGGTAGATCATGGTTCTGACTTATCAATTATAGAGATCTTGCAAATGGATTGATGGATGTAAAGATGGAAGGTTGATCTTCTTGAGGCATGATCAAAGAGAGTTTGTGTATTGCTAATCTGTGTTCTTGGAATTGTGATGTGATTCCTAATTGTTCATGTGAGGTGGCAAGTTGCGATGTGACTTGCAAACAATTCAAGTTTGTCATAGGGAGGTGGGAAGGATTTGTTGCAAAGGGTTTGTAAAGATCTTGGAAGATGTCTCTAAGAGGATTGGACCCTAGGAAAATTGAAAATATCCATGATGTGGTGTAAAGGAGGTTTTCTAAGATGTCTTCTTGGTTTGAAGCTAGTGTGGTTGATCGAGCTAAGGAAGTGTCTGCTCGATTTGAACCTAGTTTGGCTAATCGAGTGAAGGATGGGATGAAAAAGGAATTCTACAAATGTTTCTAGAATTGGAGTCTACTAATATAGAAGAAAGTGATCCAGCCAATTAATAGACTTGTTTGAGAGAGAAAATGACATCACAAGGTTGAGGTGGAAGAGGTTGGTTTTGTTGATCAATTTGTGGAGTCAGATACAAAACCTATAGAGAAACTTGAGGTTTTTGATAAGGATATTCCTAACCTTATTAATGTTGGGATGGAGATTGGTTTTCATGATCAATTAGTTGGGTCTGACATGGAGATTATAGAGCACTTGGTTACGGATGATCCGGTTATTGTTGGTGATGAGTTATATGTTGCATAGAATCTCATTGTAAGCAATGATATTTTTGGTGTTGTGATTTTGGCATGTGTTGATGGAGATCTACATATTGCTATGGATGTGGAGTTTTTTACTATTGGTGTAGATTTACTAGTTACTACTATGGATGTGGATTTGTCGATGAAGCATTATGTTTAGTTTGATCCTAGGAGTGAGCATGTCGATTAGGTGGTTGAGATTCTAGTGTTTGACAGAATGATGTAGATGTGGATGATATGCAGATTGATTTTCATGTCCTTTTCGGAGTGGAATCATTTGGTGAAGATGAAGATTTTTGTTGATCTTCCTTCGAGCATCAAAGTGTGGGACACACTTTTTTATTTACCCTAGGAGTCTAGTGTAGGAGGATCTTGGGTTTGCTCGATCATCACTTTGGAGGGTTCTTGGACTGGTGCTCAATTGAGGAAGGGTGGGTGCTTGATCATTATTGGGTGTAGAGTTGGTTGAGGTGCTCATTTGCTGAAGGTACTCAATTCTTGTGGCACTCTATTACTAAAGATCTTGGTAGATACTATTTCTTGGAACTCACTCTGTGCTTGACATGTATTAGTTGCTTGGCAATACTTGAGAGTTTGTTGACACTCAACAGTGTGTTTATGCCAACTAGAGTTCTTAGTTCATTTTATGCATGTAGCATGTGATCGTGACATGGATCAATCAAAGAGTTTGTCTAGACCTATGTGTGGTCTTGGCTACCTCTTCTATATCCATTTAATTAGTGTTGTAAACTTGGGGCTTGTCCTAAGTATTTTGTGTGGTTATTATGTGTTAACTTAGGTTTAACATGAGGGTTAACATTTTGTATTTAATGTTTTTTACGAGTTGACTTGTGTCTTAAGTATGCATTTAATGAAAAGGGTTTTATTTAATTTGTAATTACTAGGCTGACTTGTGGCTTAGTTGGCTATAAGTATGGGGTCTTGTGGTGTCTTTAGTAATCATCATCCAGCTTGGAGAAGAGGATGAAGGATACATGTAAACTTTGAAGAGCTAGTAGTTGTGGCTTAGAAAGATAGGAGATTGCTTGTGGGACTATGAGCATAAGTTGAGATTCCCTTAGTGGTTTTTCTTCTAGAGTGCAGATTTGGACTAGCTAGGATTAGTGTTGTGAGTTGGATCTTGTGGGACCTTGAAGAATAGTTATTGTAATTGTTGTTGTATTTGGCCCTAACCCAAAAGCCCTTACAATCAAGAATATTGCATGTAAATAGTTATTTTATAAATAAAGATTTGTGATTTGGTATCAGATCTTGCATTGTTATTTCTTTTTTGTTGTGTTTCCACTGTGTGATTATTTTCTAGGGGCTAGAACATCTCCTTTGGAGATTCTCTTGTCTTGCATTGCGTTAGTCAAAGACTATGATATTGCTCATTAGATGTGGATCAAGATGACAGCCATCTATGGAGGAGATGATAATGTTAGGAGAGCTAAAGCAAAAAGTCTCAAAGGTTAATTTTATCAAATGAGGATGAGAGAAGATGAGAACATTGCAAAATACAATGAAAGAATCAAAGTTAGTGTGTGCGTAATCAGAGCCTCAGGAGGAAAGATAGAATATTAGGTAGTGGTAAGCAAGGTCTTAGAACACTTCCTCCTATATATGCACTAAGAGTTTTAGAAATTCAAGACATGAGATGCAATCCCAAGAATGATATTTGTTGGATGCAGTAGTGGGAAGGTTGACAGTATTTGAGCTGGATAATTATAACTATGTTCCTAACACTAGAAACCTTGAGTCTGCATTTTAAGCCAACCTATCACTTAAGAAGAAAGCTACAAAATCTAAAAGGCAATATGATAGTGAGGATGAAGATTATTTTGATGAATAGCTTGAATTCATTGAAGCATTACTTGCAAGAATATTTCCAAAGGGAAAAGGGAAGTACAAAGGAAAATTTCTTTGATTTTCTTTTCTTGTGAAGGAGTTGGTCACATTACTACAAGGTATCCAAATAGAGAAGGTAAAGAAGAAAAGAAGAATGACAAGTACAAGGGCAAGATGGACTTCAAAAGCTAGAAGGACTACAAAGAAAAAGGTAAGAAATCTTGTTACATTACTAAAGATTATGAAAGTAGTGAAGAAGAAGATGAAATGGTCTACATTTTTGTTAAGGATGAATCAGATGATGAGAATGATAAGATGGTACTTATCTCACATATTACTAAGAATGATACATGGATTATTGGTAGTGGTTGTTCTCACCATATGACTGGTGACAAATCTAAATTTGAGAACTTGGTACATTATGATGGTGGAACTGTTAGATTTGGCAATGATGAACCATGTTATGTGAAAGGCAAAGGTTTCATTGCACTAACCAATGATCTCAAATGTGGTAATTCTTACTGACTTGAAGGACTAAAGCATAATCTACTTAGTGTGGCTTTACTAAATAACATTGGATTCAAGGTAGAATTCATGAATGGAAAGGCCAATCTACTAGATAGAAAAGGAAATCTGATTGTGACTAGTAAGAAAACAAAATGTAATCTATTCTACCTAGATCTTAATGGAAGTTCAGGTTTCATTTCTCAAGTAGAAGAAAGTTGGTTATGGAAAAAGAGGTTATGTCATATAAATTTTGATAACGTATTAAACATAACCAATAAAAAAAGGGTTAGAAGCATTCCAAGCCTGAAGAAACTCGACATGGGCATGTGCAAGAATTGTCAAATTGGTAAGATGGGCAAGACAAGTTTTAAAAGAAAGAAATGTCATTTTGAAGAAGTGTTGGAGTTGGTTCATATAGACCTTTGTGGACCTATTGGCACAAAAATCTACATAGGAGATAAGTACTTTATTTTATTTGTTGATGATTATTCTAGAATGATGATTGTTATGTATTTAAAGGATAAATCAGAAGCTTTTCAAAAGTTCAAATGTTATATAGCTAGAGTGGATAAAGAAATAGGAAAGAAACTAAAATTTTTAAGATTAGACAGAGGAAGAGAATTCATTTCTAATGAATTCTGCAATGAGAGAGGAATCAAAAGACAAGTGTCTGCACCTAGCACACCTCAACAGAATGACATTGCTAAAAGAAGGAATAGATCAGTCATGGATTGTGCAAGGACCCTTATAATAGAAAAGAATGTTGCTATCAAATACTGGAAGGAAGAAATTAGTAATATGTAGTTCATACCATGAACCAAGTTCAATCGATGAAGGATTCAAATCAAACACCTTTTGAATTATGATATGGTTATAAACCTAATGTGTGTTACTTGAAAGTATTTGGTAGTAAATGCTATATTCTAAGGAGTCTAGAAAAGGAAAATTTGATGTCAAAAGTGATGAAAGAATATTTCTAGGATATTCGAATAAGAGAAAAACATATAAATGTCTAAACCTATCTACTCATAAAGTTATAGAAAGTGCATATGTTAAGATTGATGAGTTTGCATAAAAGATCAAAGAAAAAAGAATTAAGGAACCTAAATGTTGGAAATGATTGAAATGATCATAAGAAAAGTTGTTGGAATAATATATGGAACTGGTAAAGAATGTCCTCAATCATTGTTTTGTCATTGATGTCAAACTTGCTACTTGCAGGGATGACAATTGCTTTAGTGATCCAAATACTATCAATTAGTTGATTGTCAAGGTGGAGGCTATTAATAAGATGTAACTAGAACACCTGGAGAAAGGTTGAAGTTATGATGTTGTAATGAAGGACAAGGATTAGCTAAGTCACTGATGAAAAAGTCTATTGGATGACATACTAAAAGATACAAAGAATGGGCACACTGAAACATATCAAAGATCTAAGGTTTTAGCTAAGTCTTTTGTAAAGCTCAAACTAAGTTCATTAGAGAGAAGGAGCCGAGCAAGCTAGTAAGAGCCAAGAAAATTCCTAGTTAAGTGCCTAGAAAGTTCAGATGCCAACTAACACAGAGTTAATTAAGTGCCGAGCAGAATGAAGTGTCGAGCAGAACTAAGTGTCAAGCAGAACCAAGTGCTGAGCAGAACCAAGTGTCGAGAATAACTAAGTGCCGAGCAAAAACAAGTGCCAACCAGAACCAAGTACCGAGCAGGTATAGGTGTCGAGTAACACAAAAGTGTCGAGCACTAGTAACTCAATAATGTCGAGTTGCTGCATTATTTTGGAAATCGTAGATTCGCTAGATCTAGGTCAACAAGGTTGGTATCTAGAAATTTGTGAATTAAAAGGAAGATAAGAATGATGAGTTGGTGGCATGGAACACCATGTAGAACATTTTTAAGATACAACTAGCAAAGTTTCTAGAAGAGAACAAGATATGGGGTAGATACATTGTATCCTACCTAATCCATTTTGAAACCCTAAAATTGGAAAGGGAGAATTGAGCAGCAAAGGCAAATCAGACTTCTATATAAGAAGATATAAGTTAATGAAAAGAAGAGAGGGGATAGTGAGAGAGAGAGCCGTGGTCAAGCATAAAAGCATGAAATGCTGAAGAATGTGCTAAGGAGAAGATAGCACAGGAACTCTATTTGGATAAACGACCACAAGGATGATTGCATTGGCAAGATGAGAAAGAAGACTCAAGGAGACAAAGCTTGAGAGGGAGACAAGCAGTCAGAGCTAAAGTGATTGAAGCCAAGCATAAGGATTGAACTGAAAGAGTGATCTAAAATCTGCAAAGTATGTTGTAAGTTATATCAAATCAAAAGAGCATTATCGTTACTTTCTAGCAATTGTAACAATAAGTCTAAATCCTATGGACTTAGGTTGGTTTAGCAGCCATTAGATAAATCCTTTAATAGGGTGACATTCCAAGTGAATGTTCTAAAGACCTTTAATCAGGCCCATTCCTAACAGTTTGGTGAAATCCTCTAACAGGGTCACATTTAACATTGTGTTGTAAGCCTTTAACGGGGCAAGCTTTTAACAGGGCATCACTTCAAAAGAGTGAGAATCAAGTAGCATGTTACTAGTGGTTTTCCCAAATTGGGTTTCCACGTAAATCATTGTGTCATGTGTTGATCTTGAATGTTTTATCTTTGCATGTTGATTTACAGTAACTTGCTTATATGATTGATTTAAGTTTGAATAGATAAAAAGGGTATGGATTCATTAAAAGTAGTAAAAAGGTATTAATAAGGCGTATGGACCTTGAATAACTGATTCACCCCCCCTCTCAGTTATTCTAAAGAATTCTAACAATTGGTATCAGAGCTCGACTGTTGATTCAGTTTAAAGGGACTACTAGCAGAAAAGATCAAAATGCCAAAAAGAGAAGTTCCCAAGCTCAACAAAGAAAACTTTGTTGCATGGAAAAGTTTGATGAAGCTACATCTTGGACCCATAGGGGATTATGCCCAAAATTCAATTGTCACTAAACATGTAGATCCAACAAGTGCTCCTACTGCAGAAGACATGAAGAACAAGCAAGAACATAACCAAACAATGCTAGAAATTGCCTCTACACTCAGCTATGATGAATTTGATGATATCAAAGGATGTGACACTACATTCAAAATGTGGAAAGCCCTATCAGACATCTATGGAGGATATCAAAATGTACAAAGAGCAAAAAGAGAAAGTCTCAGAGGAAAGTTTGATGACATGAAAATGGAAGAAAATGAGAATGTTGCTCAGTATGGTGCAAGAATAAAGGAAGTGGTAAGTGCAATAAGATGCTTGAATGGTCAACTGGATGAAGGTACTATTAATAGTAAGTTCTTAAGAACCTTGCTCCCCATCTATGCTATTAGAGTATCAACAATACAAGAGCTAAGATGTATACTAGGAAATAATCTAAGCTTTGAAGGTATAATAGGTAGACTCACTGCATTTGAGTTATCTAACTTTGACAACTACAAACCTGAAAATGTTGAATCTTCTTTTAAGGCCAAGTTATCACTGAAAGATGCTGAACAGGTGAAATCAAGGAAAGGAAGAAAAATGAAGTATGTATCTAGTGATAGTAGCACTGATGAGGAAGATGTGGAACAATTGGAAGCATTGCTCGCTAGAAGATTTCACAGGGGCAAAGGAAAGTTCAAAGGTAAGATGCCTACCATTTGTTTCAATTGCAATGAAGTAGGTCATATTGCTGCAAGATGTCCACAGAGAAAGGATTCCAAGGAAGGAAACAAATACAAGAACATAAGAGATGATGACAAGAAATATTACAAAGAAAAAGGTAAGAAGTGTTATATTGTTCAAGAAAATTCTGATGACAATGATGATGAAGTTGTTTATGTAGCCATGAAGGACCAATCTAATGAAGAAGAAGCCACAACATTGGTGACATGTATAAACAAGAATGATAGATGGATCATAGACAGTGGATGCTCACATCACATGATAGGAGACAAAAGTAAGTTTGTTAACTTTACTCAGTATGATGGAAATAGTGTTAGATTTGGTAATGATGCTCCATGTCAAATCAAAGAAAAAGGTTCCATTAAGCTCACAGAAAAAATTTCATGTGACAATGCATACTATGTTGAAGGATTAAATTACAATTTACTGAGTGTCTCACAATTAGGCAATATAGGTTGCAAAGTGGAATTTGGAAACAAAACTGCAAAAATCTATGATACTGATGGTAAATTGATAGGAAAAGGAGATCAAACAAAGAGTAATTTGTTTTACCTTGATATGGATGATGTTTCTTGTCTACTTGCAAAATTTGATGATGAATGGTTATGGCATAGAAGATTATGTCATGTCAATTTTGACAATCTAGTCAACATCAGTAAAATGAAGAAAGTCAGAGGTTTACCAAAATTGAAGAAACCTGATAATATCATGTGTAAACAATGTCAACTAGGAAAGATGACAAAGTCAAGTTTCAAAAGCAAGAACTATACATCTAAAGAGAAACTTGAGTTAGTTCACACTGACTTATGTGGTCCAATGGAAATACAAAGCTGTAGAGGAGATAAATACATAATGTTATTTGTTGATGACTATTCGAGGATGATGACTGTTATGTTCTTAAAACAAAAATCTGATGCTTTTCAAATGTTTAAGTGGTATGTGGCTAGAATTGAAAAGGAAATTGGAAAAAGCTTGAAATGCCTAAGATCAGATAGAGGTGGTGAATTTACATCCAATGAATTCGAGATATTTTGTAATGACAATGGAATCAAAAGACAAACGTCAGCTCCTAGAACTCCCCCACAGAATGGAATTGCTGAGAGAAGAAACAAATATGTAATTGACTGTGCCAGAACATTAATGATGGAAAAGAATCTTGCTCTAAAATACTAGAGAGAGGCTATAAGCATAGTTGTTCATACACTGAACCAAGTACAAGTCAAGAAAGGTACAAATACAACACCTTTTGAATTATGGTATGGTTACTCACCAAATGTAAAACATTTCAAAGTGTTTGGTTGCAAATGTTTTATCCTTAAAGATGTTAGAAATGGAAAATATGATGCAAAAAGTGATGAAGGTATATTTCTTGGTTACTCCACAAGAAGTAAGGCATATAAGTGTTTGAATATTAACACTAAAAAAATTGTGGAAAGTGCAAATGTAAATTTTGATGAGCACACAGAAGTCCAAGCTGAAGAACCAAAGAAAATGGAAGAATACAGAACTTTTGTATATTCTTATGAAGGAATGACTGCTAATGAGGATGATGTCAAACAAATTGAAAATCAACAACGGGTGTCAGTTTCAGCCGATTCACAACTAGTGAATGCTGAGTTGTATTCAGAAGCCAAGTTACAGAATGCAGAAAATGCACAATCTGATTCTAAAGACAGTATACATAATGAAGAACAACCTGACAATGAAGTGCATAGTGATCCTAAATCAAAAAGATCAAATATGGAAACAAGGACAAAGTCAAGATTATCCAAATATGTAAAAAGACATCACCCTGCTGAACAGATAATTGGTGACAAAGATGCAAGACCAATGACAAGGAACAGACTAAGACATGAATCATGTCTGATCAGCAAATCTAAACCCAAGACAGTATACGGTGCATTACAAGATGGCGACTAGTATAAAGCTATGGAAGAATAAATTGATCAAATAAGAAAAAATAAAACCTAGAGTTTGGTTCCCAGACTAACTGACAAGAATGTGATTGGCACCAAATGGGTATTTAGAAACAAACTAGATAAGAATGGTGAGATTACCAAAAATAAAGCTAGATTAGTATGCAAGGGTTATGCTCAAGAAGAAGGAATAGACTATGGAGAAACATTCACTCATGTTGCTAGAATGGAAGGAGTAAGAACTTTGCTTGCATATGCTGCTTACAAAGATTTTAAAGTCTATCAGATGGATGTAAAATCTGCCTTCTTAAATGGTATACTAGAAGAAGAAGTCTACATTGAACAACCAGAAGGATTTTTTGATGAAAACAACAGGGATGTGGTGTGTAAGTTACATAAAGCACTCTATGGTTTGAAACAAGCACTTAGAGCATGGTATGAGAGACTTGACAAGTATCTAGTGCAAATTGGATTTGAAAGAACTGATGATAACAGCAACATGTACATCAAAGCAGAAGAAGGTAAAGACATTATTGTATCTAAAATTTTTGTGGATGACATGGTATTTGGTGGGAAGAAAGTACTTTGCAAAGGCTTTGCTGACAAAATGAAACATGAATTTAAGATGTCTATGTTTGGAGAAATCAAATTTTTTGTTGGATTGCAAGTACATCAACTCAAACATGGAATATTTGTTACACAATCAAAATACATCAAAAAATTTCTTAAAACGTTTGGATTGGAGGAATCCAAACCAGTCAGCACACCAATGGCCATAGGAAATACGCTGTCCAAAAATCATGAGTCAGCTGAAGTCAATCAAACAATGTAAAGATCCATGATTGAAAAACTACAATATGTTGTACATAGTAGACCAGACATAGCATTAGTAGTTGGAATAGTGGCTAGGTTCTCTGCTAATCCTAAAGAAAATTATCTCATAGCAGTAAAAAGAATAATGAGATATCTCAAAGGAACTGATGACTTTGGTCTATACTACAAAAAGAATGGAAAATTTGAACTCAAGGCATATACAAATGCAGACTAGGGAGGAAACATTGATGATAGAAAAATCACAAGTGGAGGTGCATTATTTCTAGGCACAAGGCTGGTTACCTGGACTAGCAAGAAACAAACATGTATATCCCAGTCCACTGCAAAGTCAGAATATGTGGCAGCTGCAGTCAATTGTACAAACATTGTATGGCTGACACATCTATTGAATGGAATGAAAGAAGAAGTAACAAAACCGGTGATATTGTATTGTGATAATACAAGTGCTATAAATATATCCAAAAATCCAATGATGCATGCAAAAACCAAGCATATTGCAATCAAGTATCATTATGTCAGAGAATTGGTAGAAGACAAATAAGTGAAATTGGAATACATTCACACAAAGGAACAAACTGCAAATATCTTCACCAAACCATTGCCCAAGGATGCCTATGAATATCTTAGAGGCAAGTTGGGGGTCATACCCCTAACTCAATCAGTTTAAGGCAACAAGGAAGCTGCCTTGCATCAACAGGAATAAATCATTGAAATATTAACAGGTTGATGCAAAGGATGACAGCAGGAACAGAAACTCCAAATCAATCACAAGCATGGTGACAGAGGGAGAAAAAAAAAACAAGAAGCCAAAGCTTATATACTACATCTTTGGCATTTATGTCAAAGAGGGAGAAATATGCAAAAAATTGATCAATTCAAAGAAAGAGGGAGATATATATGAAAGAGGGAGATATATGAGATCAGTAGTGAAAATGCAGCAAGCTAATGTATACAATCTTGGTGGTAACTGAATTGATTACTTGATCAGTTTGGTTTGCCATCAATGCCAAAGAGGGAGATTGTTGGAAATGATTGAAATGATCATAAGAAAAGTTGTTGGAATAATATATAGAACTGGTAAAGAATGTCCTCAATCATTGTTTTGTCATTGATGTCAAACTTGCTACTTGCAGGGATGACAATTGCTTTAGTGATCCAAATACTATCAATTAGTTGATTGTCAAGGTGGAGGCAATCAATAAGATGTAACTAGAACACCTAGAGAAAGGTTGAAGTTATGATGTTGTAATGAAGGACAAGGATCAGCTAAGCCATTGATGAAAAAGTGTATTGGATGACATACTAAAAGATACAAAGAATGGGCACACTGAAACATATCAAAGATCTAAGGTTTTAGCTAAGTCTTTTGTAAAGCTCAAACTAAGTTCATTAGAGAGAAGGAGCCAAGCAAGCTAGTAAGAGCCGAGAAAATTCCTAGTTAACTCCTGAGCAAGTTCAGATGCCAACTGACATAGAGTTAATTAAGTGCTGAGCAGAACTAAGTGCCGAGCAAAACCAAGTGCCGAGCAGAACTAAGTGCCGAGCAAAACCAAGTGCCGAGCAGAACTAAGTGCTAAGCATAACCAAGTGCCAAGCAGAACTAAGTGTTGAGTAGAACCAAGTGCTGAGAAGAACCAAGTACTGAGCAGGTATAGGTTTCGAGTAACACAGAAGTGTTGAGCACTAGTAACTCAATAATGCCGAGTTGCTGCATTATTTTGGAAATCATAGATTTGTCAGATCTAAGCCAACAAGGTTGTAATCTAGAAATTTGTGAATTAAAAGGAAGATAAGAATGATGAGCTGGTGGCACAGAACACCATGTAGAACATTTTTAAGATACAATTGGTGAAGTTCCTAGAAGAGAACAAGATATGGGGTAAATACATTGTATCCTACCTAATCCATTTTGAAACCCTAAAATTGGAAAGGGAGAATTGAGCGGCAAAGGAAAATCAGACTTCTATATAAGAAGACATAAGTTAATGAAAAGAAGAGAGGGGATAGTGAGAGAGAGAGCCATGGTCAAGCATAAAAGCATGAAATGCTGAAGAATGTGCTAAGGAGAAGATAGCACAAGAACTCTATTTGGATAAATGACCACAAGGATGATTGCATTGGCAAGATGAGTAAGAAGACTCAAGGAGACAAAGCTTGAGAGGGAGACAAGCAGTCAGAGCTGAAGTGATTGAAGCCAAGCATAAGGATTGAACTAAAAGAGTGATCTAAAATCTACAAAGTATGTTGTAAGTTATATCAGATCAAAAGACCATTATCGTTACTTTCTAGCAATTGTAATAGTAAGTCTAAATCCTATGGACTTAGGTTGGTTTAACAGCCATTAGATAAATCCTTTAACAAGGTGACATTCCAAGTGAATTTTCTAAAGACCTTTAATCAGGCCCATTCCTAACAGTTTGGTGAAATCCTCTAACAGGGTCAAATTTAATAGTGTTTTGTAAGCCTTTAACAGGGCAGGCTTTTAACAGGGCATCACTTCAAAAGAGTGAGAATCAAGTAGCATGTTACTGGTGATTTTTCCCAAATTGAGTTTCCACGTAAATCATTGTGTCATGTGTTGATCTTGAATGTTTTATCTTTGCATGTTGATTTACAGTAACTTGCTTATATGATTGATTTAAGTTTGAACAGATAAAAAGGGTATGGATTCATTAAAAACAGTAAAAAGGTATTAATAAGGCATATGGACCTTGAACAACTAATTCACCCCCCCTCTCAGTTATTCTAAAGAATTCTAACACTAAAGACTGTAGAAAATTTTTTTACTATGAGTCTGATACTATTCCTAATGTTCAAGCAAGTGGCAATCAGCATCCTTCACCACCCAAGTCCCCAAAATCTCTAGTTCAACCTAATTTGTAGCAAGTACAACCCAAGTCATCGAAAGGACATGAGTCATCAAGAGGATCTAAGTTTTAGCAAGAGGAAATTGAGTCACATTCTAATGGACCTAACTCACAAATAGTGGAGCCTAAGCATGATTTAGAAGATCATGGTGAACCTAGTGTTTTCAGAAAGAAGGAGCCCAGACTTGTTGGTGTAATGCCCTGCCCAGTAAACCTTGGAACAAGGATAAATAAAAGCCAAGATATTTATTTTTGAAAATAAGTATGGATGCACATGACAATTAATATACAAGGATCACAAAGATTGTAATGGAGGATTAAAAAAATCCAAACACTAACGGATCTCCAAATGCCACAACTAACCAAAAAATGACAAACCTTGAAAGTCACCAAATGCATTCGAATCCAAAATATTCCAAATTCAAAAATTCAATCCAAGGAGTTCCAAAAATCTACAAAGGGTATCCCAAAAACCTCTCAAAAACTTTTTGTCCAGACAAAAATAACCCGCTGGTCACCTAAGTAGGTTTCTTCACAAAATCATGCGACATTTTTAAATAGTATGGGTGATACAGTCTAGTATCGTATGACTTTTCTCAAGAGGTTGTATGATACTTTCAAAAACTAGATGATAAATTTTCTAGAACATTGTGCAATACTCTCCTAGTATCATATGAAGTTTCTCTAATGCGTGTGCAATACTTTCCAGTATCACACAACATTTTCCCTTAATGCATGTGATACTTTTTGATATCACGTAGCATTTGTACCTTGGGCATGCAATACTTTAAACGTATCACCCAGTGTTGGAACACTGTCACCCAAAACAAGCAAGCAATGAACCAAGAACATTAAGAGGGATAAAATAAGAGTTATAACCTTCACACTAAGGAGTACCAAATCCAAAAATCAAGGCTTGGATACTCTAACACAAGATAGCAAGACTAAAGTGCTATTAACCATCTAAAACATAGCAGTGTAAGGAATGTACTAAAAGCAACATTGCAATGTATAAAAATGAATAAACATTTGCATGGTTCCTCCAAACCATAATGGCATCATGAGACCTCTAAGGTCCTAACCATCCCCCATGTGTAACATCCCAAACTGCCAACTTGATAGTCAAATTTTTTTTATGAGGGTGTCACTACTAAAATATAATAACATCATAAGAACAAGGAAATCTAACATGCTAACAAGTAAAGCAATAGATATTCCAACTAATCAAATCACATCATCTAATCATATGCTAATCATCATAATAAAGGAATGTGTCAAAAAAAATAACATCATCTAAACATGATATCCAAGTATTCTAATGAAAGCATAAATCACAAGAAATCATACTTTGAAATTTTAAATATACCAAGTCAAACATCAAGCACCGGTCACACTAGAATAATAGAGTGTCTTTATATGCCGGTCCCTAATAGTGGTATAGGTAGCTCTACCTTCCCACCATGTGAAACCCATAGGTCCACTCCCATCATGCTAATGGAGATAATGACCCAACCACAAACACACATAAAGAAAAATTCTATGGCTAACACTCATGGTAGACAATAAAATGATTAAAACCAAGATCATGACACAATGCAAGTACTATAGGTCTTGTTTACACACTCAATTGGTAACTATAGGGACTCGCTATATGAGGAGTCACTTCAGATCAAAAAGCCCAAGCTAGATATCATGTGGTTCAACTTCCAACAGAAGGCTCTCATACTATGTCCTTTTATTATCTTAGTTTTATTACCACATAGTATTTTATTTAGTTATCACTTGATTAAAACTTCCTCTTCCAAACTTGTTTCATAAATACTGTAGGAGATTGAGCCTCACAATTCACCCAAAAAATGCATACACATGTGCTCGTATGTGTTGCACAACCATCACGAAGATCATGACACAAGGATTGGATGAGAACATAAGCAAAAATAACACTCAACCAAATACAAGCTCAAGAGAAAGGATGTGAAATGCATCCCAATGAAACATAAAAGTGTAACAATTATCTAACTAACATCCTATGGATGATCCAAGTCCATGACCAACATCATGCCAAGAAACTTGAGAAAACTGGACAACACACAAATCGAGGTAAAAACCTCAAAACTCAAAAACTTTGAAATTACAACCCATTTTGTCTTAGGGTACAAAAGCCACAAAAATCTAATAAAGTTTGAGTTCGAACACCATATGCAAAAATGGCTAGCATAACAGTGCAAAACCCCAAACCCTCATCCTGAAAATCATGAAAATGTTCATACCCGACCAACCAAGTATAACCAACAATCAGAAATGGAGGGGAACACTAGTTCTTAGCCTCCTAACATACAACTATCAAAAGAAAAAGAAGAAATGGAGCAAAAATACAAAATTGGGAAAGCCCTACCTGACATCCAAAATGGTAGAAATAGGAAATAGCATAGTAAAATAAATAACCTGCAAAAGTTGTTGAAATCCACGGCAAAATAAGGTCTTGCTGAGTTGCATCTAGCGAGACTGATCTCACAAAGATCCCATGCCCGTAGCTCTCACAACAAATAGAAACTCAATCCTCCAAAAGAGGATTTTGGAAAAAGCTCTCAAATTTTTAATTCCAAAAGTGAAGTGAGGAATTAATTTCCTCTTTGGATACTTATTCACTTTTCGAGTGAATAATCGATTAGGAAAAATAACTAGGTAACCTAGTTAAACCATAAATCAACCCAAATGAAATAGGATATTCCAATTAATTGGAATTCATCTATGGAAAAGCTGCCAAAAATTAAAATTGATAAGAATAAAGCCTGAAAATGCAAAATCACAAAAATTCTTTAACAACTTTCATGATAATGTGAACCTCTAAATGCACAGACATGTTCATACATCTAATCACATAATGAAAATGAGTCTAAATTTATCAAATCACCAAAAGGTTTAATTTAAAAAATTAATTAACATATGTTGACAATAAAGGGATGACATTGGTAACAAATGAATATTTGAATCACTAACTCCATGTGTCACTACCAGGGATATAGTTGTTACTCACTAAAACACATGATCAAGTCAAATTGCATATAATAACATAGCTAAAGAAATTAATGCATTAATTAACCTAAATTAACCATTTATTTATTATACTAAAATAATCCATAAACATCACTCACATTCGCATAAAGCATAACAAAGAAAGAATTAAGTAAATAACCATAACATTAAATCCACATATAACGAAATCAAAGATATGTCCAAATACCGAATAACCAAATATCATCATAAACCTACTATCATCTCAAAATGGCATCATCATGCAAATATGATTAATTGAATAACATAGTAATCTAACATCTATGATATTGGAAATCAAAGTATAACATCTGACCATCAGGTCATCTCAAATGTAAACATAACATGAGTAACAAGTATCTCACAAATAAAAATAACAAGGTACAGACTACAAAAAAGAGAGGCACTACAATTGAATATGTCAAAAGGCATCATGCGCCTAAGAAAATCATTGGAGATCAGTCAGTTGGTACAATGACAAGAGACAAAATAAAAGGTACATGTCTACATACTAAATTTGAACCTACACATGTAAAAGATGCTTTAGAGAATGAAATAGATATTACTTTAGTGGTGAATCTTTTCCTTTTGGTGATCATGTCTGATAGGTCAATCATCATTTGGTGAATAGTGCATGCAACATAGGTCAACTGCATCACCAGATATTTATTATATTTGGGTCCAACACCCGGGGTAGTCACCCATTAGTTATCACAAGATTGGTCAAAAATATTGGTCCAATCGCCAATGTAATAGACATTTTGGATACATTTATTTTAAACATATCACCAGCCTTTGCATGTTGTTTCTTATTGGCCCATGTTCTTTTTCCATTACTACAACCAAATAATTTTCCCTTGGGTTGGGTTTCGCCAACCATTTTCCCAATGTGTGTCAACCACTAGTCCCGTTTAGCCAACTATTTCCTAATGTAGGCTTGCATAGGAAGGTGTATTTTGCCTGCATTTGACATTCCTACTTGTTAATCCTACCTAATTCACCAACCTAGATTGGACTATAAGATATTATTATTTTACACAATTCGCTATTTTTTGGTCTGGAGACTGGCATTTCTTATTGCTGCATAACTTTCAGAGTGATGAGTGCATTGGCCATTGACTCGTGGACCCTAGTTTTTCTTAAAGGCAATAAATTTTTAATTTATTTTTAATGTCAATAGTGGTACTAGACCACTGGTATAGTGGTATTGGTTTTTTTTTAGTTTTATAGTCCAGTGTCCTATCATGCCCTAAATTTAATAGGGCAAAACACAACCAACAATTTTTTATTTTTTATTTTTTATATTTTATTTTATTTTATTTATTATTATTTATTTTATTTATTTTTTTCTAGGGTAGTTTATATACTTATACTCTTATTATGTTATGAATGTTCTATCGGGCTAAGGATGTTTAGAGTATGACCATTCATATCTTCCAAGAATACTAGAATTGTCATTTTATTTGATCATTGAATTGAGAATAGTTAGCTTTATGTGATGTGGAAAGGCTTTCTTTAATTTGAAATTTTGTACTCCAAATTTTCCATGAAAGACCAATTTGTTATTCAAAATTTGTTGGAACTCTAAGTTATAACTCAGAGGCTAGATGGTTTATCATTTGAAATTTGCATCCTATCCTAGATGTAAGACATTTCCTATAAGAAAGTGTAGGACCCCCTATAATATATCAATGTAAATGCAATAATTTAGTAGTTTACAATAGTATGTTCATAGTTGTCCCAGAGGCTCAAATTTTTGAGTGGAGTTAACACATATACATGTCTATACATGTCCTTGGTGTAATTAGGTCATGTGTCCAACTCACTTGGTTTTATTTAATATATATTATTTAATTTTACTATCTTTATCTTCTCTTATTCAGTATACCAATTTATTTATTTTTCATGAGCTCTAGGACGTTGTTATTTCATTAAATTCCTAACTAGTCTTGTACTACTAATTTGACTATTGCCAATGTATTTAAATATGTACTATTTATTTATTCATTTATTTATTATTTTGTTTTATTTTCAAGTTCTCTAAGATCCTATTGTAGATAGTCAACTTTATAGTGTTAATTAACATCTAATTGGATCAATACTTAAATAAATAGAAGGGAAACCAAATAATAACTCAAATCCTATCCATTAACTAAACTTAGTTTGTATATACTCTTGTATATAGGAGGATAGTACGAAATCTATAAATAAATTTATTTACTTTATTATTCTAGCCATTCAAATCAACTACTTATTAACAACCAAAATTTAAGTTCCTAGTTACTTATCATAACAAGCATAACATTTGATCTCATTTCCTTAGTCCTAGACACATGAGTTAGTTGATAACAATACTTTCTAATACTATTAATTTTAAATTAAATTAGAAATATTCAATCTAAACTATCTTAACATTAACCAATCCTATATTTAAATTAAGTTACTCTTTTACAACCCCTAAATTCTTTAGTACATGGTTAAATAACATGTATAAGACTCAGCATCTTAAACAAGATTTAATAATTTAAATTTAGTTTAATAACTTGAGTATGGCCTAATTCCAATTCTTTATTACATAAATTCTACTTAATTCTCACAATGAAAATTATTGATTACCATCAAACTCTACTCCCTAATTTATTAACTTACCCTTAAAACTAATCCACTCTGCTTAACATTAAGAACCCCATAATTAATAACTCCTCATTAAGCTGTTAACTCACCTCATTATAATATAAATATGGGACATCCTTACTAATTAAGCTTCTAATCCCCTAATCACCAACCCCCACACACCTCACTAAGACATGACTAGCCAACACTAAACATTGCCAAATAAATGGCAAGGAGTATATCCTTACTCCAATCAGGCGCCATATTCCCAAGGAAAGGGATCTTTTTATACCTAGCGCCTGCCCCTAGAAAGATCCATTATAACCAAGATGAAGCCAAAGGTGGACACATTTCTCGAGGGTGGATGGTGACATATGGAAGGGTCCTTGACTTAGGACAACATATAACTTATGTTATAATGTGCTCAAAGGTGGTTATAAAGGAGAATGCACTTGGAGGGGTGGTCAACATCACAAGCATCGCAATGGATAGATCAGAGTATGACACACTTTGACATGTTTTTCATATGTATAACTCACCTAGGGTGAGACCACCACCCTACTTGCATGTTATTATTATTATTTTGAATAAAGCCATAATGATATCCCAAGTGTGGGATGAGCCTTCTTTGTTTATTTAAATTCCTCAACCTTGGGTCCACTTCCTAGTGTCTAGATTTCTTGGAAGGAGGGTCTAACATGATGTCAATGTACTACCCTCTATACAAGCTTAGTCATGTGCTTCCCAAGATAGGTGCTTGTTGAGCTTATTGGTTTAAAAGAATTTAATTGGCAAAGCTTTATTGTGTTAAGAGGGTGATGCTTTAGGTGTTATGAAGCCTTGTCATTCTTTTTTTTCAAAATATATATATGTTAATTTAAAAGGGATGTGACAAGGTCACGTGACTCATATGAGTCTTTGACTTTTAATTGTTTGTGTTTTTGTTTTTTTATTTCCTTATTTTTATATGTATATGTACTGATACAATTATTACATCCATCTCTTCTCAAGTATTAATTTTATTACTATTATTATTGACTATTATAGATTGTGACATACTGACATTGTCATAACATTCCTTCAGATCTTATATTCTAATTCTTATTTTATGTATCTATTTAGTTGATATGACATGGTACTACAGTTGATATTATGAATATTTTATTATTTGTAATTTTGGGGCAGAGATTATTCCTCTCCTCGTACATTTTCCAGAGGCTTAACATGCACCTATAGGCTTGGCCCACTAGTCCCATTATTGTTTTGCACTATGAATTCATTCTCAACCTAATTTCCTTCCTTTCCTACCATGGTATTGAGCATGCTAATGATGTGATAGTGTTATCAACCTAGGGATTTATTAAATTTTGATAACTAAATTCTCTAACTATCCCACACATAATTTGGCCTATCAAAGTATATCAACTTTCTTCCCTTTCATAACACATAATTTTTTTTTCCAAGCAACCATCAATACTGAACTAAGTACTTTATTGCAAACACCTTCATTTTCAACCATGATAGGAGTAAAATTTAGTCTTCTCATTTCATAAATCAACTGGAAAAGTTCTAAAACATAAGTCGCATTGTTTACAATGGACACTAACTACTATTGAATAATTTCATGTACATCTCCAATATTATCCATATGAAATCTTTCAACTTGCTACCTCCCTGCATGCAAGTGTATACCAATAAAAATTATTGGAACAATTACATATGATGTCTTCAACAATCCATCATCACTATCATGAAATCATGTATCAAACAACATGAACAATATGGGAAATACTTCATCACAAGTGAAATGCACAATGACTAGTTTCCTCTTTCAAGTAACAATCTATATGACGATCCTTCCAAGCCTTTCCATTGCTCCCTAGAACTTAGAAAAACAAGTGCATCACAACAAAATAACAAGGACCATGGGTGCTTTCCACCCAACCATAGGCCTCCAAAGAGACTACCCCCACACTAGGGGAACAAGGCTCAAACCAGGATTCACATACAAACTTGCATATGCATAAACATTACATTTTAGACTTGAACAATTCCCTCCCAAGGATATTCCACAATGGTTCAAAAATGGAACCATGAACATAGGGTGAAGGTGTACTTTAAAAATAGAGATTTTCCATATCAAACTATATCTGCAATAAACAATTTTCATGCCCTTTCATGGCTATCATAAATCAATAAATTTCATATGCCCTTTTGGGGCTATGATAAATCAACAAAATTTCATGCCTATTTAGGGCTTTCACAAGTCATCCTCCCAACACACTACCATCAATTGTAGCCTCCTTGGAAACCCATACTCGATAAAAATTCCTCTCCGCACCATACTTCCCTTATCACCCCCAGCAAGATATGATTGACTATGGCATACAATGGAGCCCATACTCCAAGGTTCTCAAATACATTTTTAAGCCCAACTATGCCCTTCACCCTGGACTTCTCTTCCCTTACCAAAGGGTGAGTGAAGCCCTCGCACCCATAACAACACTCATGCACAAATCATGGAATCTCAAAAAAAAAAAGAGAACAATGAAAACCCAAACTCCATGCTCATCACAACACAACAAGCTACAAGAAGATATCACATATTCCTTCCATAATGACACACTCATTCCCACATACTCATGAATGCAATACCAAGATTCAAATTTCAAATGGAATCAAACTAACTACATAGTAAGATCACCATTCCAAACATTTACATGAATATTACATCACAATACAATGCCATGAATTCTACTCATGAGATGAATTTATACCCCTACATTCTCATGAATGCAATACCATTATTCAAGTTTTGGAGAAAATCAATAATACATGGGCAAGAAGAAACCAACCTTGAATCCTTTTGAAAAATGGTAATGGATGGTTGTAGAAGATCTCCCTCCCAAGTTTACTAACCCTGAGAGTCTCTAAAGTTAGAGAGTGGGTAGACAACCTAGTAATTTCCTCCCAAGCTCTTTAAAAGGCCTCCGCCTTCTCACTCAGCTAAAAATGGCCCAAACAAGGAGTCTCCCTTTTCTTACATCCTTGCCCCTTTCTAAAATTGTAACCTTGACCAAGTGGAAGAAAACATGTGAACTCTCTTCAATTTCGAAATTCTAAGAAAGTGATATGTTTGGAGGGTTCCCAAGGTCATCTAGGCATACTAAGGTTAGATTTAGACCCTCAACCCATAGTACTAAATGGTGGGCACTTATTTTTCACCAAAATAACCCCCTAGGACCTTTTTATCCTTAAAATTCCATAGGAAGTTGGAATTCAAATTTTTCTTGATGGAGACTTCTCATAACATTTTTCTATGTGAGCTTAACTTGGGTACTACATTGGGGTTGGGTTAGGTTAAGTTACTTCTTGTAAAACCCTAAATGACATGTCATCCCCACATGGACAACACAAGTGTCAAGTGACACATTAAAACACCTCATAATTCACAATGACATGTCTCTAATGTATTCATGAATTTAAATTTACTACACATGCAAACTCAAATTTACAAAATAAATTCATTACAATGAGGCTTTGAATCTTCCAAAGACTCACCTCGGCTATGTCATGTTCACATGGGCTTGAACCTTTGTTCCCTCTTATCCCATGGTCAAATTCTTGTACACTAAACTCAAGCATCAGTAGTCCAAAAGAATCATGTAAGCAGTAAGTATGTGCAATAAATCATTATCTCATTCAACACTAGGCTTTCATATTTCATCACTTCAAATAAAACATTAAAATATCAAAATTTTCCTATCACATTTAACATTTGGGTTCCATAGTCCATCATTTCTGATTAACTTACTTTCTCTAATAATTTTCACATAAATTCAGAATACTCTAATATCATACCCTGCTTATCAACATTAAACTTTACTTAACATGATCAACTTAATATTCTAAATAATGTCATAATCTTCTTTGCATCCTAGTGACAAAATGTTGAATTCCATGACTATTGAGTCCCTAAGCATGTGGATTAGGTCCTAGTGCATAACACAATCTATCCTTTACCTCTAATTTCCACTTAAACATTACATTACAAGCACTTCTACCATTTAGTTCTATTAAAACTATGCAACTAATTTAGAACATGAAATGAAATCCTTAAATATATTGATTAGATCCTAATGTACAGACATAAGTGCAGGTTATCAAAATGCAGATTTAAAATGACATGACCTTATAGTCTCAAAAGTGTATCAATACATTGAGTTAGAAGTATCAAAATGAAAATATGTCATCTATGCTAGGGTAGGTTGGGTGAGGCCTCACATGTCCACTAGTGATTGTACATCTCACATGCTAATACACCCTATAGGTTTGCAAATTATATTGGGTAGTACTGTAGACTATAGTACCATAGTAGTAGTACCCATTTTTTGAGAATGAATTTTATTATTGTTATTATATGTAGTCTAAGTAGTTGAGTCTTTTTTTCAACAACTAATTTGATATATTTTTTGCATCCTTTATCAGTTTGCCTTGTCAAACAAGAGGGGTAACAAGGGTTCTGGTAGGATCCTTGAAAGCCAAGAGAGGCCACCATTACCAAAATGCAGAACCATAGTGGCATATTTTGGTGGTGGAAATGTTGGCAACCTACAAGATTCACAAGTTAGATCTCTAGTGCTTATTGAAAAAAGAGATTCATCACAAGTTGGACCCTCAGACCATATTAAAGTTCAAGTTGATGAACCTAATATCTTAGTCAAGGACAAACTTGAACACAATTTGAGGTACTTCCCTTGAGTAGGGAGTCACAAACTAAGATCATAGAGTTGGATTCAATCCCAAACCAATTGGGTGAGAAAACTAAAATTGATTCCATAAATCATGTTCATGCACAAAAGGGGAAAAGAAAATTGGAATCAATGAAAGATTGATCTCGCTGGGATCTATCCAAAAGAAATTTTCAATTAGAATGGGTGGAAAAGTACCAGTTCATTGAACCAGTGCCCAATCCAATTGATGGTGAGCCTCCTACAAAATGCAGACGTAAGATTTGCACAGAGATAACAAAGAAGGAGAAGAGGTTGGAGCTTAAAATTGATACCATAGAAAATTATGTCAGTAAAGTTTACAAGAAGGAAACTATAAATGGAGTTGAAAAACTTGTGCTAACTTGGAAAGCAAAAGAGAACTATCTGCATATTAGGAATTTTGAAATATAAAAGTTACACCAACAATTATAGGAGAAGCATTCTGTAGGAAAAGGTTCCATTAAAGATTTCATTGGGAAAGCAACAAAAGTGCAAAATATGGAAAAAGTAGTTCAATTAAGTGTAGTCTTTTATATAGAGTAGAGGACATCCTATGATGGACTACCTATCAATTCCTTCCTTCTTGCACTTTTTGAAAACTCAAAACGATTCGAATAGTCACTGGTCAATAAACATCAAGTGGGAATGGGCTAGATGTCTTGCACACGTTGAAAAAGAAGATATGAAGTACAAAATTAAAGACTCTAATTTCATTGCATTGTCACTAGATGAAGTTAAAAAAAATTGATAATACTTCCTAGGTGTGCATGCATGTTTATACTGTAAACAATCTTTATCATCAACCTTTTCTACTATCTGTTGCTAAATTGAATCATAGTGTGACAACTAAAAATTTATATGAATTATTAAAGACCACTCTAATTGAATCTAGAGGTTTGGATTTCATGGATATTTCCACAAAGTTGGTGTGTGTTGGAGCGGATGGAGCTTCGATTATGCAAGGTCATAAAGGCGATCTTTGAAAAAAGATCACGAATGATTTGGCACCCTATGTTATTCCTACTCATTGTATGGCCCATCAAATGAATCTAGCTTTTGGAATTGTTAGTAATTTTGGTTGTGTAAGTGCAATCTCTAATCAAAAAGATTTACCAATACTTCTGTCAAAGTCCAAAACAAGCCCAAGAATTTCAACACTTTGCTAAAGGACTTACTAATGGGAGGAAGCTTCTTAAAGACAATGATACCATATGGATCTCTTTGGATGGACCAGTGCATTGAGTAATGTTTGAATACCCATCATTGCTTGGACTAATCCACTCTGTGTGAGACAAATTCCCTAGGTTATATTCAAGCCTAACTAATGTTAAGGTACTCTTAACTCTAGCATCTATTCTCCCCATGCTATAGGACATGAGAAATATTATAAAAAAGGTTCAACAAAGAGATATGTACATTGTAGAATATAATAAGCTACGTAAAATGACATATAGTAGCTTGGATACTCTATACCTATTAATACCATTAGATGAAACAAAGTTTGCAAAGTGGTTAGAAATCTCAGATTTGAACAATCCTGAGAAATTTTTACATATTGGTGCAAATGATGAGGTATATGCCATGGTACATGGAGTTGACATACCAATGCAGTACTATGCCTACATCAACCTTGACTCCAACCCCAATGAAGCAGGAAGCGAAGTTGAATCAGTACTAGAGAAGGTATTTTCACATGTTACAAGTGAAAACTACAAGAAGATCAAAGACTCTGTGCTTGACTCTGTCAAGCAAGTTTGCTACAATCTTTTGTCAGAAAATAGATTCAGATTCCCTCCAAAGGAACTGCTCGAAGCAATGTCAATTATTTTTTCACAATATTGGTCTCTAAATTATCTAACTAATTTTTGAAGAAGGATGACACCTTTGATTCAACATTTTTGCAAACCTAAAGTAATCAATTGATTCACTATAAATGGAATTTTAGATGAATATCGATTGAGAGATCAATCATATTCTTTTACAAACATAATGAGGGAACAATATGCTCTTATGGAGAACCCAAATGAAGAGGGAGTGGTAACAAAGCTTTGGAAAAACATTGGTGAGAGAAATCAGTTGAGAGAGGCAATACTAGAATATTTCAAGCTTACCAATTTATGTTTGACAATGATATTGGGTTTAGTGGAGGATGAGAGAGTTTTCAATACTTTGGGCTTCCTGAAGTCAAAGGTTAGAAATAAATTAGACAAAGATTTGGATCATTGTCTGAGGCTCTATAATTCTAGGTATGAGGTAGAAAATTTCCCTTATGATAGGGCTATCAACATTTGGAGAAACCAATGTCAAAGAAAAGGGATTGCCAATATTTCAAACACAAGTGGCAGTAGTAGTGGTAGTGGCAGTGGTTGTGGTAGTGGTAATGGCAGTTGTTCATATCCTGATTTTGGAAGCAATGAAGATGATGTTGACTTTGGCATGCATAGTGAGTCTGGCGTTGATAGTGAATCTGAAGAAAACACAATGCACAATGAAATGTTGTATGCAATAAATGAGGAGGATTCTGATGATAGTTATGTTGAGCTGGTCCAAGTGGAATGGCAACTATAGTAGCATCTTAACCTCAAGTTCTAACTTCTGTGTGAGTCGAGTAGTAGGCTAGTAGCTCTAATCTAAGATTCTACCTACTAATTAATTATGTAACATGTTTGTAGAAGTTAATTTATAGCCTTCATTCACTATCCTTTTATAGATGCTTAATTTATTATTTTTTAAACATGTTGATGTTACGAACTTACATGTCGAGATTTTCATTGATTCTAGTTTCTTTAAGAAATTGTAACATAATGCATTTAACAGAATAAGCTTTATTTTAAAAAAATTGTATTATAATTTATAATTGTAAATCAACCTATAACATAATACATTTAACAATTGTCAATTACAAACATTTACAACCCTTTGCAAATGACTCAATGTCAAATTGAAATGACCCTAAATTCTCTTTTGTAGATACAAGGGAGCAACAATAGCTATAGGTCAGTTTGTAATTGTATATATATTCATATTATTACTACATAATACATTATGTGTGTACAATCACATTGCCAATTGTACAATTTTTTCAAGTAGTAGGGAAAAAAATTCCATCTACTCTATGTAGTAATAGTATGCCAGTGCCTGGCTACCCAACTATCTTGATATGTTGGCTCTTGATTCCTATAACAATTAACATTAAAAAAAGTTGATATTAAATCCAAAATTTGAAATTAAAGAGCAACAAGTAACAAAATTATTATAGTACTATCACTTACTAAGTTGTTACTTCTTAGTGCTATCAGCTATGACTGACAATGATAGCAATAGTAATAGCTTCAGTTTGAGAAGATTACCCAGCTTCAAATAATTTCTTTAGGGTGCTCCATTTTGCATCATTTGGAAGCTCCATTTGTTTGAGGTTGTAGCTAGATAGTTTTAACCTCATCAACAATAAATAATTCTAAGAGATATTTTTACATGAATCAAGGAATTCATCAATAACTTCATTCATTGTTGATAGTAGTTTGATGCAACTTACAATTCTTTCTAGAATGGTTTCCTTAGGCAAGTTGCCTAAATCAAAATGTATGTTGTCCTACAACCTTTTCATGTAATTTTCTTTTCTAATGAATCTATCATCTGAGTTAGCTAGATTTGGTAATCCAGCAGTCACCAAGTTCAATATGATCTTATTTATCTTCATCAATTCTTCAGAAGTAGATTTGAGAGCTTCACCTATTTCTGTTACTTGTTCACAATGGTGACCGACTTCAATGGTCATTATAGATGCATCCAAGTAATTTTTTATTCCATGGTTTGCCAAATCTCTGTCACTGGATCTATTTACTTTATTCAAAATTTGGTCAGAAAGAATTTTTAAGGAATTGGTGAACATTTTCCTTTTACACACAATATCACTTTTTACATTCTCAAAGACAAGTCTAAGATTGCTATTTAAATCAAGCCATTCAAACAAACTATCACTGTTCTTCATTGTTTTGTCCCAATTTTCTTATTTGATAAACTTAACCATGTTTATTATAGTATCCTTTATATGATGGTCTTCGAAAGAGATTGTTCTATTTTCTGCCATTACATTCTCCATCTTTTTCACTCTTTTTTGTATATCCTCTAGTTGCCCTTGCCAATTAGTTGCTCTTTTCCTCTCATCCTCTAATTTCTTCTTCAAATCTTGCATTGTATTTGGAGTAGTTACCTCTTTTTTCTTCCCATCGTCAAATTCCCTTTTCAAATCTTGGATTGTCTTTGTGGTGGACTCCTCCTTTTTCTTTGCATTGTCCAATTCCTTCTTCAAATCATGGAGTCTTTGAGTAGACTCCTCTTTCTTCGTGTTCTCTAATTCCTTTCTCAAATTGAGGATTTTCTTTGTAGCTGACTTCTCTTTTTTCTTTGCATTCTCCAGTTCCCTCCTTGTGTGGTGGATTGTGTTTAGTGCTTACAGTAGCACTAGACTCCATTTTCTTTGCATTCTCCAATTCTTTCTTCAAATCACCAATAGTTTTTGTAGTTGACTCCTCTTTTTGTTTCATATTCTCTAATCACTTATTCAAATTGTGGATTGTGTTTGCACTAGACTCCTCTTTTTTCTTCTCATTCCTCAATTCTTTTTGCAAATTAAAAACCATCTTTGCCATAGAATTCAAATGTTTCTTTTCATTCTCCAATTCAGTCTTCAAAATATTATTTTTCTTGACAGCATAGTCCAGTTCAGTTTTCAATTTATTATTGACTTGTGCTCTACTCTCTATAGACTTGAACAACTATGCAGTAGAGGTTTTTTCATGCTGAAGTCTTTTTTGGTATTTATCCAATTCTTTAGTCAATTTTTGCAATTATTCATTCATCTTTTCTTGCTAGAAAATTGCCTCTGTAGGAGAAGATTTCTTTATCCTATTTTGTAATTCTTTGAACCTATTGTCTACTGCTTTCTCCTTCACCTTCACATTATCAAGGTCTGCCTGTAACTTTTCTATTTGCTTTGTAAGTCTTTTGTTTTTCCTCTCCACTTTCAGAAGTGTAGAGTAGACCATTTTGTTGCTCTCTTTTGATATATTGATTTTGTCAATATTTTTCACTTTTGACAAATACATTTGAAGACTGGTAACTTGTATATCATTAGAATTTATTACATTTTGTGGTGGATTATTATCTCTAACTAGGGGCATAACAGCCATGAAGTTCATCATTTCATTGTTTGGATCATATGTTGGAAATGTTCTATTAGTAGATCCCTGACATTCAGCAACTGCATCACTTTTCAAAGTCTTCATAATTTGACTATTTCTTTTGCTTATCTATTCAAACTTTGATGCAAACTCATTCAAACTAAAATCTAGGTTTTTTGTCACAATTGAGTGTTTCAAAGGTGAATTATCAGTTGTATCATTGTATGATCCTCTAACTCCAGTTAAACTTACTCCACCTACAATTATATTTTTAGGATTGCCAACAGACTGAAGATGGCCCATTCCAAATCTTGGCATTTTAGGACTATTTTATGTGTTTTGTACAGAAGCTATTGGTGCATACATTGGTGAAATAATCGTTGACATTGTTGGTGGTTTAATTGTCATAACTTTTTTCTTTTTTGCACAAGGTTCATCCATGCTAGTGCCAGTGGGATCAACTACAACTGGATTCAAAGATTTAACAAATAATGTTTTGGGATGACCTTCAGAAGTAGAGGCATAATGTTTTTATCCCTTTCTAAATGAATCATCTTCATTCTCAAAGAGTCCAATGATTGGATTACATCCTCTTTTGGGTGGGTCTGGTACTGGAACTAGATTCCAAATCCCTTCACCACTTGCACCAATGGGCCCTATACCTGCAAACCCATTTTTTGTATCATAGTTGCCCATTTACTATGCATTTGTTTAACAGAATCACTTATTTGAAGTTTAACAATATCTCTACCCCTGGTTGACCCAAAATATTGAATACCTTGAATGTCAACATCAGACTCGAGGTCCTTCTATCTTTCATTATCACTCTCACTGCCAAAATCATATAGTATAGTTGAATGCTCTTTATTCCAACAATTTTTTAAAAGTTCATCCTCCTCAATTTCATCAAAACTAGCTGATGTCATTAGTTTATCCAAATTTTGCCTCATTTTTCAAAAATTAGTCATCTTGGTTTGACACCACATTTCAGCTGTGCATGCCTCTTTAATTTCTTTTGACATAGATCTCTTAGAAGGTTTAGGTGCTTTCTTGTAGAAATTTAAGTATGTCAAAGGCTCTGATTTGTGCAATATCGTAATTTGGGATGACAATTCTTGCATTAAAATATTATTCTCTATTGCATGTTTCTCCATCTCTTTCTTAACCTCACCCCACGAATCTTTGTTTTTTAACTTTTCTATCAATGGCATCTCCTGATATTGATATTTACTCATAGAGTTCCCGTTGGCAATAAGTCTCATTTTTATTATATTCAGTGGATCATAATTCCAATGACTAACAAAATTAAAGCCAAAAAAAGTTACCAATTCATTTGCCACTTTGAAATTCTTTCTCTCAAATGTGAGGCCTCCAATTGTGAAAGGCAAGGAAGGAAATATAATTTTCTTTTGTTGTCCATTGAAAAGTTCTTCTATGCTCTCAATCTGCCATACATATTCTAGTGCAAAAACTCTTTCTATAACATGCATTGGAAGTTTGCAGGGTTCAACCGTTGAAATGTAAAACCTTAAGATAGTGTACTCTTCCATGAAGAACCAGTCAGCCAATTGAATCTAACTTCCCAATTGAATGCAATCTTTACAAGACACACACAATCTAAGCATTGAAATGCCTATGATTTTTTGGTAAATAGGTGCCAAAAGGAAGTCTACAAAATGGTTGTAGTTTTTATTTGTGGCAGTCATCCTCATCTTATGTGTCCACTCATATACTGGACTTGGAGTCTCTAATTCCTTATGGGTTTTCTCATCACACTTATAGATCTCAATATCAAGCTTGTTGTTCTTTGTCTCAAATATTAGGTTTTGCTTTGCTAAAATAAGGTAGCACAAGTAACTTGTGAACCAAAATGTCTTCGCCTTACCTGTAGTAGTACTTTGTTTAATCATCAATAATTTGTGTTGCATAGATTCAACAATGTGCTAAACAAAATTATATCTTAAATCTACCTTCTCAAATAACTAACCTCGACAATGGATATTAAAAATCATTTCAAGAACATTGGCCCCCACTTCCTTGTTACTATCCAATCCCAGACAAAATGATAACAAAGAAATAGTATTCTAAACTCATGGTAGAAAAATACCATACTGATAAGGAGGCTCATGGTCTATGTCCAATCTAACACTAGTAGAGGACTCTAAGTTTATTAAACCTTTAATAAATGAATCTTGAAAAACTCTTTCTAGTTTTTCATAAGCTTGTGCTAGTTTATCCAAGTCAATGCACTCATTAGGGCTTTCTGGTTTAAACCCTAGCCCTAGGTCTAACAGAGTGAAAAATTCACTCTCAGTTATGGATAGAATTTCCTCCTAAGTGTTTTGGTTTACAATTGCCTTTCTATTTTCATCATAATTCTAAGTGCATAGCATTACAATTTTAGGGCAAGGGAATACTTCGGGTACAATGAGGTTTGGTAATCCAGTAACCAGAGTAGCTAGTTTATTTGTATTTGCACAAATACTATTGTTATATTTGTTATATTAAACAATAAATTTCTATTTCCCATGATTCCTAAATCTCTATGGACAACAAGATCAAAAATATCATGACATTCAATGATGAAACCTAGAGTTTGTAGCACTTGCCTGAGTTCTATAATGTGTTTCTTTTCCTTTATGCTTGTACTCGTACAGGAAGTTTTTGACTTTGTTTTTCCCATGCCTACTACTAGTTATTACACAAAATTCTTCTTCAGGCCCTATTTAAAATAATTGTAAAGTGTAAACCTAAGATAGTTACAATCAAGATTCAAGATTTGTATTACTGCAAATCGCAATAAAAAAAAAAAAAATTAAAATTAAATACCTAGAATCGAGATTGGATAATTATTAATTGGTGTTGTTGTCTAATACTCAAGTTTCACACTTTTAGTCTTCAAAACACAAAATGGAATTCTGCCAGTCTAAGAAAAATTAAAATTTGAAAACCCTATCGTATCGGACTCTAAAAATAATGAACATACAGGGTATGGTTAATAGTTAAAATTTTAAAAAGAAAGTATTAAGTAATTAATGGTTTTAAGTACTTTATTAATAGTATGATCAATGTACATGTAAACGACATCAACAATCAAGACTCGATAATTTAGTTATGTACATAACAATAATAATAAATTTTAAAAAGTAAAAATTTATTACATTGATATACATTTGAATAAATTTATTCATTTTAAATAAATTAATTAATAAAAATAGAACTTAATTATCGATGATTTGATACAATTTTTGTGTGAATTTGTGGAGTGATATCGATGTTTTTAAGAGTCATCTGGACTTGTGACATGTGTTTGTTAATTGTGACACTTGTCAAGGACATGTGTCACAATTTTGGATGAATCTAGGGACTTGGGAAAGCATTTTCCAAATCAACCCGAAATTCATCTCGGGCTGTCAATCTTTCTTTTAGTCAATAGTCAAAATTTTAATTTTCAGATAGAATCTTGTAATACACGTGTCCAATTTCGAGTTAATTTAATTATTGATATTCAATAAAGATATATTAAATTTTATAAAATAAAATTGGTGCAAAATATGAAACAAGTGCCACTACTACTTGCCTTGGTCCTTTACTTTTTATATAAATCTAATTTAAATTTAATAAATTTATTATAATATATAAAATATTTTAATTAATAAAAATGTGATATAATTATATTTTTTTGTAATGATGTTAATTTAATTTTAAATTTTATTCATAAATATATTATCTAATCATTATTATATATGTAACAGAACATATATATCATATGGTTATAATTATATTATATTAATAATATATTTATATTATAAATAATTGTATTATATGTTCTATTATGTAATAAATAATTATAGATAAAAATAATAATATTTTTATAATAATAATAATAATAAATCTTAAATGATTATATAATATAAGAAATATTATTTTTAATTGAATGACAAAAAATATATTATAATTTATAAAAAATACATTATTACAATATAAATATAAACCAATGCACTTACATTATAAAAAAAAAATATTAACGTCAATGAATCACATTGAAGATAAAATATTCAGCTCTTAGCCCTAAGCCTAGTAGCTACCAGCAAGTACTAATAATTATTAATAAATTATAATGACAATAGTTTAATTTAAATAAAATAAATAAAATTTTAAAAAATAATCACAAATGTTATATTTTTATTCATATTTATTATTTAGTTTCAAAATAAAAATGTAATATAGTTTAATTATCTATAAATTATTAACATATATTGATAATTGTGATAATTGTTTATAAACATAATTATTAATAATATTAACTGAGTCTTTTGATTGGCAATGACTAGACATGGTCACAATTTTGGATGAATCTAGGCACATGGAAAAGCATTTTTCAAATCGGCCTTAAATTCATCTCGGGCCATCAATCCTTCTTTTATGCAACAGTCGAGATTTCGGGCAGAATTTTTAAAATAAGGAAGGATTTGAAGGAAACATTATTTCAATCCATAAGTTTGCATATTGACAACATTCTGGTGTAGGTCTAATGAAGCTGACCTTCACTTTTAAAACTTTGAAGCAACAAAATGCACTTTTTGAGAGTGTGGCGGATCACCAGTTGAAGAAAATGGTGAAATGTCCTTTGGAGGCAGTGATTCAAGCTATGCAAGAGACATTAGGATCATTTTTCCATGAAGTTGACCACCGTTGGAAGGTTCAAATGGATATAGCAACAATTATAATGGCATAGAGTTTGCATGTTGGAGAGCACAAGAAAATTGTGGCATGGGTAATGAGGGAGCTTTTTGAGGAAGCTCTAATTCTAAATTTGGATGCGTTACTGGAATGGGTGCATCTAGGATGGGCATTTGATTTTAGTGAAGGATATGCAAGTGAGGAAGAAGGTGTTGAAAAAGAGATTTTTTCCTTTGTAAACTGGTCGCGTGGATAGATAGATCAAGAGGCTTACACAAATGCATGGCATGCACTCAAATGTGCAATCTTGATCCACAAGAAAGAGAAGAAGGTGGCCACCATTCCACAAAATTTTTCTAAAGGAAAATGATCAGCAAGGATCTCGTAGTAGAACAGATCAATGATTGTGTTTTTTGAGAGCTTCAAAGATTATTCGAACGATGACATAGGAGAGGTATTTTTTAGAAAAGAGTGATGGCTTTCAAGAAAATTAGCCTAGCAGAGGCTTTTTGTTTTTAGAATGTATAGGTCATATATCTTTTTGTAAAGGATGGTCCCTTAGAAAGAATGAAGGACCTTATAATCATGATGTAATTATTATTATAATATTAATAAAATCAAATCTATTACCGATCAAAAAAAAAATTATTATAATAGTTTTAATATATATAAATAAAATATTTTCTTTTCAATTATAGAATTGATTTTCCTTTCTATCATAACCTTTTTATTGTAAAGATGATATGAAAAAAATAAATGAATATATATTAGATTTTATAAAATAAAATTGGTGTAAGATATCATGAAATAATAATAATGACAATAGTTTAATGTAAATAAAATAATTACAATTTAAAAATATAATTGCAAATGCTATATTTTTATTCATACTTATTATTTAGTTTCAAAATTAAAATATAATATAGTTAAAATATTTCTAAATTATTAAAATTTGACATATATTGAAAATTGTGATAATTATTTATAAACTATTCTTCATCATTTAAAAGATTTCATAATGAAAAAAAAGTTAGGAATAGGTGACAAGATAGGTATGAAATAAAAATTTGACACATAAATTATCAAAATTATATTTAACTTTGTTAAGGTTATAATCTATTAATCTTTATTTTTCCTTGAAGCTCCATTTGTTTTAACCAATTAGATTAAACAAAAATAGTTAATTATTAACAGTTAACTATTTTTAACAAAGTTGCAGACTAACAGTAACATTTCAACAGTGCATTGAGATTCAAGATGCCGAAAACAAACTTACAAAGTTGTAGACTAACAAGAACAATGATTTGAGAAGTAAAAAAATATTGTTTTCATTAGTAATATTTTAGACTATACAATGTACATAGTACTGATTTATAGCATAGATATTCAAAATAGCTGATTAAATTAGCTTGATTTTACTATTTCATAATTTATGAAAAAGGGCCGATATCATTAAACTATTTTTGTCCCTAAGGGCAATGGGTAAGGAAACAATATTCAGAAACAAGGCTGAGGGAATAGGGAACTAGGAAACTAGGGAGGTTGGAAGCATGAGTGGGCTAAGGGGCCGAGGGCTTGAAGCCTTTAATTAGAAAGATCTTCAAGTTTGTCTGCGAGGAATCTGTTGGAGAAGATTATGTCAATGAATCATCCAACCATGTGAAGTTAGTCTCGTTGACGTCGTCCAACAACAACCATTTCTATAGGAAATCGCTTCCAAACCGTGCCCACTTCCAATGGCGAGTCAATTATTGTTCGTTCATGCTGAGCAAGAAAGGATGCTTATGTATAATGCATCATATGACTTCCTTCCAGCACTTGTCTACTACATCTACAAAAGGGATGCCAATGCTCGGCCTTGGTATCTGCCCGACCAATACAAAAATTTTGACATCATTTTCTAAAAATGTTTCCTTAAAAATGTTATGCAGAAGCATTAGCATGTCTAATTGACTGCCTCCAAGGTTGAGAAGAGATGCAAGGAAGTGGGAGGTAATATCTATGGACACACAGTACCTCTTATCATTTCTCAAGAATTCATGGCCGAGTACCATGAATATAGCATGGTGGATAAAAGGACTTTGAGCATCTACCTTGCAAACCATGACAAGGACATTATCAGGAATCATGCCCAGAAAGGGATTTTGCAGAGCCATTATAGTACATTTGAGGTGAATTAGCGTATCCATGACTAAGATTCAAGAAACTTTACAAACTACAACTACAAGCTGAATTCAAATTGAAGAATATGAGAAATGATAATGAAAGAAGAATTGAAGAGGCTATTTAATGGTAGTTGCATTTAATTCTTTGGCATTCACGATCTTTCATATCTTAATTTTTCATATTCCTATTAATTTTCAAGTCTGTGAAATGTCGAAATGTACTAGCATTAATGTTGGACAGTTGATAGTGCCTAACATTGAGTAATGATTTGCATGCAAACTTTTCCACATGTCTCCATTCCAGAGAATTATGTGCAACTCCAAGACTTTTCAAATGAGTGGCCCTGAGATGCATCTTCTATCGTTGATCTCCAACTAATCAACAGTTAATAAAACTAATGTATTTACTATTAACAATATGAAAGTGACAGTAGCCGACTTGGTAATAGTGATACTAACGTAGCAATGTTATGACATTATTAATAACACACCTAAGATAGTACACAAGTTGATACTTGAAGTGACTACTCAGCAATCAGTATAGTCACTAGCCAATGCATGTGTAAATTTCACTTTTTGATTAAACAATTTTTTAGTTTACCACTGAAGATTAGCCAAGACCATTATTATTCATTTTCCTACAAAACAAGTAATTCACCTTTGACATTATTAATTCATTTTTGGAAAGAAAAAAAATAGTCATCATTTATTTATCCGTCGGCCAAAAAAAATATTAATTCGCCACTTTTAAAATGATTTTTTCTAGGGCAAGACAAAAATTGCCAACATATAATATTTTATTTCCCTATATGAAAAAAAAATTGCCCTCGACATTAAAATTTTCCTGCCCACAAAATGTTGGATTCACCAGCATTTTAGGCCTTTTTTCAGGAGGGGCTTCTTAAAGTTATCATTGGAATGAAAGTTGGTTGAAGTTATGAATGAATAAATTGATTAGATTGAAAGTAATAAGACCTAGACTCTTGTTCCCAGACCTAAGGATAAGAATGTAATTGGCACAAAATGGGTATTCAGAAATAAGTTCAATGAAAATGGAGAAGTTTCAAGAAACAAGGCAAGGCTATTTTGAAAGGGCTATGCTCAAGAGGAAGGCGTTGACTATGGAGAAACTTTTGCTCCTATTTCTAAACTTGAAGGTGTTAGAACATTCTTTGCATATGCAGTACACAAAGGATTCAAAGTGTATCAGATGGATGTGAAATCAGCATTCCTTAATGGAATCCTAGACAAGGAAACCTACATTAAGCAATCTAAAGGTTTTATTCATCTTAGCAAAAGGGACATGTTTTGCAGACTACACAAAGCTTTGTATGGTCTCAAACAAGTCCCCAAATCCTAGTATGAGAGGTTGCACAAGTATCTCATAAAGATAGGTTTTCAAAGAACTGATGATAACAACAACCTATACATCAAAGAAGGACTAGATAAGAAGATTGTGTTGGAAGAAATGAATTTGAGATGTTAATATTTGGAGATATCAAATTCTTTTTTGTCTTGCAAATTCAACGGAAGAAGGATGGTATCTATATTACTCAATCAAAATACATCAAGGAGATATTGAAGAAGTTTGGAATGGAGGTTTCTAGACCAGTTGGAACACCTATGTGTACTCGACATAATCTTTCCAAAGATGATGATTTAAAAGAAGTAGATCAGACTACATAGAGATCAATGACTAGAAAAATCTAGTATGTGGTACATACAAACCCTGATATAGCATTAGCAATTAGAATGGTAGAAAGATTCTATGCTAATCCAAAAGAAAATCATATGATGGCAATCAAAATAATCATGAGGTATCTAAAGGGTGTTGAAGATTATAGTTTGTGGTATAAGAAAGGACACGACTTTAAATTTAAAGCATTCACTGATGTTGATTGGGTAGGAAGCATTGATGATAGGAAGAGAACTAGTGGTGGAGCATTCTTTCTTGGAAAGAGGCTAGTATCTTAGACAACCAAGAAGCAAAACTATATCTTTTAGTCAATAGCAAAAGTAGAATATGTTATTGCAGTAGTCAATTGTTCAAATATTGTTTGGCTCAAAGAAATGTCAACAAGCATAAAGGAAGAAATCAAGGATCTAGTTGTTGTTTTCTGTGATAACACCAATGCAATTAACATTTCCAAGAATCTTGTGATGCATACCAAAACCAAGCACATTGCAATTAAATATCATTTCTTAAGAGAATTGGTGCAAGATAACCAAGTAGGGTTGGAATATATGAATATAAAAGAATAGATTGCAGACATATTCACCAAGTTGTTTCCTAAGGATGCATTTTTGTATTTAAGAGGTAAGCTAGGGGTGATTACCCTATCTTATTTCATAATAAGACTTCCAACAATTGGTATCAGAGAAAATTTCTCTTTAAATAAGTCTAACATTTTGAGAATTTAGATCTTAGAGATGGAGGCTTACATATGGGAAAGGTTATTGAGAATCAAATGATTGAGATCCACATCATACTACAACTTGATGGAGAAAAAGAAGAGTTAAAGAAATCCTTAAAGAAAAGGAAAGATATGGTCATTGAGTAGAATCATACATTATATAAGGAAGTAGACACCAAAGTATTTCTTAGTAATGGAAATTCCAGTGAAAATTTTGCAGTTGTTGTAAATTTATTGGAGAGGAACAACATTTTGAATGAAGAAACTAGAGGATTAAAGAGAGAAACATGAAATCCAATTAGTAATATTGTGTGAAGTGACTAAACAAAAAAATAAAGTTGAAGAAGACAAAAACATGGTTGAATAAGACAGGATAAATGGCTACTAGATTTAAAGAAAGGTCATCTCATGTGCAAAAGCTTACAAATAATTCGCTAGACATGATGAATCAATTGTTATTTGTAAATCAGGAGCTAAGTGGAAAGGACGTGGAAATCAAAAATCTAAGATCATAGAGTTGTAGACACCTAAATCTGATTACACTGCTTCGGTAATCCTATTTAGCTATCTCTAAAGGCATCATTAATTAAATTCCTATTTAATAAATCATTTGTGATCCCCTAGCTGATTAATTTAATTAATCATCTATAGTCCTAATTGATAAATCAAATAACCCACTATTTATCAATTAATCCTATTCTCCTATCTAATTCCAAATCCCAAATTTATTAAAATCACTTTGATAAATAAAGCCCTCAAATCTAATAGCCCCCAAACTATCCTAAATCCTCCATTTAGCCTAATCCACCCCATCCACCCATACTAACCTAGCTTAGCCACTAACTCACCCACCCTCATGAATGCCATCCACTTGCACATCTCTAAGGCCCTGTTTGGTTGCTGGCATATGAGTGGAATAGGAAAACGAAATTAGAATATGTTTTATATTCGTTGTTTGGTAAGCTCAATCGGAATTGGGAATAGGAAGACATATTCCAATTTTGCCCCTAAAATGAGCATATGTCTATGTCAAAAAATATCTGTTATTGGAATAGGCCATTTCCATTCCCATTCCGATTTTCCATTAAAAAATATTTTTTAATTTTTTTTCTTTCAAAAATTTTTTTAAAATTTTTTTTTTTTGAATTTTTTTTTTTTACTTTTACTTTTTGAATTTTTTTTAATAACATTTTTTAAAATTATATCTATTTGTTTAAAAAAATGAAAATGAAAATGAATTAACTAAAAAAATTAGGAAAAATGTTTTTAAAAATACAAAACTTAACCTTATTCCTATTCTATTTTTGTACAACCAAACAATAGATTAACATATTCCCAGTCGAATTCCAAGTGCACCAAACATGATTGGAATTGCCTATTTCTATTCCCATTCTTCATTTCCATTCCCATTCCATTTTTCTATTCTAATTTTCTATTCCTATGCCAGCAACCAAACGGGGCCTAACATCCTTAATCTAATCCTAACCCAAGCCTAACCCATCCCCTAATCATTTGCACAATCCTAAATGAGATTAAGACTTTCTTAATCCAAACCAAAGTCTCCCCTCAAAATATCCCAACCACCAAGCCATAAATGACTCTTACATGCCCTTAAATGCTCTTACAAGCACTTATGAGGGTCATTTAAAGCCTTGAGCCTCCTTTGTTGACTCATCCATGCCCTTTCCTCCACCCATCCTCCTTGTGACAAGTGTCACCTTCCTATTGGTGTTAAACAAGCACAATCCATGTGCTCCCCTTTAAGTGCATCCTAGCCCTCCCTCACCATCTTGCCATCCTTGCATCTTACCCCTCCATCCCTCAAGCCCTTAGCTTATAAATTGAACCTCCTCCCTTCACTAAAATAATCCACCTTCCATGCAAAGTTATAATGCTATTTTGAGAGCTCATAAACTACCAAAATACCATTATAGTGGAAAAATCACTCCATGACTCCATTGTTGAAACCTTGCCTCATTCACTTCATCCATCCAAGCTTGAGCTATACTTGTGAGCATACATACCTTAAATCATGGACATATCTACTGCATCAGTATGTTATACCATTTGGAGCTTACCATTCTTGGTTTGCCTCCATTTGTGGTGACAACAAATTGGTCCTATCTTAAGTGTTTACTCATTTTAGTATTGTTAATGCTTTCATTAATAGTTAGTGTTTATTTTACTCTACTAAACTAGGTGATACATTTTGGCACACCCAATGAGACCCCACATTTGGGTCTATCTAATCATGTTTTTGGGTTTTTTGTGTTAACTAACCAAATTAACCTTGTTTGCTTGTGGGTTTTTGTGTTAGGTTTGCTAATCTTGTTGCAGGTACACAGGTCACCTTTTGGAAATCGCGCTCTCGGCCATCTCATCATTTTTCATTTTTGAAGACTTCAAAATTGGCTTGTTTTGCGATCCTGTGACCCCAAGAATGCGATCCCGCGATCGCGGGAACGCGAATATTAGCCGGCAGGAACGTGAACCTGCGACTGCGAGTTCGCAGTTCATCACCAACTTGTTTCTATCACGTGTCCTTGACAAATTTTGCATCTCCGCCAAACTTTTTTCTGCAAGAACGCGAATCTGCGACCGCGGTATCGCTGACATTTTCCTACAGGAACGTGACTTCCAACTAGTCAAATCTTTAAACTCATTTCTACCCTTGACCTCTCAAACCTCCTGATGAATTCCCCTATGGGAACGCTGATAAATTTGCCTGTAGGATTGCTTTCTGGCGGGATTGCACTGTGATTTTTATCCCATGGCCTGTCTTTCCGTAATTTTTCACCAATTTTTTGTACTCGCGGGATCGCTACCTAAACCTACGAGATCGCTATCTAAATCCGCAGGAATGCTATCTAAACCTGCAAAAATGCTATCCCACTGCTTATCCCTGCATTCTCGCACATGGGATCGTAAACCTGCAGGATCACTATCCTAACTCGCGGGATCGCCAAAAAATCAAAAAAATTAGAAAAGTAAAAAAAAAAAAAATTTAAAAAAAGAGTATAAATCAAATTTTAACTTTTAGTGATTTCGTAGGATATGGACCATTCTAAGCATTTTTACGCATATCAAAAAGAACAAAAAAAACTAAAAATATTTTTCCTATAGTTAAGCTTTGATTTTGGGGATTTTTGGGTGACTAATCAAATCACTTTTTTGTAGCATTGCAGGTTGGAGTGACAAACCTAATCATGTTTTTTGCAGGTTTTTCTTAGAATGAGCTTGCATGTTTAAACACATCTTTCATTGAATGAATGTTTTTCAAATCACTCTCGAATGCCATGGATTAAAATCAACTTTTTATTGGAATGCATGCTTAAAACAACAAAACACAATCTTGAATGCAAAGGATCGATTAATCATTGCATACCTCACACTTCAACTTGGGTTTTAAAAAGAATTCACTCAATCTTGAATGCCTAAAAATCAATGAACATTTCATGGTTTTGACACACTTCAACAATGCTCGCATTTCTTATGTTGATGATCTCTCGATTTCCATTATGTTGACAACACTGTCAAGTTGGAATTGAACGTATATATCTTAATCACTTGTTTTTTCAATAGATCAAACAATCTAAGAATTAGTTGGTGAAAGAACTCTGATTTTAGCCCAAGGTCATCTGAATCTTCTCTCCACTTGTCGCCTTTGCGGGCCATCTTGGGTGCATAAGACTAGGATCCAAAACCTTGTTTTTAGTTTTAGGAGGGCTGCTTGGGGATTTCATCACCCCTTGGGACAACCTCAAATCCAATGTTCTGGCAGAGTATAAAGATCGGGAGGTGAATCCAAAGACACCTCTCTTGGGATCAAAATTTTGTCACTCGGGCTAAGCCTCAAGGAACTTTATACCCTTGAGAAGTGAAAGAGGAGAAGTGGGTTACCGCTCCTCTCGGCTGTGTGACATCTTTTTGGTTTCGTCTACGGATTTGGGCCTCGCGTACCTTGCATATATCGAGGACTCCCTAGCTAAACCAAATTTCATCCTTGTAGAAAGCTTCCTAGGATGTTGGTGTGTTTGACATGCTTGCTCCAAACTTTTGTCTGCTTGTTTGTTCATAGCTTTTGAATGAATGTTTGCCAACTTTGGTCAAAATCCCATAAAAGCAAAAATTTCCCAGCTCAAGGCATACTTAGTGTAGTCATTGATCAGAAAAACATCCAAGCTCCCTCGCCACAACCAAATCTATCTAGTTCTTTTCTTTAGAACAATCAAAAATCCAAAGTCCATCCAAATCATCCCCCCAGCCAGCTAGCAACCCAATCCAAAATCACCCAAGCCTTTAAGGAATTGTTGTTACTCTGCTAGAGTTTCTTATCCAATCAATCTATCCAAATCCCTCAATCTCCCCAAGGTTATCCCTTTGACAGAGCTTTGTCTAGGGTAATCTAGCCTTGTCACTTGTCATCCCTCATCACCTTAAGCTAAAGGTTGGGATCCACAAGTGGTCAATCTCGTGTCATGCCCATAGGGTCATTTGTCTATCCTCAAGTTGACACCAATAGTCACCAATCTTGCACATAGGAAAGCAAAACTCTCACTTTTTGACAGCATACCCTTGAAGTCTTCCATCCACAAGAAAGCCAAAAATCTCTAGCCAATCCTCCTTAGGTTTGTCATGTAGCTTTGACTCTCCCTAGGAAATCTTTCATCAGCCAATCCAAAATTTGCGCTTAATCCAAATCCAACCATGAGCTTCCGTGTTCATCCATATGCAAGACCCCATCCCCATCCAACTCATTATCAAAACATGAAATCCCAACCCTATCATGATGAGTTTGGTGGCATTGTCCTTTCTCCCACTCCATCCTATTCTAATGATGATGATGATCTTGTCGACTATGACGGATATATTGAAAGCCTTAGAGATATTACTCCAAACATCCTCCAAAATCTAAACATTCCTCCAAACTGCTCCATCCCTCCTCCAAACATACCCACTAGTATTCCTTACCATTCCTTTGACAAGGGAAATCCATTACTATCCTCATCCTTACCGCCTTCCTATATTGTGCCCACATATTCCTCTTATACATCAGTCATATCTCCATCTTCCTCTACCTTCATCTCCCAATCTCCACCATTCCAGAACAATTCTAGTAGCTACATCCCTAGTCCAAATCCACCATCCCAATATCCTCCAAACCCCTTTCCAAATCCTCCAACCAATCCTAGTTCTACAATGTATCATCCCAATCCCCTAGCTCCTCCTAGTCCAACACACTTGTCTCTAAGGAATTTTACAAGGAAGCCCAAAGCAACTCCATCTCCCACCCCTATCACTCCTCTTACCTCATCCTATCGCTACCATCCCTATCACATCCACCCCACTTATCAAACCCCTTCCATCTCCTACCTCCCATCCATTAAATCCCTCCAAATCTCATCCACGTCTCCTCCTCCTAGCATTACCCAAATCCCATATAATGAACCTAATGATTCCCTCCCCCATCAGCTCATCCCCATTGCAGAACCTCCTACCCATCCATCTACCTCACTTAAAGAAACCATTCATACTTCTCCTATCATACCATCCACTCCCATCCATTCATGTCAAAATCTTGTCCAAAAGCATGTTGAAATATCCCATGACATAATAGAAGATCCTGCCATCCCACTTATTCCCCTACATGATCCCTTTTTACCATCCCCTCCATCTCTGAATCCCATCATCACACCTACTCCATCTCAAAATCCATTTCCATCAACCCATCCCTATCAAGATCCTCTCCTTCCATCCCCTTTTCTCCACGATCATACATCTCCCATAATCCATGATGAGAGATCCATCAAAGAAGAACTAACTATCATATATGAAGCTTCAACTCCTTTAGCTAATAATGGACTCACATCTTGTGTTCTAAATAATGAACATCATATTGAAGAAAGAAATAAAAGTGTATATCTAGATGTTGGTATCCCCGCTATTCCTACATGGTCCCAAGTTCTTCCATCTTCACCCCAAAGTTCCCATCCATCTTGTTCTACATCTATTTTGGGCCCTCATCCTACTCCTTATCTCCAACCCTCCATTTTGGGTCCATATATCCCTTATCTAAATCCCTCACCCTTCCCATCCATTTTGGGACCTACACCTTCTCCATTTCCATCTATTTTGGGCCCATATCCTTCATTCCCTCCATCCATATTGTGCAATTATATCCATCCATATCCTATGTTCCAATCTATCCTTCCATCCCCTCAAATCCACTAGCTAGATCATCAAACGCACTCACCCTTGAATCCCTTCCAACCTTTAAACCCTATCCCTCCATCCATTATCCCTCCATCTCCTCCATGCTCTTGTTCCCATCCCATGGCTAATAGAAGCATATTGGATGCCAAAATAAAAAGTATAAATCCAAAAAACCACAAAAATCCAAGTCTCGACATGTCCCTTCTAAAATACATGTTCAAGAAGAGAAACATTTGATCCAAATCAAAGAAAAAGTCAAGAGGCCACAAAGGCCCAAGCTGCAAATGTCAAAAATCATGTGGATACCCAAGACGCTCATAAAATCAATGCATCTCAAAGAAAAATCTCCATTGGCATCCATTCATGCTACTAAAAAAGCCTCATCCATTCATCCGTTATCCAAACATCCTTCATCCGCCCAATCCAATCTTAGTCCATATGCTTCTTATCCTAAAAATCCCATCCTCCATCTTCCAACTCTACTTTTAGTCCATATCTTTCTCTTCCTCCATTTTCTCCTCAACCTCATTCACTACCATCTTTCCCACTACTTTATCACCTCTCAAGGTGTGTGCCAATGATGATCTTTCCATTTTCCTCATCCATTTTCCCTCAATTCTTATGTCTTCCCATCCATTATCTATCAAACTCCCACCCACCATTCCACTTGTTCAATTCAATCCTTTTCCATCCATACTACCAAAATCTATGAGTAAAAATGCATCAAAAAAAGTCAAAATAATTAAATAATAAAATAAAAACAAAAAAATCATCCATTGGTGAAAACTTGGCAATTCAAGCACCATGGATAAGTACCATGATGAAAACTTGGCAAACAAGCATCATGCATAATCCCTCCATCCAAATGCTCTGTACACTTGGGGGCACGTTCCATCACCCATCATACCCATCTCATCCTACCATACCAACCACATCCTATCCATTTCACCCACCATCCTCCTTTGGATCTTGATACAACTAAAATCCACCACTAGATACATGCTTTTGGTCATCCCTTTGACACCCCTTTTCCATCAAAGTTTGTATCCACCTATCCTTTATCTACCCATTCTTTCATCCATCCAATCCCTCCATTGGCCTCATCCACCCATCCTCCTTATCCTCTACCTCATTAACCTTTCACATCCTAGCTTCCATCTATCTCCCTCATCCTCTTGTTGACCACTATTCAATCCTACCGCATCCCTCACAAAAAATCCTCTTGAATAGCATATTATAACTGGGGGCACTGTATTCCTTGGAGACCATGTCATGTCCATCTTTCCATCCATCCTTATCTTTTTGCATTCCTCTACCCACATCCCTCTATCCACTATTCCCTTTTTCATCTATCCTTGCATCTCCCAACATTACCTCCATCTTTCCATCACCTGGTACATCCCTTGTCATTATTATCTAGCCCTCAACTATCCCTCATCCTGAGCTCCCATCAGCTATCCCTCATCCTGAGCTCCCATCAGCTATCCCTCATCATGAGCTTCCATTCGCTATCCTCCCATCCTAAAATTTTGATCCGCTATCTCCTCATCCTGAGCTTTTTACTCTAGCTATCTTAAGCTTTTCACAAACCATCTTCTCCTTTTGAGCTTTTCATCCCCTCTATCTCCTTATCCCACACCTTTCCTCTACCTCCCCATCTCAAGCTTTTCATCCACTATCTTCTCATCCCAAACCTTTCATCCATTATCTCTTCATCTTTATCTTTCTTGTCGCTATCTTATCATGCTACACTTTTGTTCGATAATCCCTTGTACATCTTTGTATCTGTCAGCTATCTATTCCTTGGCCATTGGTCGTTATCTTGGTCCCATTGTATACCTCTCATTTCTTCGCGTCAATTCTTGCTTGATCACAAATTGCAATTCTCTTGGTTAGGTGCTTTAGTGAATCCTTGTCCGAGATCCCTTGTCATCAAAATGTTGTCCTAAAGAGTTCTACTTGCCTAGCTCATCCTAGTCCTCGATATTACTGATAGATCCTTGCAGGATGCATCCTTCCTCTCATCTAATCTTGGTCTGTCAGTATCCAGTCCTACTGATCTCTTTGGCAAAAGGTTCCTTTTTATGCATTTACATTTTCTTTCGATTTATTTTCTTTTCGAGATTTCAAGCATGATTCTTAACATATCTCTTCCAAGTGATTTGGGTTGTTCCCCCCTCACGGTCACCACGATCTTTTATATCATGGTGTGCTATGAATGGGGCAATTCAAGTGCAAGGTCTTGATCAGGTCTTTTGTTTGTTTTTCTTTTCTGCTTGTGGGTTACCCAGTGTTAGTTCCATGCTACTTCCTCTGGGATTCATGTGCGATGCTGGGGCAATCCTTGCGTGTTTTTTTTGAGTCAATTCGTCAGTCCTCTAGACAGTTGGTGACACGGCCTTGATGTTCTTGGTAACCTTGGCAATTAACCAATAGTCCTATAGCAAATCTAGTGCTCAACTACATGGCGGTACTTCTCTTTGAAGTATCCCCCTGCTCAAAAAGCTTCAATGGATTCCCTTCATCTCCATTATCCCCCATCCATATCCCGCATCTATCTCTCCTACCCCCGCTTGTGCATCAGTATCTCTTTGAATCAATCTTCACTTTTAGCTTTAGGGATCCAAAATCCTAGTCCTAGGGATCCACCAATCCAATCAATCCACCAAGCCTCATCTTTTGAGATCCACAATCCTAGTCCTAGGGATCTTTGAAACCCATCTTCTGCCAATCTGACTCTTTGAAATCTTGTTGCATTAGTTTTATCTTCCCATCATCCATCCCCTCCTCCTGGTTTCTTTTTATAGCGCTCTTCTCCCAATCTTGGATCATCCTAAGCTTGCTTCCTCTTGTGCATCTGATTCTCCTTTATCATTCTCCCATAGTGAGAGTTTCAGCTAATTTAGCCCCTTCTCTTTGCCAATCTGAGTCTCCTTGCTTATCTCGGATTCTTGTATTTTTCAAGAAGCCATCGACCCTCGTCCTCTCTCCCCGCCGCCTTCTTGAGGGGAAATCTCTAAGTCTAGTGTCTCCTCTTCTTATATGAGACCAGGGAAAATTTGTTGCTAAAACATCTTCCTCATATCATCTTCGTTCGAACTTCTTTTAAATAGTGTTTTCTCAATACTATGTCAAAGAGGGGCAAAATGTAGACACCTAAATCTGATTACACTGCTTCGATAATCCTATTTAGCTATCTCTAAAGGCATCATTAATTAAATTCTTATTTAATTAATCATTTGTCATCCCCTAGCTGATTAATTTAATTAATCATCTATAGTCCTAATTGATAATCAAATAACCCACTATTTATCAATTAATCCTATTCTCCTATCTAATTCCAAATCCCAAATTTATTAAAATCACTTTGATAAATAAAGCCCCCAAATCTAATAGCCCCTAAACTATCCTAAATCCTCCATTTAGCCTAATCCACCCCATCCACCCATACTAACCTAGCTTAGCCACTAACTCACCCACCCTCATGAATTTCATCCACTTGCACATCTCTAACATCCTTAATCTAATCCTAACCCAAGCCTAACCCATCCCCTAATCATTTGCACAATCCTAAATGAGATTAAGACTTTCTTAATCCAAACCAAAGTCTCCCCTCAAAATATCCCAACCACCAAGCTATAAATGACACTTACATTCCCTTAAATGCTCTTACAAGCACTTATGAGGGCCATTTAAAGCCTTGAGCCTCCTTTGTTGACTCATCCATGCCCTTTCCTCCACCCATCCTCCTTGTGACATGTGTCACCTTCCTATTGGTGCTAAACAAGCACAATCCATGTGCTCCCCTTTAAGTACATTCTAGCCCTCCCTCACCATCTTGTCATCCTTGCATCTTACCCCTCCATCCCTTAAGCCCTTAGCCTATAAATTGAACCTCCTCCCTTCACTAAAATAATCCACCTTCCATGAGTTATAATGCTATTTTGAGAGCTCATAAACTACCAAAATAGCATTATAATGGAAAAATCACTCCATGACTCCATTGTTGAAACCTTGCCTCATTCACTTCATCCATCCATATAAGCTTGAGCTATACTTGTGAGCATACATACCTTAAATCAGGGACATATCTATTGCATCATTGTGTTATACCATTTGGAGCTCACCATTCTTGGTTTGCCTCCATTTGTGCTGATAACAAATTGGTCCTATCTTAAGTGTTTACTCATTTTAGTATTGTTAATGCTTTCCTTAATAGTTAGTGTTCATTTTAATCTACTAAACTAGGTGATACAAGAGTTACCTCCAAAGGAATGAGTAGAGATCTGAGAAAGAACTTCTGGAAAGAATGAATAAACCAAGTGAATCTATCAAATACTTTGAAGAATCAATGAGATCACCAAGGACACCTAGTGACACTTCTGGTCTAGGACATATCAAGCACTCTTCATCTAATGAGGAAGGAGAGACATCCAAGAGTGAAGAATAAAGAAATGAAAAACCTAAAGGCAAACCTACATGTTATCATTGTGGAAAAGTAGGACAAATAGAAAATATTTGCAAAAGAAAGAATGGTATGCAAAACCCTAAACCTAAGTTTACTAAAAATTATTCTAATTGCAAGAAATAAGGACACCAAGCACATGAATGTAGGACAAAGGCAAGTAATACACATATGGCACCTAGATTTTAAGGATATTTCTATACTTGTTAGAAGTATGGACATAGAGCTCAAGAATGTAGATCTAAAGAAAAATCTAATTGGACATCTAAAGGGAAAATATATGCACCTACGAAAGGTAAGTCTTCTTGGAATTATTTAGAATAACTGAGAGGGGGGTGAATTAGTTATCCAAGTTCCAAATGTACAAATAAAACTTTTCACAGCTTAGTGAACCCATATCCATAAAACATATTCATGCATGCATCAATTAGATCATACAATCACTAACTTGTAGACTATTGTTCTAGGTCAAAACATCTTTGCAAATATGTAAACATGAAACATAACAAATTCAATAACACATTTGACACTAGGATTTTACATAGAAACCTAATTTGGGAAAAACCACTAGTAACATTCTACTAATTCTCACTCTTCTAAAGTGATACCCTATGAAAGGCCAACCCTATTAAAGGTTACAATACACACTGTTAAATGTGACCTAGTTAGAGGATTTCAATCACCCTGTTAGAAGTGAGCCTTGTTAGATGATTTTAGATCATTATTTTGAAATGTCACCTGATTAAAAAAATTTAAAATGACTAATAGATCAACCTTAATCCAAAGGATTTACCCTGGACTGGTACAATGATTAGAAAGTAACAGTAAGGCTTGATCTGATAACAAGTTACAACTCACTTGCAAATTACAGATCTCTATTTCAATCCTCTATTCTACTTGGCTTTCACACACTTCAACTCTAATAGCTTGTTCACCCTTCAAGCATTCATAATCTTAAGCCTTCTTGCTTTGCTTGCCAATAGCAATCTCTTTTGTTTGGTCTATGAAAGAAGCAATACCTTAGACCTCTTGTCTAACTTGGGTTCTTGAATATTGACCAACCTTTCTTCTGACTGGCCATCTCTATAAATAGAAAATTAAGATCTTTTGACATTCATTCTCTATTGTCCATTCTAGGGTTAGGTAGAATTAGGTAGGATTCAATGAATCTACCCATCTTTTCTTTATAATCTCTTCTAGAAACTTCTTCAATCCTCTTTGAATTTGCCTCAAAATGGTTTACCATGAATTATGTGCCACCAACTCATAATAGTTATCTTCCACATGCTTTACAAAATTCAAGAAAACAAAATATTCAGCTCAAATTTGTCAAATCTATGATTTAACATGAATACTGGCACTCGGCATCAATATGTTGTCACTTAGCTTCCAAACTATTCTTCCACTTGTCATCCACTAGATAACTTAGAAAATACTAAAGTTTACTAGTGCTTGGCATCAACTAAACTTTACCCAGCTTACATTGTATCACTTGGCATACACTAAACTTTCACTTTACTTAGCTCTAACTAATTTTCTACTCAGCTTGCACTAATTTTTCTTGACACCTACTATTCACTAGGTCAAGCTTGGAAAACTCAATTATTCTTACTTGTTCTTCTAAAATTTAGTCAGTGTATCCAACCTTTGCAACCTTAAGTACATAATCAGTGCACTATAACATCACTATCTTAATTGATCTATGTACTCCTTTTTCATACCATAACTCAACCTTTCCTCCAGGTTCTTTTATTAACTCATTTGATCAAAACCTCCTCATCGATCAAATAAATGATAGTACTCAGATTAATTAGGCATTTGTCTTACCAGCAAGTAGCAGGCTTGACATCAGTGACAAAATAATGATTGAAACACATTATCATACTTATGTCAATCTATTTTCAAAAACTCTTACAGTTGGGATTATAACACATGGTATAATTGTCATTATTAAGGAGAGGATGGACACATTATAGAAAATTGCATTAAGACACATTTTAGAGTCAATTATAAGAAATAGTTAAATGGAAGCCTAGTTTTCTTTAACTATCTCAAGGTTGGACATGTCAGTAAGAATTGCAAGACCTGAGCATCAACATGAAGCAATGAAAAAAATAAAGGAAAAACCAAGGTTGAGATGAATCCAACATGGAAAAAGATAGTAGAAGCTAGAAGAAGTGGATCAAGAAAAGATGACATCACTCAATCCAATGGATTAGGTGATCACACCACATCCACCTAAGAAAAAAAGGTATGTAAGGAACTGTACACTTGAATGATATATTATACACTAGATCCTAACAATAAATGTAATGAAAAGTCCATATCAACTTGAATCAAGATGCACTAGGATAGATTTGAGAGAAGAATTAAGAAATGGAATCAATTACACTATCAAGTGTCAAGCATCAGTAACCCTATGTGTATTTACTAAGCCTTGCAATATTGAATGAAAGTCTACAATGACCAAGGTAATGTATTGATCATACAACATGATATTGACCAAGCCAAGTTATAGTGACTAGGTATTTGAATGCAACATGTGAAGGTTGAGACAGTTGTTATGCACCTACCATAGTACAACACATTTATTATAGACCTAAATGAATAGATTGAATGTATATATCAAATTTTTGTATTCATTTTTATTTAGCTAGTGATTTTAGTACACTCAAACAATTCAAAAGAGAACAAATCAATTTCAACAAAATAACAAGAGAATCATAGTGTGCCATCAACAAATGTTTTAAGAATTTGTTAAGGTTTTAGTGTTGAGTCAAGATAATTTCAAAATTGTTGAAGTAAAGTTGTTTAAACCATATTTAGTAAATGGCATTGACTGCAACTACATTTGGGAAAGAGATCTTGAAAAATAGAAATGCACAAATTGTGAGGAATCATTAGTGTCCCCTACCTAAATTCATAGCATTCTCTAACATTTCTATGAGTGCTGATGCATTTGGCACCCTATTGTTGATTCCACTAAGAGTGTTAATGGTTCATAATGTTTGATCATGTTACATGTGTAAAATTGCAAAAAATGGAGACTATGAATTGCAATCATCTTATGATAAGTTGTGTGACAATGGGGTTCTAAAGGATGAGAATAATATTATTTCTGAGAAAGGGCTTACTCGTGCCCTAGAATTTCCAAAGGCATTCAAGGAAGAAGGGATCAAGATTGTGCTTAATCAAGTTCATGACATGAAAATATGGTTGGAAGGTGGACTGCTAAAGAGAAACAAAGCAATTATTCCCCAAGTTACCAGTTACCCCACCTTGGATAGACCAAAGATAAGGAGATGTGTCACAAAGGATGTCATTGAGAAATAGATAAAGGCCAAGTGGAATGGCTAAGGAATGTCAATCAATGGGATTGAAGATCTAGTTATTTATTTTGTAGTGTGTTTAGTTGCACACAAACTATATCAATCAAGCTGACTAATAGTATTCCTTGTGTAGCAATTGACCTAGGTTATAACATAGTAAAGAAAGATTATAGTTATGATTTTGCTTAGCTATGGCTACAACAACTATTAGAGAATCTTGGAGAAATTAGGAAAGAGAAGAACACTTCTTGCAAACTTGGATCATTATTAGTTTGTGTATTTTTCTATGTGCAAAATTCATTCCCTACTATTTGCACATTAGCATGGGATAGGAGTAGTCTAGTCATAGAATAGATAAATGTTCTTATTGAACAATTGGGAGAAAATTTTGAATCCATTATGGACAACTATTTTTATAAATGAAGAACAAGATGAGGATTCCAAAATTAGTTGTAGATCATTATTTCGATGATATATGCTTTATAGTAGACACAGATTATACATATGCCCAGGCAGTGCTACCAAGGGTTTCATGGCTAAAACCAATGCAATATGAAGTCAATCTAGATGAATTCATAGACGTAATGACACATTTTTATCTAAAAAGATAGAAAATAATGCCAAGTCTTTTGATGATTATGAGTCAACCAAGGTTAGAATGTTGATGTAAATAAAAGTGCCCAAGATGGAGACAAAATTATAGAAGATCTTGAGGGAAAGATTGGCACTGGAAAACTTCACATAATTGTGGGAAAAGGTAAGGATGAAGGATCTAATGAAGAAAATGAAGATAAAGAATCAAAAGGAAAAGATTTATTTGTTGTTGAGTCCAAGGAAAAATAACAGAAAATCATTATTGTTGATCCTAAGGTGAAGGAGGATCTAAAGAGAAATGTGAAGAAGGTAGTCACACCTCCTAAACCTAAACTGAAGAGGAGGATAATTACTAGATCTAAGGTAGGGAAGTCCCTAGCTACTAAGACTAAAATAATTATAGCAAAGAAGAAGCAAGCTAAAGAAGTTGAGAGAGTCTACCTAAGAGGGTGAGAATAAAACTAGTTATTACACCTTATGAGGAGGAGCAAGATGAAGAATAAATTGAGTATGATGATCTAAGAAAACTTCATATTGTACCAAGATTACCTCCAATGATTGTTGATCAGGTATATAAGAAGATAAGAAATTCAGCTAGCATAGAAGGACCTAAACAGATTGATTATGATTCTTTGAATAAAGATGATAAAGATAAGATTAAAAAACAATAATTGATATGATGATAAAATTTAGATATATACCAATAGAATTAGGTTAAAGTGTACCTAAATATTTTTATAATAATTTAGATGCTAAATGGAAGTGGGAATTATCCATTATGAAACAAATAAGAGAAACTACACTGGAAAAAGACAATGCCTGATTTAGGGGAAATAACATATATCTATAGCCCTAAAAGATTTTGTAAAGAAATTTGTACCTAAAGAGAGGCAATAAAAAATTTTGAAAAATAAATTTCATGAAGTTGAGGAGGGCATTTTTATATGGAAGAAAGCATTTTGATTGCTAGTTCCATTGGCTAAAGAGGAAAAAGAAGAAGAGAGCATCTAGATGTTGTAGAATTACAAGATGATGATGAACTTGATAAATTAGAAGAATAAATGAGAAAGTTGATAGATGGGAGTGAACAAGAGGATGTTGTCACTATAGATGATATTCCTAATTCATCACCACCAAATCAGAATATATTAACTAAGGAGGATTTGAAAAATGTTGAATCAAACACCTCATACACCTCTCTACCATGCACCAATCCATTTTTGCTTTAGATACAAGACTATCCATGGATTGACAGTGCAAAAACTGATGGTTCTCAACTTACATCAATTATGGTTATTTTTGACATGAGTGTTGAGCAACAGGGCAAGACAATTATTGTGCTTCCACAATTTACTCATGTCATAGATGGAAAAATAGATGAACAAGAGGAAGAAAAAAAGATAAAGTCGATCGAGTCTAAGAAACCTAAAGAAAAAGAGGCTATTCAATATCTTATTAAACTATTGAGTGCCATCAATGGAAGCATTAACTGATACACTTATTCAACTAAAGTTATATCAACTCAACAGGAGTAGACACCTAGACTGAGTACAAAGGGGAAATAATTACAGATATCACTACCCAGTAATAGTATCCCTCAGTCATAGCTAGTGGCACAAAAGGTTGATACACTAGAGGATACAATCATATTAGATGAGGTCATCACAATGTGACTCTTGAACAAATACATAATGTGTAGGCTTTATTGAGTCGCAAGACAAAGCAAGATAAACTAAGAAGAGAGTTGAGGAAAAAGTAGCTATTACATGATATTAAGGACATTTTTTTTTATGCTTTTGATATTCAAGATATAAATGTGCAACATCCAATTTTGGATCAACTAGTGTATGTATTTAACATAGTACATAATGATGATATAGAGACCAATGAAAAATTGTTAAGATGTTCTAAGTAGAGATTTGAGTACAAATTTTTGGAGAAAGTCTCATCGGCACTTGTAATTAGGGAGGTTGAGCTTTCTAACCTTGTAATGAGTCTAGAAGGAATTTTTTCAGTGATTCATTCTTTGTACATGAAACTTTGTGATGTTGATTTCTTCACATTCGAGAATCAATACTCTATTGATCAAATACATGTAGATATGAAGGTATGCACCATTTCATTGTGCAAGAATGCAAGTTCAAGCTCACATTCATACAATAAATTGATATTTGACCAGAGAAGATTAGTTGAGTTGATGGCTAGAGACAATAATATTAGATATAAATTGATTTCTATTCAATTCATGCAACTACCCCATTTGGAAATAATACAAAGAGAGTTATCTATGGCCTAGAATCTAATAACAAGATATATGCATCTCTCAATAGTAGAAAGCCTAATTGATCTAGCTTCCTAGCTAGAAATTCAAATCTAGGTCCTAGAATTAGAAAGATCAAGATGGAATCAAGGACTAGAGGTGACTTTGGATAATCACAAAAAAAAAAATTGGACAAATACCAAGTTACTCCTACAATCCCAAAGTCATAGAGTGACAAAAACAAGGGGGATATCATCATGAAAGAAGGAAAACAAATGAGAAATCATACACAACGAAAGTCAAAAGATCAAATCGAAAGTAGAGTTATCAGATGAGTAAACATTAGAATTTACAAATATATATATATATATATATATATATATATATATATATATATATATGTTGTATAGAAAATTTAATTCTTTGAAGACCAAACCATAGTCTCATAGGGGTACTATTTTTTATACCTATTTTTTATATTTAAATTTTAACTGAATTGATAAGTCATGACAAAGTGTTTTTTCCACTTGTGTCAAAGGGGGAGATTTTTGATCTCTAGGGCTTGTTTCCTAATAGTGTCCAACACTTACTCAGTTTCTAGGCAATGTTGGTTGGTCATTACTATGACTTAACCATTTAGAGAAAATTGAGCTACATGGGCTTCTTTATATTTCACTTTATGTCGAGAAAGTCAAAGGTTACTAATAACCCTAGTAGAGACCAAGCTACTATACATGTTGAGTAAAAGCTTATGAAGATTGAGTGATGTACAGTTAAATTTTGTTGAGAAATCCAATGTATGTCAAGCCTATAGAAGTTGAGAGACAACATGAATGTTAATTATGACCAAGTGTTGAGTAAAGTAGTTTTGGAATATGTGTTTGTAATGGTATAAACACTTATGTAAACTATTTTGGCCGACTTCTATATGAAATTTTAGGATTGTAGAGATAGTCAAGGAGAAAATTATGTGTTTTGTTAGAAGGCATTAATCCCTAGGAAGGCAGATTAATCAATCAAAAAATCAAAAGGGTTAAATAAAAAAAGGAATGCATTTTGGATAGTTGATTATGATCTAGGACTTTCCACGATTGTTTATTTAAGAAGGAATCTAACCCTAAATAATTATGGGAGAGTAATGGGAGTGTAATGAGAGAAATATGAAAGTGTGAAGGAGTGAACAAGCTAAGAACACATCAAGGAAGGTTAAGTTTGATAAGGAGACTATACAGAGCAACCTAGAAGTGAAGGGAAAAATAGAGTTGATCAGATTTAGACTAAAGAGAGAAGATTTTCAATTATCTTTGTTATAGAAAACCAAAGGATCATTACTGAGAAATTCTAACCAGTGAATCAGGGCAAATCTCTTAACAAAGTGATTTTAAAAGACCTTATTCAAATCTCCTAAGAGAGTGTTTACTTCATTGTAAGTTTAAATCCTTTAATCAAGGTAGACCTAATAGTTTTGTAATTTTTTTAACTAAGAAGACCCCTCATAGGGTAGATCATCAAAAGTGATCAAATTGTAGCCCTAAGAGGCAAACTTTATTTTTGAAGGAATAAATATTTGTGGGTTTCATTCCCACCCTACTTTTACCTTCACCTTGGAGGGTTTATGGGTTAGCAAAAAAAAAAATTTATGAGTTTACATTTTCATGGTTGATGAGTGTTATGCTTAGATAGATTTCATTTCATTTTTATAGTTTATAACTATATGGTATGAGATATAAGATATGGGATGGATTGGGAGTCAATCTAGTTAATGTATTATTTTATTCAAGAAGTGATAAGTTTTATAGATCCTAATTCAACCCAACCACACCCCCCCACCCCCCCCCCCCCACCCCCCCTCAAACCACCCCCCACTCCTCCCCTCTCAGTATCTTATTTCCCAATAAGACTTCCAACATAAATAGCTTTATTTTCATTGCTAGTGAGTTGCAAAAGTGTCACTAGTTTTTGTGAGATTCCAAGAAATTATTTTGGCCCCTTAAGCCCTAAAACCTCCAAGAGATATTTTGGAAAACTTCTACGAAAACTAAAAGAAACCTTTGATTCCAAAATCATAATTCTTACAAAAGGTTTCATTGGTAACATGTGTCTTTTGTCAAAGAGAATTTTGGACATTGTTGGTATTGTGACAAAACATCTCAATCTCTATGTTGAAGAAAATATTATTAATTTGATGCTAAATACATTGCATTCGATGAATTTTCATTAAAATTTTGATGTCATAATGTCAAACGTGCAATCTAAAAGTAGTTTAGAGAAACAATCATTTTTCAATGAGTTTTTGTCATACATACGATACCTAGTTTTCAACACCTAACAAAATATTTCTACCAAAAGAAAGCTATCAGGATTATTATTTTATTATAGATTGGCATTGTAAAAATGACAAACATTCATTGAAAAAATGACTCAGATATACTAGTATTGAGTGGCTATCTCTTTGGATGGCTTCTGTGTATATCTAGTGATGATGGCATAATATGAGGTTGAATCATTCATGTTTGAGATGTTGGATAATTTGATTTTTGATAGGTAACTATGTGGAACACATAGTTTACTTTGAATTATGATGATGGATGTGCTAGGAGGACTTGTTTCCTTGTCCATTCATGTGACTACTAATTGACCCTATGAAATGTATACAAGTGAGATAATTTTGAGATTATGTGTGTTGCACACATTGTGTAATATTATTTTTATTGTATTGTTTCTATTATGTATATGTTGTACCTAGATGGACATGCAACATAGGGAGATTCCCATAGAGTATTCTTGATAAGTTGTATTGACACATTGTGATAATATTTTATGTAATTATTTAATTTTGGGGAAAATAAATTAAATGCCAAATATTAAGAGTGTGCTAGTGGGGGTTTGATAGCACATGGTTTTTACACATTATATATGTAATACCACTTGATGGTTTTGTCAGAGCCTTCTTCTATAAAATCAACCACAAGGATAGTTCTTGAGGAGAGATATATTAACCAAGGTAGCATTTGTGCAAGTTGAAAGCATGGCATGGGATGTGTGGTTCATGCTTGTTCACATGGATTGCTTGGTTTTGGCTATGGCTTTGAAGGCTTTGATGGTTGTTGCAATGGTGTTTTGTTGAATAATACATGGTGATGTATTCTTGTGGAGGCTAGTTTTTTTCCTAAATGAGGTTTCCCAAGGTCTATCTTGTGTCACATTTTTGTGGGTATTTTTTCTATTATCTAGCATGTGATTCATTAGTGCTTATTTGTTTTAAATCTATTATGGTTTATTTGGAAATGGTGATATTTTTCTTGCAACTTTCCTTAGAATGAATAATAGGAATGAATTCTCCATTACTAATGAATTATAAGTTCAATGGATATCACCAGCCCTCCAACACTATTAATATCCATGGGGTCATTATTGATATTGATATTGGGCATATGAATTTCAATGATTTTATAAGGTATGTAGAAGAACCATCTAGTTGATCTAAGGATGCAACCACCATGAGTTTCTCTAGTATTATCGATATTGTAGGATGCTCAATATCCATTCTACAAGAAGACTATGACCCAAAAAATAGAAGAGATCCCGAGGGGAGACTTGTATCTCATTATCTCCAAGGAGAGAGGAGAATACTACTTGAAGACTAACCCATACATATACTAAAAATCAATAATGACTACATGTACTACATTTGGAAAGAGGATAATCTTGAGAAAATAGACACTCATAGGGTCTATTTGGTTATTGGACATAATAACCTATCCAAAATAACTTTGGACAAAATAAACCATCCATAACAACCCAAGGAAAAAATATTCCAAGGTCATAATAACACAAGACAAAATAACCCATGGACATAATATTCATGTAAAAATATAGATAAAGAAAAGAAAAATGTATAGGTTACATATATGGTACAAAAAAAAATTAATTATTAAAATTTTCAATCAAAGTGTCAAATTATGATCAATTTCCTTTAATATAATCTAAAATTTTATAGTTTCCATAACTATGAACCAATATTTTAGTATTTTTTTAAGTTCATGATGTTTTTTCTACTTGGTTGTCAAATGTATCCATCCATATATTTCTCTATTGTATTCTCTTCAAAACTTTGTTCTCTTTTTCATGCTTTGATGAATTTCAAGACTTATTTGTGTGATTCTTAAAGCAATTCACTAAATCCTTTGTTTCATCCCTCTATATTTTTTGGTTTTTGGAAGATCATCTTGAATAGCTAAATAGAAATTCCACATAGCACTTGGAAACTTGGGTGATTGTCCATTGCCTCTTTTGGTTTGTCTTCAATCTATTTATCTTCAAAATAATCAATAATGGGTTATAAAGTCTCCTCATGTTCTATATAACAAGGATACTATAAAAGTGTTACAAATGCAAAATTATGTATATTACTCTACAGACTCTTACATATCTCCTGCTCCCCTTCATCACTTCTCTTAATTCTACCAGTTTATATATCATCTTAATGTCTCTTCATAATGCTTATTTTCAGCTATATGTTTTCATGAGTACTCTTAATTAGCTAATTTCCAAAAATTGACTTTAATTTTAGAATTATTTACCTTTATATAGGTTATTCAAGAATATTAAAGGTGTTTTACAACTATTTTAGGGGTATATAGTGGATATATGGTCTAAATTACCTAAACATTCTATACAGTGCTTCATAATCCCTTTTTATCTTAATTTATTTTACATTATCTAAATTCCAATGTTCTAATTTATTTTTTGTTATTTATAGTTTACTAGCTTGATCTAAAATTAGCAAAGATTATTTTGTCCATGGGTTTTGACCTTAGGTTATTATTGTTAGCCCCAACTGATAACGTAACTATGAATTTTGTTATTTTATGTAAAAGAGTCATATCAGTTATGTTTTCATTGATGTCAAGCCTTAGTTGGTTAGATATTATGCTAGTTCAGTAGAGTACCATATCATTTGGTTGATGAAGAAGATTTAAAGAAAGTATGAAGATTACATAGTTAATAAGTATTGATATTCAATGGATAATTGAATGAATTGGATTATGATAGTATAATATTGGCCTAGTTGTTTTGCAATCATATTATGTTATGATTAAGTTCATAACTAGTGATTCAATGAAGAAGGACCACAATATTAACCAAGTGCTTACAATTGTCACCAAGTGCTTGGCAAAGGAAAGTTAAAGTTTAGTGTTAACCAAACATTTCTAGTAATAACCAAGTGATGTATTACTTGAGTCTAGTTGCAATGTTCATCGAGTGAAGAAAAAAAGAAAAGATTAATTTGATGTCAAAAAATGATAAAAACTAAGAATGTTCTAGAAGCATAAATGATAAGTATGAGGTTTGTTACAAGATCAATGGCTAGCATAATTCAAAGATGATCATATGGAGAAGATTTTATATTTTTTAGAATGATCACAAACTTAAAGGTGAACTAGTCTTGACTAAATGACTAGATGCAATGAATTTGAAATCTACAATTGTAATTAAGCAGAAAAATTTGGAAGGATCTGGAAGGCACATGAGTTAAGTATTAAAGGAGAGGAATGAGGGTATGTGCAGGATCATGGTGTACCAAACTATGGCCTTAAGTGGCAGTGAAAAATCAGAAAATCAGGGTTATGTCAACTTGACACATAATTTTAAAGTGGTTATGGAATTTATATCAAAAAGTTGTAAGAAAATAATCTGTAAGAAATTGAATGTAGTTTCTAAATTACTAGGCCTTATCAGGAGAAAAAAATAATTGATTGGTCAAAAGGTTGAATTTTAATGCAGTACTACAAAAATTTCAGGGCAAAAATAAAAAGTAGGTGTATGTCTGACCACCTTAATCAAAATCAAATGATAATATTTTTTTAATATAATTATAGATATGAAAAGTAGACTCATGCTCGGATGTGACGCATATTTTTCAGTATTTTTATTCCAAATAAATAATTAAATATGAATTTTTTACCAAAACTTTTTCGGAAAAAAAAAAGTCTCATGTCTGACCACCTTAATTAATAGAAAATTTTACCAAATTTTATTTTATTTTATTTTTTCTTATACTAGGCGAAGCATAGAATGTGACGCAACTTTTAGATTTAAAAAATGTTATATCGTTTGAAAATTATAGCTGTTTTTCAATTAGTATGTCAATCAGCACTTTACAATAATCTTCATTGATAATTAACTAATAAATAGTTATCGATCTCAGAATTTGACAGAAATTATATTGATGGAATCTTCAGAGCGATATTAAAAAACTCTTTTCATTTCATTCAATTTCAATCAAAGTAACATTGTCAGACGACTACCCGAAGTCTGAGTATCACTAAAACCCTCTTCAAACACGTCTTTTGGGTTGACCAGGTAGGCTTGGTAAATACCAAGCCTAATCGAATATCGGATTTGAAATCGGATATCGGATTTGAAATCGAATATCAGATTTGAAATTAGATATCGGATTTCAAATCAGATATCCGATATGGCTAGGTGAATTTTGGTGAGAAATTTGAAATCCCAACCCATTTTGGAGGGAAAACCGGATTTAAGACTTATAGCTTATGATTTATAAATTATTTTTGTTATATTACTATGTAAATATGTATTATAATATATATATATATATATATACATATATATATATACATATATATGTATATATATACATATGTATGTATATATATATATATCTATATGTATATATATATATATATATGTATATGTATATATATACATATATATATACATACATATGTATATATATACATATATATGTATATATATATATATGTATATATATACATATATATATATATATTATAACGTAATGTAAAGATATAACATATAATATATTAATATATAATAATATATTATGTTATTCTCATTATAATCTATAAATATAATTTATATTATTATTATTTTTACTAAATATAATAACGTAATATATATATATTATATATATAAGTATGTTATTAATATATATATAATAACGTAATATTTTTATTAAATATAATAAAGTAATATATATATATTATAATGTAATATTTTTATTAAATATAATAACCTTATATATATATATATATATATATATATATATATATATATATATATATATATATATATATATATATATATATATATATATATATATATATATATATAAGTATGTTATTAATATATATATATAATAACGTAATATTTTTATTAAATATAATAAAGTTATATGTGTGTGTGTGTGTGTGTGTTATTAATATATATAATAACGTAATATATATTATAACATAATATTTTATAGCTTATAATTTATTTTTTTTTTAAAATTATATTACTATGTAAATATGTATTATATTATTATATATATATAATAACGTAATGTAAAGATATAACATATAATATATTAATATATAATAATATATTATGTTATTCTCATTATAATCTATAAATATAATTTATATTATTATTATTTTTACTAAAGATAATAACGTAATATATATATATATAATAACGTAATATTTTTATTAAATATAATAACCATATATATATATATATATATATGTGTGTGTGTGTGTGTGTGTGTGTGTGTGTGTGTGTGTTATTAATATATATTATTATATTAATATGTATGTTATTAATATATATATATATTATTAATATATATGAGTCAAAGGGGGTCATAGGTTGACCTATGACCCCCTTCGACCCATTACATAACAACATATGTCCCTAGGGGTCCTAGGAACCCTAGTGACATATTAGAATCGTTCTTATGGGTCGAAGGAGTTCATAGGTTGACCTATGAACCCTTTCGACGCATTACATTACGACATATGTCCCTAGGGGTCCTAGGACCCCTAAAGACATATTAGAATCGTTCTTATGGGTCAAAGGGGGTCATAGGTTGACCTATGACCTCATTCAACCCATTAAATGATGACATATGTCCTTAGGGGTCTAGGACCCATAGGGACATATTAGAATCGTTCTTATGGGTCAAAGGGGGTCATAGGTCTTCGACCCATTAAATGATGACATATGTCCCTAGGGGTCCTAGGACCCCTAGGAACATATTAGAATCATCCATATGGGTCAAAGGGCGTCATAGGTTGACCTATGACCCCCTTTGACCCATTACATGACGACATATGTCCCTAGGGGTCCTAGCACCCCTAGGGACATATTAGAATCATTCATATGGGTTGAAAGGGCTCATAGGTTGACTTATGATCCCCTTCGACCCATTACATAATGACATATGTCCCTAGAGGTCCTAGGACTCCTAGGGACATATTAGAATCATTCTTATGGGTTGAAGGGGTTCATAGGTTGACCTATGACCCCCTTCGACACATTACATGATGACATATGTCCCTAGGGGTCTTGGGACCCCTAGGGACATATTAGAATCGTTCATATGGGTCAAAGGGGTTCATAGGTTGACCTATGACACCCTTCGACCCATCACATGAAGACATTTGTCCCTAGGGTTCCTAAGACCCCTAGGGACATATTAGAATCGTTCATATGGGTCAAAGGAGGTCATAGGGTGACCTAGGACCCCCTTCGACCCATTAAACGATGACATATATCCCTAGGGGTTCTAGAACCCGTAGGGACATATTAGAATTATTCATATGGATCAAAGGAGATCATAGGTTGACCTATGAACCCCTTCGATCTATTAAATGATGACATATGTCCCTAGGGGTCCTAGGACCCATAGGGATATATTAGAATTTTTCATATGGATCAAAGGGAGTCATAGGCTGACCTATGACCCCCTTCGACCCATTAAATGATGACATATGTCCCTAAGGGTCCTAGGACGCCTAGGGACATATTATAATTGTTCATATGGGTCAAAGGAGGTCATAGGTTGACCTATGACCCCCTTTGACTCATTACATGACAACATATGTCCTGAGGACCCCTAGGGACATATGAGAATAATTTTTATGGGTCAAAGGGGGTCATAGGTTGACCTATGACCCCATTCGACACATTACATAATGGCATATTTCCCTAGGGGTCCTAGGTCCCCTAGAGACATATTAGAATCGTTCATATGGGTCGAAGGGGGTCATAGGTTGACCAATGATCCCCTTCGACCCATTAAATAACGACATATGTCCCTAGGGGTCTTAGGACCACTAGGAACATATTAGAATTGTTCATATGGGGTCAAAGGGGGTCATAGATTGACCTATGACCCCCTTTGACCCATTACATGATGACATATGTCCCTACGACCCCTAAAGACATATGAGAATCGTTCTTATGGGTCAAAGAGGATCATAGGTTGACCTATGACCCCCTTCAATGCATTACATGATGACATATGTCCCTAGGGGTCCTAGGACCCCTAGAAAAATATTAGAATCGTTCTTATGGGTCAAAGGTGGTCATAGGGTGACCTATGACACCCTTCAACCCATTACATGATGACATATGTCTCTAGAGGTGCTAGGACCTCTAGAGACATATTAGAATCATTTTTATAGATCAAACAGGGTCATAGGTCAAGCTATGACCCCCTTTGACCTATTACATGAGGACATATGTCCCTATGGGTCATAGGAAACCTAGGGACATTACAATTGTTCATATGGGTCAAAGGGGGTCATAGGTTGACCTATGACCCCCTTTGACCCATTACATGATGACATATGTCCCTAGGGGTCCTAGGACCCCTAGGGACATATTAGAATGCTTCTTATGGGTCAAAGGGGGTCATAGGTTGACCGGGTCCTAGGACCCCTAGGGACATATTAGAATGCTTCTTATGGGTCAAAGGGGGTCATAGGTTGACCTATGACCTCCTTCGACAAATTACATAATGACATATGTCCAAAGGGGTCATAGGAACCCTAGGGACATATTAGAATCATTCTTATGGGTTAAAGGGAGTCATAGGTTGACCTATGACCCCCTTTGACCCTTTACATGATGACATATGTCCCTAGGGGTCCTAGAACCCCTAGGGACAGACCCCTAGGGACATATTAGAATCGTTCTTATGGGTCAAAGGGGGTCATAAGGTGACCTATGACACCTTTCAACCCATTACATGATGACATATGTCCCTAGGGGTCCTAGGACCCCTAGGGACATATTAGAATCATTCTTATGGGTCAAATGGGATCATAGGTCAATCTATGACCCCCTTTGACCTATTACATGATGACATATGTCCCTACGGGTCATAGGACACCTAGGGACATATTAGAATTGTTCATATGGGTAAAAGGGGGTCATAGGTTGACTTATGACCCCATTTGACCCATTAAATGACGACATATATCACTAGGGCTCCTAGGACCCCTAGGGACATATTAGAATTGTTCATTTGGGTCAAAGGAGGTCATAGGTTGACCTATGACCCCCTTCGACCCATTAAATGATGACATATGGCTCTAGGGGTCCTAGGACCCCTAGGGACATATTAGAATTTTTCATATGGGTCAAAGGGGGTCATAGGTTGACCTATGACCTCTTTTGAACCATTACATGATGACATATGTCCCTAGGACCCCTAGGGACATATGAGAATCGTTCTTATGGGTCAAAGGGTGTCATAGGTTGATCTACGACCCCCTTCGACACATTACATGTTGACATATGTCCCTATGGGTCCTAGGGCCCCTAGGGACATATTAGAATCATTCATATGGGTCGAAGGGGGTCATAGGTTGACCTATGATCCCTTTCGACCCATTAAATGACAACATTTATCCCTAGGGGTCCTATGACCCCTAGGGACATATGAGAATCATTCTTATGGGACAAAGGGGGTCATAGGTCATTACATGATGACATATGTCCCTAGGGGTCCTAAGACCTCTAAGAAAATATTAAAATCATTCTTATGGGTCAAAGGTGGGCATAGGTTGACCTATGACCAGCTTCGACCCATTACATGATGACATATGTCCCTAAGGGTCCTCGAAACCCTAGGGACATATTAGAATCATTCTTAAAGGTCTAAGGGGGTCATAGGTTGACCTATGACCCCCTTTGACCCATTACATGATGACATATGTCACTAGGAGTCATACGACCCCTTAGGGACATATTAGAATGCTTCTTATGGGTCAAAGGGGGTGATAGGTTGACCTATGACCCCCTTCGATGCATTACGTGACGACAAATGTCCAAAGGGGTCCTAGGACCCCTAGAGACATATTAGAATCATTCTTATGGGTCAAAGGGGGTCATAGGTTGACATATGATCCCCTTCGAACCATTAAATGATGACATATGTCCTAAGGGGTCCTAGGACCCCTAGGGACATATTAGAATCATTCATATGGGTCAAAGGGCATCATAGGTTGACCTATGACCCCCTTCGACCCATTACATGATGACATATGTTCCTAGGGGTCCTAGCACCCCTAGGGACATATTAGAATCATTCATATGAGTCGAAGGGGGTCATAGGTTGACTTATAATCTCCTTCGACCCATTACATAATGACATATGTCCCTAGAGGTCCTAGGACCCCTAAGGACATATTAGAATCATTCTTACGGGTCAAAGGTGGTCATAGGTTGACCTATGACCCGCTTCGACACATTACATGATGACATATGTCCCTAGGGGTCCTCGAAACCCTAAGGACATATTAGAATTGTTCTTATGGGTCAAAGGGGGTCATAGGTTGACAATTGACCCACTTCGACACATTACATGATGACATATGTCCCTAGGGGTTCTAGGACCCCTAAGAACATGTAAGAATGCATCATATGGATCAAAGGGTGTCATAAGTTTACCTATGACACCCTTCAACCCATTAAATGATGACATATGTACATAGGAGTCCCAGGACACCTAGAGACATATTGCAATCATTCTTATGGGTCAAAGGCGGTCATAGGTTGACCTATGATCCCCTTTGACCCATTAAATGATAACATATGTTCCTAGGGGTCTTAGAACCCCCAAGGACATATTAGAATCATTCTTATGGGTCAAAGGGGGTCATAGGTTGACCTATGACCTCCTTCGACCAATTACATGACCACATATGTCCCTAGGGGTCCTAGGACCCCTAGGGACATATTAGAATCGTTCTTATGGGTCAAAGGGGCTCATAGGGTGACCTATGACCCCCTTCGACCCATTAGATGATGACATATGTCCTTATCGGTCAAAGGGGGTCATAGGTTGACTTATGACCCTCTTCGACACATTACATGACAACATATGTCCCTAGGGGTCCTAGGACACCTAAGGACATATTAGAATGCTTCATATGGGTCAAAGGGTGTCATAGGTTGACCTATGACCTCCTTCGACCCCTTAAATGATGACATATATAGCAAGGGGTCCTAGGACCCCTAGGAACGTATTAGAATCGTTCATATGGGTCAAAGGGGGTCATAGGGTGACCTATCGCCCCCTTCAACCAATTACATGACGACATATGTCCCTAGGGTTCCTAGAACCCCTAGGGACATATAAGAATCGTTCTTATGGGTCTAAGGGGGTCATAGGTTGACCTATGACCCCCTTCGATCCATTACATGATAACATATGTCCCTAAGGGGTCCTAGGAACCCTAGGGACATATTAGAATCGTTCTTATGGGTCAAAGGGGCCCATAGGGGTACCTATGATCCCCTTCGACCTATTAAATGATGACATATGTTCTTAGGGGTCCTAGGACCCCTAGGTAGATATTAGAATCATTTTTATGGGTTGAAGAGGGTCATAAATCAACCTATGAGCCACTTTGACCCATATTAACGATTCTAATATGTCCTTAGGGATCGTAGGACCCCTAGGGACATATGTCATCATGTAATGGGTCGAAGGGGGTCATAGGTCAAACTATGACCCCATTTGATGCATATGAACAATTCTAATATGTCCCTAGGGGTCCTAGGACACCTATGGACATATGTCATCATGTAATCTGTCGAAGGGGGTCATAGGGGTCATAGTTCAACCTATGACACCCTTGAACCCATAAGAATGATTCTAATATGTCTCTAGGGGTCCTAGGACCGCTAGGGACATATGTCGTCATTTAAAGAGTCAAAGGGGGTCATAGGACAACGTATGACCCCCTTTGACCCATAAGAATGATTCTAATATGTCCCTAGGGGTCCTAAGACCGCTAGGTACATATGTCATCATTTAATGGGTCAAAGGGGGTCATAGGTCAACCTATGACCCCCTTTGACCCATATGAAGCATTCTAATATGTTCGTAGCGGTCCTAGGATCCCTAAGGACATATGTCATCATGTAATAGTTCGAAGGGGGTCATAGGGCCTTTGACCCATAAGAACAATTCTAATATGTCCCTAGGGGTCTTAGGACCCCTAGGGACATATCTTGTCATTTAATGGGTAAAAGGGGGTCATAGGTCATCATATGACCCCGTTTGACCCATATGAAGCATTCTAATATGTCCCTAAGGGTCTTAGGACCCCTAGGGACATATGTCATCATGTAATGTGTCGAAGGTGGTCATAGGTCAACCTATGACCCCCTTTGACCCATAAGAATGATTCTAATATGTCCCTAGGGGTCCTAGGACCCCTAGGGATATATGTCGTCATTTAATGGGTTGAAGGGGGTCATAAGTCAACCTATGACACCCTTTGACCCATATGAAGCATTCTAATATGTCCCTAGGTGTCTTAGGACCCCTAGGGACATATGTCATCATTTAATGGGTTGATGGGGGTCATAGGTCACCCTATGACCCCCTTTGACTCATAAGAACGATTCTAATATCTTCCTGGGGGTCCTAGGACCCCTAGAGACATATGTCGTCATGTAATTGGTCAAAGGGGGTCATAGGTCAACCTATGACCCCTTTTGACCCATAAGAACGATTCTAATATGTCCCTAGGGGTCTTAGGACCCCTAGGGACATATGTCATTATTTAATGGGTCGGAGGGGGTCATAGGTCAACCTATGACCCCATTTGACCCATATGAAGCATTCTAATATGTTCGTAGGGGTCCTAGGATCCCTAAGGACATATGTCGTCATGTAATGGTTCGAGGGGGGTCATAGGTCACCCTATGACCCCTTTTGACCCATAAGAACAATTCTAATATGTCCCTAGGGGTCCTAGGACCCCTAGGGACATATCTTGTCATTTAATGGGTAAAAGGGGGTCATAGGTCATCATATGACCCCATTTGACCCATATGAAGCATTCTAATATGTCCCTAAAGGTCTTAGGACCCCTAGGGACATATGTTATCATGTAATGTGTCGAAGGTGGTCATAGGTCAACCTATGACTCCCTTTGACCCATATGAACAATTCTAATATGTCCCTAGGGGTCCTAAGACCCCTAAGAACATATGTCATCATTTAATGGGTCGAAGGGGGTCATAGGTCAACCTATGACCCCCTTTGATCCATATGAACGATTCTAATATGTCCCTACGGGTCCTAGGACCCCTAGGGACATGTCGTCATATAATGGGTCGAAGGGGGTCATAGGTCAACCTATGACCCCCTTAGACCCATATGAAAGATTCTAATATGTTCCTAGGGGTCCTAGGACCCCTAGGGACTATGTCATCATGTAATGGGTCGTGAACAATTCTAAGAAAATATGTCATCATGTAATTGGTCAAAGGGGGTCATAGGTCAACCTATGACCCCCTTTGACTCATAAGAATGATTCTAATATGTCCCTAGGGCTCCTAGGACCCCTAGGGACATATGTCATCATTTAATGGTTCGAAGGGGGTCATAGGTCAACCTATGACCCCCTTTGACCCATATGAACGAATCTAATATGTTTTTAGGGGTCCTAAGACCCCTAGGGACATACGTCGTCATGTAATATGTCGAAGGGGGTTAGAGGTTAACCTGTGACCTCCTTTGAGCCATAAAAATGATTCTAATATGTCCCTAGGGGTCCTAGGACCCCTAAGAAGATATGTCGTCATTTGATGGGTTGAAGAGGGTCATATGTCAACCTATGACCCACTTTGATCCATATGAAGTATTCTAATATGTCCCTAGGGGTCCTAGGACCCCTATGGACATATGTCGTCAGGTAATGGGTCGAAGGGGGTCATAGGTCACCCTATGACTCCCTTTGACCGATTAGAAGGATTCTAATATGTCCCTAGGGGTCTTAGGACCCCTAGGGGTCTTAGGACCCCTAGGGACATATGTAGTCATGTAATGGGTCAAAGGGGGTTATAGGTCAACCTATGACCCCCTTTGACCCATAAGAATGATTGTAATATGTCCTTAGGGGTCCTAGCACCCCTAGGGACAAATTTCATCATTTAATGGGTTGAAGGGGGTCATAGGTCAACCTATGACCCCCGTTGATCCATAAGAACAGTTCTAATATGTCCCTAGGGGTCCTAGGATCGGTAGGGACATATGTTGTCATTTAATGGGTCAAAGGGGGTCATTGGTAAACCTATGACCTCCTTTGACCCATATGAACGATTCTAATATGTCCTGAGGGATCCTAGGACCCCTAGGGACATATGTCATCATGTAATGGGTCGAACAGGGTCATAGGTCAATCTATGACCCCCTTTAACCCATATGAATGATTCTAATATGTCCCTAGGGATCCTAGGACCCCTGGAGACATATGTCGTCATGTAATGGGTTGAAGATTCTAATATGTCCCTAGGGGTCCTAGGACCCCTAGGGATATATGTTGTCATTTAATGGGTCGAAGGGGGTCATAGGTCAACCTATGACCCCCTTTGACCCATATGAAACATTCTAATATGTCTCTAGGGGTCCTAGGATCCCTAGGGACATATGTCGTCATCTAATGGGTCAGAGGGGGTTAGAGGTCAACCTATGACCCCCTATGACCCATAAGAATGATTGTAATATGTCCCTAGGGGTCCTAGGACCCCTAGCTATATATGTCATCATTTAATGGGTCGAAGGGGGTCATAGGTTAACTTATGACACCGTTTGACCCAAATGAAGCATTCTAATATGTCCCTAGGTGTCTTAGGACCCCTAGGGACATATGTCGTCATGTAATGTGTCAAAGAGGGTCATATATCAACATATGACCCCCTTTGACCCATAAGAATGATTCTAATATGTCCTTAGGGGTCCTAGGACCCCTAGGGACATATTTCATCATCTAATGGGTCAAAGGGGGTCATAGGTCACCCTATGAGCCCCTTTGACCCATAAGAATGATTCTAATATGTCCCTAGGGGTCCTAGGACCCCTACAGACATATGTCATCATTTAATGGGTCAAAGAGGGTCATAGGTCAACCTATGACCCCCTTTGACCCATATGAAGCATTCTAATATGTCCCTAGGTGTCCTAGGACCCCTAGGGACATATGTCATCATGTAATGTGTCGAAGGGGGTCATAGGTCACCCTATGACCCCCTTCAAACCATATGAAAGATTCTAATATGTCCCTAGGGGTCTTAGGACCCTTAAGGACATATGTCATCGTGGAATGTGTCGAAGGGGGTCATATGTCACCCTATGATTTCCTTTGACCCATATGAATGATTCTAATATGTCCCTAGAGGTCTTAGGACCCCTAAGGACATATGTCATCGTGGAATGTGTTGAAGGTGGTCATTGGTCACCCTATGACCCCCTTCAACCCATATGAATGATTCTAATATGTCCCTAAGGGTGCTACGACCCCTAGGGACAAATGTCATCTTGTAATATGTCAAAAGGGTTCATAAGTCATCCTGTGACCCCCTTCGACCCATATAAACTATTCTAATATGTCCCTAGGGGTCCTAAGATCCCTTAGGGACATATGTCATCATGGAATGTGTTGAAAGGGGTCATAGGTCATCCTGTGAGCCCTTTTGACCCATATAAATGACTCCACTAGAAATAATATAGTAAAAATAATAATAATATAGTATAACAATCATATATATATATATAATTTATAGATTATAATAATAATAACATAATATATTATATATTATAATTTACATATGATAATAATAATAGTAATATATTATAGATTATAATTTATATATGATGATAATAATAATATGTATTAATAACATATATATAATATATTACGTTATTATATTTAATAAAAATATAGTAAATATAATAATAATATATTATAATAATATATATTATATTTATAGATAATAATAATAATAATAACATAATATATTATTATATATTAATAGATTATATATTATATCTTTACATTACGTTATATATATAATATTATATTATATTATTATATAATATATAGATTATATATTATTATATAATATATAGATTATATATTATTTTATATATAATAGTTATGTTATTATATTATATATTTATAGATTATATATTATATCTTTACATATTTCATAACTCAAATTAGTTATATCACTTACAAATTTGTTTTTCCCTCTAATTTTTGTCCCTTTTCCCTCCAATTTTTATGCCGCCGATATCGGATATCGAATCTCATATCGGATATCCGATATAAGATCCGATATCCGATATCCGATCTCATATCGGATATCCGATAAGGCTTGGGCCTTACTTTCCAGGTTTGGTACCTGGATAGGTGAAAAAAAGTCAGAGCAGATTTTGAAGCGCTTTTAGACGTGTTCAAACTCTATTTTTTTCACATTGCCACTTTTTGGCACACCATGATCCTGCACATACCCATGAGAAAAAAAAAATTATTATTTTCTAACATTTCTAATGAAGAGAAAGAATTGAAGAAGAAGAAAAAGACAAGGTGAATCAAGTGAAACATTGGTGCAAAGATCAAGTAGAGGAAGTGCTAAAGTGAAAGAGAAAGAGTGTAAATTAGCTAGAAAGATATTAGAAAGAAGAAGACAAAGTGAAGTAGAAATTTGAAAAAAAAATGAAGTGATAAACATAGTAGATCATTTGACTATTATTTTATTACCATTGTAGAAGATAAATCTCTTAATCGAGTGGAACTAACAAGTATTTGAAATCCTATATGGTAACATTGGTTAGCAATGTGTGTAAGTCTTTTAGAGCAAGCCACTCGTTAGTAATGACAAGGAGTGGTAATTTCAATATGATCTTTAGTTATAATCATCTAAGTGTCGCACTAAAATGTGCATGTAAACCTTTTGCAAGGTTGGCTCCTAGAAGAGCTCACTTTAGAAGAGTGAAAATTTTGTATTTTCAGTTCCCAGGTGGTTTTTAACTTCACATAGTTTTCAAATTAAATATTTGTTTCAAAATGTGTGAATGCTTATGTGTTTTTAATTTTATTTTCATGTTAATTAATGTTGCAATTTGGTATAAGCTAAGTTGATACTCTGATACTTGGTAAGGTAATGAACACTAAGATAAAGTTTGAAGTAAAGTTAACATAGTTTCATATGAGATGTTGGATGTGATTATAACCTAGTTCTTATTGTGAAAGATCATGAAGTTGAATTTGGTACTAAATTATTTTGAAAGACATGTAGGATAACTGGTGATAATTGATGAATCCCCCCTCCCCACCTCAGTTATCTAACAATTTGTATCAGATCTATGTGCTTGGAGAAAATGTTTGAAGGAACTTGAGCTAAATATCCAAAGATGTATAAGACAGAGGTACCAAAGCTGAACAAGGAGAACTTCTCATCATGGAAAAATAGAATAAGGCTACTATTAGAATATTTAGTTTATCAATATAATTGAGAGGGGAGGTGAATCTATTATCCAACTAATATCACAATAATCAACCTTATTAAACTTTAACCATATGAGCAATATAATCAGAAACCACAAAAAGATACTCATACACAATTAAAACCAAATATGTTAACCAGGGAAACTCTTGATCAGAGGGAAAACCCCAGTGGGGATGGTACCCACAAGATGATGTACTAATATAAATATTCCTTATTAGAGGATGGACCCTATTTGGAGTCTATAAAAACATTCAATACATATCATTCCCTATTAGGAGACTTTGAATCCCTATTAGAAGATTCCAACCCTGTTAGGAGTTGTGGAAGACAGTTGGACCCACTATCCAAGTAGCTTCAAGATTAAGATCAATGAACTCACTATCCAAATGATCTATGTATTATTCCCCTGAAGAATAATAGAAATAAAATTTCCTTCCTTCATCTTTCTCTATCCTTTCAACTGGACTTCTGCTCCTTCAGATCTTGTAATCATATCACACAAATTGCATCCAATAATCTCTTGGATGACTTACTCACATTCAATAAACACTTTGCTCATTTTCTCACTTTGCATATCACACAATGATTACCACACACTTAAAATAATGAAAATATATTTCCTTTATACCATATCCTCAAAATAATTCCTTGACTCGGCCTTGAGGCTTTCCTAATTAATTATAATAAGATAATTAATTAATTATAATTACAATAGCATTGTTGGATCACAGTCTACAAAACTTGTCACACGTGTAATACTAGGGCTTGCACATCTATTGATGTCATCTACTAATGTCATCATCTAACTATCATGAGTCACTGGCTAACTGCACACCTTCTCATTACATATTAGATGAAAGATATCAGAAAAACATCAAAATGTTTCTTTCCAAGCACTCTATTTCTATAATTCTCTCAGTAAATCAAGCACATCTTCTATATGTCTTTGACTTAGACTCTACGCATATAACCTTAGCATCAAGACATAGTAAAAAAATGTCCATAGCTATGCATCACCAAAAAATCAAACCATTATCTGTACAACTAAGATCTATGTCTACTACTCTGCCAGTCTTCATAGACTTATTGCTATGTTGAAATTAATAACAAATATAGTCATGAATGCAACATGTTGATGCTCATCAATGCTTAGGATACTCCCCCAAAGTAGTAACATTAGCATTCATGCTAACAATCTCCCCCTTTGACATTGATGGCAACATAGATAAAAAAACATCTAAGTACCAAGAATACCAAAATAGTACTCTGTTATTGTTGTTGTTGTCATCTTCTCAAATCCTCTTCATTAATAAAATCTGAAATTCTCATCTTATATATCTCCCTACAAAGATATTCCTCTTTACTTGAATCTTTTTGAGTCTCCCTAATAAAGTAGAGATTTCCAAGCACTCTCCCCATACATACTTAGGAAATGTTTTTCATGCATATTCTCCCCCATTGACATTAATGACAAAGGCTTCATTATGTCCATCAATTTTTCCAAGTCTTCAACCATCTCAAGTGTCCAAAGACACTTTTCAAGACCAAATACCAAGAGCTCTTAATGACCCAGCTTCAACATATACTCCCCCATACAAGAAGCATCAGCATTCAATCCAGTCTAACTATAGTGCTCTATACTATTGGACTAATGTATTTACTATATCATCTACACTAAAGTAGGCAAGGGCATAACCCCAGTCATACCTCTCAAGTACTCAAATGTATCTTTTGGTAAGGGCTTCGTAAAGATATCTACAATCTGATCTTTAGTGCTCACATACTCCAACCTAATCTCTTTTTATGTTTCCTTCTCTCTCAAGACATAATATTCAATAGATACAATATAGGATTCTTAGACATACTCACTATACTTGTGTTATCACAATATATGATAACAGATTCTATAAACCCAATCCTAATATCCTTTAGCATCTACTTCATCCACATAACTTGATTATAGTTATTTGTTGATGCTATAGACTCTACCTTAGTTGTACTCTATGAAATACAATCTTGTTTCTTACTCAGCCAAGAAACCAATCTTCCTCCAAGAAAGAATGCTTCACCACACTAGTTCTCTTTCTATCATCCATGTTGCCTTCCCAATCTGCATCATTATATGCACATAAAGTGAAATCACTTGATCTATCATACTATATTCCTTAATCAGATGTTCCCTTCAAATACCTGAATATCCTCTTTACTATTGCATAATAATACTTCTTAGGATTAGTTTGAAATCCAGCTACAATCCCAAATGCATTTTCTATATTTGGTCTAGTGTGAGTCAGTTATTGCAATCCTCCAATCATGGATATGTATTTCTTCTGCTCAATTGTACATGTCTCATCCTTACTAGATAAATTGTGACAAGTTATCATAGGTGTACCAATAGGCTTACAACTCTCCAATTCAATTCTCTTCAACAAGTCTTTCAAATACTTATCTTGTGAAATTAAAATACCATCACTATTTTGTACAATCTGCAATCCTAGGAAAAACTTCATTTCTCCTGTCATACTCATTTCAAACCCATTCTTCATTTCTTCAAAAAACTTGTCACTTGCTTCATCATTACCTCCAAATATTATGTCATCAACAAATATTAATATGATAAAAAAACTATAGTGTGTGCCTCTAGTTTACATTTTTGTTATTATTGTCGAACTCTTTTAGGCCAGTTTTATGCTTGATTATTAGTAGTATTATTTTGAGATTATCAGATATTGTTTTACATTCAGTTGATTATATGATGAGAATAATTGGTACTCTATACTTCATGTATGCATGATGATTATTTAGCAATTTTAGTAATTGATGATGATTAGTTAGATGGATTATTATATGTCTTCTTATGGATACTTACCCCATATTGCATGTGTATGGTGTGCGTGTATGTTTTCTTTATGTATGGCATTTCTAATGTGGTTAAGGAAGGGAATCCTAGTCACCTGCTAGTCAGGATCTACATGATGCACCACTTCCTACCATTTCCTATTTAGTTTAGAATATTGTCTTTGTACATGCATGGATTTTATGCAGATTGTAGGTACTAGGTATCGACTTCCCTAAATTGCTAGGATGAGTGTACCCTATCGCATTATCTCAATGGTAAGAGAGGGGAGATAAATTCTTAAGTCCAAATCCTAAACCTTTAAGTCATTTGTCCTAGAAAATTAAGACAAGTATCTAAGTTTTTTACCTTATGAATGTGTTGAATGACGTTAATTCATGATTATAACCCTTTAGTTTGATCTTGTATTTGTTTTCCTATGATGGGTTTTTGTATTTTACTTTATGAGTTCTTGGTAATTTTTGTATTAATTAAGTCAAATTAAATGATTTAATTAATGATTTAATTTAATAGAAATTTATTATGGTATTTTAATATTTAATTATATTTAAGGTAAGAGCCTATAACACAATGGTAAGTTGTGAGCCTCTCATGTGAGAGGTCTTGAGTTCAAATTCACTTAACACATAAAAAAATAAAATTAATTACAATAATTAATCTAGGCTTCGGTTGTTTACCAATTAAAAAAAAATTAATTAATTTAGAAATTAATTAAATATAAAGATAAAAGTTATAAGTTTAAATTTTAGAACGTGATAATGTTTATTTAGTTTAATAATAATATATTTAGAGTTCATTTTTAAATAAATGCTAAATACTATTATTATTTAAGTTAATAAATATTTTATCAATTAACATTTCAAAAATTAATTAAAGCATAAAAAGATATTAATTTATTAAGAGTTTTAAAATTTCATATAGTATGCCTGAGATTAAAATATAAAAAATTAAGTAAAAAGTGAAAAAGATATTAATTTATAAGCAAGAGCCTACAACACAAAGGTAAATTGTGAGCCTCTTATTCAAGAGGTCTTGGGTTTGACTCTCCACAAACTTAATAAACAATAATAAATAATGACATCATATAATAATAATGAATCTTGGCTTCGGCCTCTTACCGATATATATATAAAGTTTAAAGATTGCATAACATGCACATGAGATTAAAATTTAATAAATTAATTGAAAGAGATGTCAAGTGAAAACTAAAATAAGTTATTTTATTATTCATTAAACGTGTATGGAAAGAATAAAGAAAAGATAAAGAAAAAGATAATAAGAGTTAAGGTCTAGTGAGCAAGGAGTCCTCTTAGGTGAATGCACAATTAGTGCCCTATTTTTAGGAGAGAACCCCTCATCACCAATTGAGGGTTCATTTTCAAAGGACCAGAAATTTTGGGGAAAAAACTGTGAATTTTGGAAGAGAAAAGAATTTCGAAGAGAGAAGGTTTTGAGAGGAGAAATTTCTCTCACAATCTTTCTGGGTGTAGCGATTAGCATTAGAGTCCAGGTAGATGCTTGGGATTTTTCACACAGCTTATTATGCTCTTTCTTTTCCTATCTTCTTCATGACTGTGGATTGTAAATCTAAATTTCTCTGTGATGAACTCTTGAATATTTTAATATTGTAAATTACTAAATGCATGTCAATTTCTTTTGTATATGTGGAGATTAAAATATCATTAAAACCCTCTTTCAGTAGATGTAAAACTATAAATTAAATCAAAAAGGGTTTGAAATGAAATCAAAATTTTAGCAAATAAATTTGTAGGGTTGGTCATTTTTCTTCTATCAAAGTACTGCTGGAACTTTTATAAAAAATAATATATATAAAAATTCTCAAATGGGGTGGAGGTTTTCTTAAAACAAATCTTATAAAATTTAAATTTTAAAAAATAGTAATATATATATATATATATATGGAGGGGAGGTGGGGCTATGACACCCCTACACCCAAACTTTCTTCGCATGGTTAGCGTGGGAATGTTGATGGCCATCAAAGGTCGACATGGTAGACCCATGGCTTCCATGATAGACCTATTCTCGTGGACAACAAGGTTGCCATGGTAGCAGGGCTGCCACGGCAAGAGGAAAGTTACAAGCTTTATTAAAATCAAAGATTTATTTTTTTAATATTAAATTTTATTATTATAAAGTTATAAATATTAATTATTAATAATTTTAATAAGTTTAATTTAATTATTATAAAATTTTATAATTATTATTAATAATATTAATAATAAGTTTTAATTAATTATTAATTTAATTAATATTAAGAAATTTATTAATAAAGTTTTCTTTTATTTACTTATTTTTTTAAAATTATTATTAATTAATTTAATTAAATTTAGTATAATTAAATGTAATTAGTAATGAATACTATTAAGTGAAGTTTTAAATTTATTTAATTATTATTATCTATAATATTGATTTTTAATAAAATTGTAAAGAATTTTATTTGAAAATTAATAAGTACTATTTTAATAATTTAAATAAATATTTATCCATAAATCATTTTAGAATAAACGAATTATAATCAAATAGGGGTAATTTTGTATTTTATTCAAACATAAATAAATGGGTTAATTGTGAGGGTAATTTGTGAATTTTATCTACTTGAAAACATACATTGAAATGAAAACTAAAAACTCACATTTAACTAAACTACATGTTTTCAAATCAAACCAAACTGTGAGACTATTTTGTTTTCTATGTGTTGTCTATGCTTTGGGGTTTTGGGGTGTAACCTAGTTTTGACAAGTCTTAGGATGTTACCAAAGGCTTGGAAGTTTTGTGATTATGGTATTATGTTGAATTGGTTTTGATCTTTTAAACCCAACCATGGTAATTTGTCTAGTATGCTCTATGATATGTGTTGATCTATTGATTGTTATTGCTTTTCAGTGTTCTTGTGTGACTCTGAGGTGAATGTATAACATACTTGACTTAACCTTTTTGAGTCCTCGACTAGTTATATTTGGATTGTTTTTGAGTCACTTTTATAGGACTGAGGTGTTTGTATGATTTTTCCTTGGTGGTTTCATGTTATGACATATTTGACTTAACCATTTTGAGTCTTTGATCAATATTTTTGGGATGCTTTCCAGTTGTTCGTATAGAACTGTTGTGTTATTCTGATTTATATTTTGATGATTTCTAGTCACTTGTAAAGGAATGAGGTGATATTGTATGATTCTTTGATTTATACTTTTATGAGCCTAGGGTAGGTTATCTATATGTAATGTCAGGAAGTGGCTTGCAATGCAGGTCAGGGCCCTAAGTTACTGCCAGGGTAACCCATTGTATGTTGTTTAACAAGTGAAACCACTATAGTAAATGAGAGTAAAATGAACCTAATAAGAGTCTTTATATGTTCTCACCCATGCCTCGAGTGTTATTACTAACTAGGATGGGAGTAGAGAGAATTCTTGGTTGCAACCTTGCATCGTTAGTATGCCTTGTCAGTACAAGAGGATACTAGTGTTGCATAAGGATCACTAGGGGGTTGGGGTTTTGAGAGACTACCAAGGTAACTCTAGCATGATTTTTGTGATGACACTTGCCCACTTACATAGTAAGTTTCCTAAGTGTCTTTGTGTGCCTCTAAGATTAGATGTTGATTTATCTTAGAACCTTTGAGTTAGATTACTTTTAGGATTTCTTGGACTTAGAGAGTGCTTTTGATACTTGGATTGATATCCTATTTGGGACTTGAGACTATCTCCTTAGTATGGTGAGAGTGGGCCATTTAAGTTCCATGCAGTCAAGTGGTAGTGCTTTATACTCTTACCATTGAGGTCCTTTTGTAGATACTGTGGTTGGAGTTTCCTTGCTTGCATTTCCTTTCATTCTATCTCTATGTATTATGATGGATGGTTGTATCTTTATGATGGATAGTTATATCTTTATGATGGATGGTTTCATTTATTGTACTATACTTTGTATCATGGATCCAATAGGGATGACGTAAATTCTATTTTTATAAATGTATATTCTTTTAGCCTTTCATACCCTGTGACATGTATAGTGGATGATTGAGCATTCCAAATTTTATTGCCAAGTGGCATTTGAAACAAATGTATATTATTTAAATGGACATTGGACTTTCAATTATTCTTTCATATGGATGTGGTATATGTTAAACTTAATATTTATTAAATTTAAATGTGATTCAACATCTTGGGATCCCTAAGGAATGTAACCTATTATGTATACTTATAGATGATTGTATGTTACTTCTTTCGCTACTTTATGTTTGATGTGTATGTTATTCTTTCTTTTTCTTTAAAAAAATGTTTGGCAAACTTAGTAAAACTTTAGGTTAATTCTTTTGGATCCCTTTGGTGGGGCATTACACAAACCATTATCAATTTCTCTCAAACAAAAATTACCATCTGTCATAACTTTAGCAAATCCAAGCTTTGTTAAATACTTATCCAACCTTTCATACCATTTCCTAGGTGCTTGCTTCAGACCATATAGAGATTTCTTTAGTCTACATACCATCTCTTTCTCTTTTGTCAGAGGGAAACATTTAGGATTCTCAATGTATACCTCTTCTTCTTCAAGTTATCCATTCAAGAAAGATAACTTAACATCCATCTAATATACTTTGAACTTCTTATTTGTTGCATAAGCTAAGAACATTCTTACTGCTTCCATTTTGGCTACAAGAGCACAAGTCTCCTCATAGTCTATGCTTTCTTGATGTTAGTGAGCTTTTCATACAAGTCTAGCTTTGTTTCTCACAACTTCACCTTGTTCATTCATCTTATTTTTGAATACCCATTTAGTTCCTATCACATTCTTGTCTTTAGGTCTAGGGACTAACTCCCATGTCTCATTCTTCATAATTCGATCTAGTTCTTCCTTCATTGCTTGAATCCAATGATGTTACATGCTTCATTTGTACTCTTAGGTTTAACTTGAGAAATCAAACACAATTCATCATTAAATTTGTTCCTTTTCATCACACCTTTGTCTTTACTTCCAATTATCTTCTCTAGAGGGTGATTCTTTGTCATGTTCATGTTAGAGGTAGGAGTCGCCATCTCAACTCTTGTTCTCATCTTTTCTCAATTAGCACATCATTCTGTAAATCATTGTTAGTCTCAAAGAAAACTTCAACATCCTTCCTAAAAATTCCAAAATTATCTTCTTCTTCATTAGAATTATAATCTGCCATCTTTTCTTTAGTTCCAAACTTTTCATCAATCTTTACATTTGCGCACTCAACTATAGGCTTGGTTTTGTGATTAAAACATATGTATGCCTTAATTTTCAATGAATTTCCAAGAAACATACCTTCATCACTTCTAGTTGGATCAAACTTACCAATGTCATCATCTCTCTTTATGTAACATTTACTTCCAAATATTTTGAAATACTTAACCGATGGTGAATGTCCAAACCATAACTCATAAGGGTTCTTGCTCATACCTTTTTTGATATGTACTTTGTTCATAGTGTACACTATTGTATTGGATGCTTCTCTCCAAAATGTCTTAGATACATCATTCTCAAACAACATTGCTCTTGTTCCCTTAGAAGTTGATCTATTTCTTCTTTCTGTTATCCCATTCTGCTCAAGAGTCTTGGGTGAAGATAATTGTCTTTTAATTCCATTCTCTTCACAAAACATGTTAAACTCTCTTGAGGTAAATTCTCCTCTATCTAATCTCAAACATTTAATCTTAACACCAGATTCATTCTCAACTATATTCTTAAATATCTTAAACTTCTCAAAAGCTTCAAATTTCTCTTTAAGAAATGTTACCCAAATAATTCTAGTAAAATCATCAACAAAAATCATGAAATACCTTTCACCATAGAATCCTCTAGTTCTGGTAGGACCACTCAATTTTTTGTGAACAATTTCCAGCTTCTCTATAATAGTGAACTTCTTGCTGGGAAAAGATACTTTCTTCTACTTAGCCAAAATACATTCTTTGCAAAAAAATATTAGTAGGCTTTATAATCTTAGGCTGACTACAAATGTGCTACTAACTTTTACAATATTATCAAATTTTATATGACAAAATCTCCTATGCCATAACCAACAGTTATCCACTTTTGTACCTAAACATGTCATTTCAGCAGGATTCAACTAAAACACATTACCTCTAGACCTATTCCTAGTTCCAATCATCTTACCATCCTTATCACTGATAGTGAAAGTCTTCTCTGTGAATTGCAATTAATACTCATTATCCACCAATTGTCCAATGCTCAACAAATTATGCTTCAATCTAGAAACAAAATAAACATCATCAATATTAGTTCTTCAATCCAAAGTAATGGATGCAATTCCTGTAATATGATATGTTGCATTGTTACCAACAATCCTTGTAATATGATAGGTTGCATTGCTACCAACTCTAACAATACCTCCATTCTAATTCTTGAATTTAACAAACCTATTCATATCAGTAGTCATGTGATGTGAACAACCACTATCAATTAACCAATCTAATTTATTTTCAGCTTGAGAAACTAGAGCCTTTTCTTCTCTAATTTCTCTATCAAGATCATCTTCCTTAATAGCCACAAATCCTAATTCATCATCACTTTCATTTTGATCTCTTTCATCAAATTCCTCATCTTCATTAGCATATAAACAGTTTCTATCTCTCTTAGGCTTAAAATTCCCCTTATACTTTTTCTCTATTTTAGGATATTTAGATGCATAATGACCAAACTCATTACATGTCCAACTTTTAAAGATATTCTTACTATCATTTTCTCTTCTCACAAGAAGTGTTATACCTTCTTCAATATTCTTGTCTTCGTTAGATCTAGTTCTACTACTACCAAAAAAATCTCCATGTATTCTTGTGCTTCTAGATAGGCTTGGCCAAATATTAAGGGCATTAAAGGTTGTCTCCACTCTTGTTAATTCTCTAGTTTTTCTCAGATCTACTTCTATTGCTTACAATCTTCCAAGAAATGTTTATCTTCTATAAATTCCTTAGGGCAGGGTATTAGTAAATGAATCATCTAACCTACTTGCTTGAATGGTGGTGTTAGAGTCTTCAAGATCTTCCATATAACCTCATCTTCTTCCTTGGCTCCACCATGTGACTTTATTCCTGCAATAATTTCTAATGTCCTACTAATATAGTTTCTTACATATTCATCTTCCATCATTTTAGCATCTTCAAATACACACATCTAATTTTGTAATTGTACTCTCTTTGTATGTGTATCACCTTCAAAAATAGATTCTAATGCTTTCCAAATTTCATGAGATGTTTTAAGTGACTTTACCTAAGTTTATTCATTCTTAGGAAGAGATTGTAGTAAAGCTTCTCTGTCTCTCATGTTACACATGAATAGATCTCTTTCTATCTCATTGCATTCTTCAAACTTTTCTTCTTTCACAATCTTCTTCTTACTCTTTGTCAAGAGCCAATAACTCAAACCCATGTACAATAGATTAATCTGCATTTTCTCCTTCTAACTATCATATTTGGCCCCATCAAATCTAGGACTATCCTTTCTAAAAATATTTTTCATCGATCTCTCATAGTTGTTAAGCTTATCCTTCAAGGACCTGATGCTCTAATACCAATTCTTGGAATATATAGTCCACCAATATAACTAAGATGGGGGTGAATCTATTATCCAACTAGTATCACAATTATCAACCCTATTAAATATTAACCATATGAGCAATATAATCATAAATAACAACAAGATACTCATATACAATTAACACCAAATATGTTAACTAGGAAAACCCTTGATCAAAGAGAAAACCCCAGTGGGTATGGTACCCAGAAGATGATATACTAATATAAATATTCCTTGTTAGAGGATGGACCCTGTTAGGAGTCTATAACAACATTCAATACATATCATTCCTTGTTAGGAGACCTTGTATCCATCTTAGGAGATTCCAACCCTATTAGGAGTTGTGCCAACCCTATAGGAGTTGTGAAAGACAGTTGGAACCACTTCTCAAATAGCTTCAGGATTAAGATCAATGAACCTAATGTCCAAATGACCTCTGTATTATTCCTTGTAGAATAATAGAAATGAAATTTCCTTCATCTTCCTCTATCTTGTCAACTAGACTTCTACTCCTTCAGGTCTTGTAACCAGATCACACAATTTGCATCCAACAATCTCTTAGATCTCTTACTTGCATTCAATAAACACTCTACTCATTTACACACTTCACATATCACACAATGATTACCACACACTTCAAACAAGGAAAACATCTTTCCTTTATATCATTTCTTCAAAATAATTCCTTGAGATAGCCTTGAGGCTTTCCCAATCAATTATAATAAGATAATTAATTAATTACAATTAAAATAGCATTGTCATCTCATAGTCTACACAACTTCTCACACGTGTGATATTAGGGCTTGCACATATTTTGATGTCATCATCTAACTGTCATGAGTCATTGGTTGACCATGCATCTTCTCATTACATCTCAGGTGATATATACAAACAAACATCAAAACATTTATTTCCAAGCACTTTATTTCTATATTGCTCTCAATAAATCAAGCATATCTTTCGTACGTCTTTGACTTAGACTCCACACATTGAACCTTAGCATCAAGACATATTATAGAACATGTCCTTAGTTGTGGATCACTAGAAAACCAAACCATTTTCCATAAAACTAAGATCATTGTTTGCTACTCTGTCATTCTTTATAGACAACTACTATGTTGATATCAATGACAAATATAGTCATGAATGCAACATGTCAATACTTTCCAATGCTTAGGATACTCCCCCAAAGTAGTATCATCAGCATTCATGCTAACAGCTACATGTATTTGGTACTGGAGACAATACTCTACACTGGCTATAAAAGGAATATGCTGCTCCAACCCCTCCTATGAATGTGGAAGAGATAGCACAGAAGAAAAAGCATAATAGTTTGATGATAGAGATTGCATCTACCCTAAATGATGTTGAGTTTGATGATATCAAGAACTATACTAATGCAAAATAAATGTGGAAGAAGTTGGCACTTGTACATCGTGGAGATGAGAATGTGTTGAGAGAAAGAGTAGAAAATATGAGAGGCAAATATGATGACATGAGAATGAAGAAAGGTGAAATTAATGTGCAGTATATGAACCAAATCAAAAAAGTTGTGAGTGCAATCAAAGTTGTCTAATGAGTCATTAGTGATACTAAAGTTCTAAGTAAGTTCATCAAAAATATCTTACCTATCTATGTTATAGAAGTTTCAATAATTTAGGAAGTCTAAGATATACATATTCATGTTCTTACTCTTGATGGTTTAGTTGGTTTTTTGACAGGATTCAAATTAAGAAGTTTTGATGATAACATGCCTACACTTAGGGATTATTTCCAGACTTCACTAACCATTGGTAATTCAAAGAAATAAAAGGGAAGTTAGATGTAAGTGGGTCAAAATAAAAAGATGAATTTGATGGCATTGAGGTACTTCTTGAATAGAGGTTACCAAGAGCTAAAGGTAAATTCAAACATAAATTACCTTTGATATGTTTCAAATGTAATGAAATTGGTCATTTTGTTGCAAAATGTCCTAAGAAGTACAAGGATGACCAGAAAGATAGAAATGATAAGAAGGATACTAAGTACAAAAAGAAAAAATGCTAAAACGAAAAAGGGAAGAAATAATGCTACATTGTTGAGGAAGAGTACATTGAATTAGATAGTAAGATGATAAAGATGGAGTAGAAGTGATGTATGTTGTTGTTAAAGAAGATTATGATGAAGGAAGGTATGATCATGATAAAGATTGTATTTCACATATTAGTAAGAATGGTAAATGGATCATTTATAGTGGATGCTCACATCATATGATTGGATATCTTAGTAAATTTCACAAATTTGAGGAATGTGATGGTGGAATGTTTGAATTAGGGAATAGAATTCTATGTCCAATAAAAGGTAAAGGTTCATTGGTTTTGAATGACAAGATCATATGTGATGATGCATATATTGTGCAAGGACTAAGTTATAATTTCTTAATTATTTCTCAGTTGAATAATATATGTCATAAGCTAGAATTTTAGAATAGGAAGGTGAAGATCTATGATGATAATGGAAATCTGATTGGTAGTGGAGAACAAACTAAAGGTAATTTGTTTCATGGTGATCCTATATTTCATACATGCTTCTTTCAAGAGTTGAAGATGTATGATTGTGGCACAAAAGGTTATGTCATGTTAATTTTGAGAACATGGTTAAGGTCAATAGAAAGAAAATATTTAGAGGCTTATCAAATTTGCATGAACCTGAGAATGCTATGTGCAATCAATGTCAACTCGGTAAGATGACCAAGTCAAGTTTTTCAAGTAAGACACATACTTTGAATGACATTTTGGAATTAGTGCATACTAATTTGTGTGGACTAATGAGAGTAGAAAGTTATTATGATGACAAATATTTCATTTTTTTTGTTGATGATTATTCTATGATGATGACAGTAATGGTCATGAAGTTGAAGTCATGTCCTTTTGATATGATCAAACACAATAAAGCTAGAGTTCATAAGGAGACTAGTATGAAATATTCAAGATCTAATAAAGGTGGTGAGTTTATTTCTATTGAATTCACTAACTTTTGTGTTAAGCATGGTGTTAAGAGACATTTTCCAGTACTAAAGACACTGCAGCATAATGGGATTGTTGAAAGAAGGAAAAAATCAATTATTGAAAGTGGAAGAATATTGTTTATTGAAAAAGGAATTGCTCAAATATTTTATAGAGAACCAATTAACACTACAATTTACGCTCTCAATTTAGTTCAACTAAAGAAAGAAAAAAACAAGATACCCTATGAACTTTGGTATGGTCATACACCTAAAGTAAAATATTTCAATATATTTGGAAGTAGATGCTATATTCATAAAGATGAAAGGAATGGAAATTTTGATTCTAAAGGTGATGAGGGAATTTTCCTTGGTTACTCTTCTAAGAGAAAGGCTTCAAAATGTTTGAAAAGGTACACTAATGCAATGATTGAAATTGAAAATGTAATAATTGATGAGTTTGCAGATAAGAATGATGAGGAAAGCAAAAAGGAACTAGATTGTTACAAAAAGGTTTTCTATGTCTATGAAGATGTTCTTGGCATAATGACCAAACAACAATAGAAAGCCACTAAGTGTCAGCCTGCATTACCTGAGTCACAGATAGAACAACCTGAGTAGGATATTGAGACCCAACTAAGTGAAGATAATGTTTGTAATCAAACAACTGAATCTATGTTAGTAAAACATGTGAGGAGGAACCATTCACCAAAATAAATCATTGGAGATAAAACTATTGGATTTATGATAAGAAGTAAGTTGAAGGATAGTACATGTTTAATTGTTCAATTTGAACCAAGAACTATGAAAGATGCACTTGACAATGAAGACTGGATTAGTTCTATGAATGAAGAGATTAATCATATTGAGAAGAACAATAACATGGACACTAGTACTAAGACCAGTTAATAAGAATGTAATAGAAACAAAGTGGACTTTTAGAGGGAAAAAAATGAATGCAAATGGTGAAGATGTGAGGAACAAGGCCATATTAGTTTGCAAAGGTTATGCCCAAGAAAAAGGAATTGACTTTAGACAAACATTTTCTCTTTTTGCAAGATTGGAAGAAGTCAAAACTTTGTTGGCTTATGCTACGTACAAGAAATTCAAAGTGTATCAAATGGATTTTAAATCAGCATTTCTGAATGGGATACTTGAAGAAGAAGTCTACACAGAACAACCTGAAGGATTTGTTGAACCTGGTCAGAGACACCTAGTTTGCAAATTGAATTAAGCTTAAAACATGTCATTGATTGCTGAAATGTTTTTGGTTGATATTATACTTTTTTGTAATGATTTGTTATGCAAATCATTTGCTGATAAAATGAACAAAGAGTTTCGATTCATTATTCTTGGTGAGATCATTTTTTATTGGATTACAAGTTTACCAAATAAAAAATGGTATTTATGTGACCCAATCTAAGTATGTAAAGGAATTTTCAAAAATAATTAGAAATAAGGAGTCAAGGCCAGTCGATACACCTATGGTGACTAGATGCAAATTATCTAAGGAAACTATTGTTGAGATAAATGAGACATAATATAGATTAATGATTGGTGCAATAGTAGACCAAATATTGCACATGCATTGGGAATAGTTGGAAGGATTTCTCCTAGTCCTAAGGAAACTCATATGACTGTTATAAAAAAGATATTTAGATATTTGAAGGAAAATGAACATTTTGGATTATAGTACAAACAAGATGGTGACTTTACACTTAAAGTCAACATTGATGTTGGTAATGTGGATGATAGGAAAATTACAAGTGGTGGAGATTTCTTCTTAGGAGAAAGACTGATAAAATGGTTAAGAAAGAAACAAAGTTGCATTTTACAATCTACGATTGAAGTTGAATATGTTTTTGCAATTAATTGTTCTAATATTGTATGGATTAAGAAATTTTTGGATGGAATGAAAGAGTAGGTAACTGCTCTTGTTACTGTGTACTATCATAATACTAGAGAAAAAAAATATCAAAGAATCTTGTGATGCATGCAAAAACCAAGCATATATTTATCAAATATCACTTCTTGAGAGAGAAAGTACAAGATAAGCAAGTCAAACTTGATGACTTGAAATCTAAAGATCAAATTGCAGACATATTTGCCAAGCCATTTCCTAAGGATTCCTTTGAGTATCTAAGAGGTAAACTATAGGTGCTTCCCCTATCCAAGATTCGCTAAGTGAAGATGCATGTTGCATAAATTCATGGATGATCACATATATCTTTTTGGGGTTAATTCAAGAGTTCACTCTTTAGGGATATTTTTTGAAGATGTACAAGTGATTGTAATGAAACTAATATAAATAGTACATGCAAGGTACAAGGTATTACTACAAAGTTCTATAAGTTTGACATTGGAACTCATATTTACTTTTTGCATTACTATCAAAGGGGGAGAGAATGACTAAAAGGGAGAGTGATATACTATGATGTAGAATGTGTATTTTTTTTTTAAAGGGGAGACAAATGTTGATGAAGTTTCTGTTGAACAGAGAAGTGCACCCTAAGGGAGAGAAATGGATAAAATGTGGGGATAAAGCTACAAAAGATACAAATTGAGTGAATATGATGATTGAAATATGTTGAAGAGAACCATAATAAAGTCATAGAGATGAAATTTTTTATTGGTGTCAATGCATTCATTTGATTATTTTATGTGTAATGTTTTGTAATAAAAAATTGTATGTTTATGTGTTGTCATCAATGTCAAAGGGAAAGCTTATTAGCCCCAACTGATAATGTAACTAAGAATGTTGTTATCATATGTAAAAAAACTCATAAAATTGTTATGTTCTCGTTGATGTCAAGCCTTATTTGGTTAGACATAATGGTAATTCAATACACTACCATATCATTTGATTGATGAAGGGGATTGGAAGAAAGTATGAAGATGATAGAGTCAATAAGTATTGGTATTTAATAGATACTTGAATGAATTGGACTACTATAGTGTAATGTTGGTTTGATTCTTTTCCAATTAGGTTATGTTGTGATTAAGTTCATAATTGGTGAGTCAATAAAAGAAGCACTAGAGTATGTTGTTACCAAGCGCTTGCCCAAGAAAAGTTAAAGTTTAGTGTTAACTAAGCATTTCTAGTATTAACTAAGTGATGTATTACCTGAGTCTAGTTTCAATGATCACCATGTAAAGAACAAAAGAAAATATTAATTTGAGGCCAACAAATGATGAAATTTGAGAATATTTGACAAGAATAAAGGATGAGTATGAATTTTTTTATAGTATCAATTGTTGGAATAATTCAAAGATGGTTGTATGGAGAAGATTTTATATTTTTAGAATGAGCACAATCTTTAAGGTGGACCACTATTGACCAAATGACTAGATGCAATAGATCTAATATTTATGATTGTAATTAAGTGGCAAAATCTGAAATATTGTGGAACAAAAAAATTAACTATTTAAGGAGATGAATGAGACCATTTTTGGTTTCTAATTGTTTATTGATATTGCTGATGAAGTGAGAGAATTGAACAAGAATAAAAGGACAAGGTAAATCAAGTGGAACAATGGTGCAAAGATCAAGTAGGGGAAGTGCCTAAGTGAAAGAGAAAGAGTGTATATAACCCAAAAAGATATCAGAAGGTAAAAGACAAAGAGAAGAGTTATGAACAAGAAAGGTAGTGCTAAACCTAACATATTATTTGTCTATTACTTTCTTTTCATTGTAAAACATAAAATCTCTTAACTAAGTGGACCTAAAAATTATTTGAATCCTATATGGTAACATCAATTAGTGTTTTTAAAGTCCTTTAGAGCAGGCCACTCATTAGTAATAACAAGGAGTAATATGGTTTAGATGATCTTTGGTTAAAACCCTCTAACCAGGTCACACTAAAAATGTGCATTTAAACCATTATAAAGGTTGCCTCCTAAAAAAGATCACTTATAAAGAGTGAAAATTTTGGTTTATCAATTTCCAGGTGGCTTTTTCCTTTATAGGATTCCCACGTTAAATATATGTGTCAAAAAGTGTGAATGTTTATGTCTTGTGAAGTTTATTATCATTTTATTTACTTAATGTTTCAACTCATTATTAAGCTAAGCTAATGCTCTGAGACTTGGTAAAGTAATGAATGGTGAGATTTTAGTTTGAACTAAAGTTGACATAAGTTTGATATAAGATGTTGAATGTGGTTACCAAGTTATTTTTTGTGAAATTTTATAAATTTTAATTTGGTACTGATTTGTTTTAAAATTCTTGTAGGATGACTAGTGATAATTGATTCTTCCCCACCCCCACCCCCCCCACCCCCTTTTCCTCTTAATTATCTAAAAATTATGGTGGGGTTCTTCTATTGAGGGTTATTTTGGTTGGGTTATTATGTTTTCATATTGGCTTGTTTGTTAGAATTCATAAAGAACTATATGATCTTACCAAGTAGAGTGTTTGGCCTCCCACATTCAAGAAATTAGAAACCTAGATGTTGTTGTTTATTAAAACCATTAAAGGAAAGAAAAGGAAGATAAAATGGGAAAAGATCGTTAGTGAAAACCTTGATGAATGACTTCAAAGGGTGAAAAGAGACATCTAGTTTTACATGAAACTTTAAATTGTTTACCTACTAAAATTATGTGTAGAATTTTTGGGCCTATACAAGAAGGAATCTTTCTAATATCCTAATTCCTACCCATATAATATGTAACTAAAATTTGTCAAAAATGACAACATGAAGGCAAGCTTGCCAAAGTTTAGAATTGTGAATGATGGTTTTGTCTTCAAAATCATACGCTCCATATAGGGAAATTATGAAAAAAGAATAACAAAAGAGATTTTTCTAAAGATAAAAATGGTGGATAGATATTTCATTTAGTTTCAAATTTTCATATAACTTAGAGTGGTGGGATGTGCTCTAAATCCTAAGAAGATTCTTAGGTAGCCATCGAATAAGATTTTCTTGGTGGAGATGTACAAACAATTAACTAATTCTCATGAGCTTATTGTCAAAAACCATAAGCCATTCTTCACATTTCTCATATTCATTGGGGCTTACATTTTACAAAGACATCATGGTGGGCAATTCAATCTATTTAAAGTGGGATGAATTTTCTCTAGACATATTGTAAATTAAGAGGGGCAAGTTTGGTTCCATTAGTGTGTTCAATAAGGTGATGGGTGTTCACTTTGAACATGATCCCCATTTATAGGATCATTAGGCAAACTACATAGATGATTACTAGGTTTGGATAGGAATTTACTATAATTTATTTGTTGGCCTTTCTCAACATCTAATAAAGGTACATATTTTGCTAAGGACATGGTATAAATATTTGAAGAATGTATAATAAGGAAAAAATCTATAATAAGTCCATCACGAGTGCAAAAGGTGGATGCCCTATAAAATTATAATACTAACTGTAGGGTGAGACACTTTATTGAATACACCAAGAAGTGCATTAATGAAACCTTCAAGATTGACTCTGTGCTAATGAATCCTAAGGTAGACCCTTGGATGATGGTGGATAGGGGAAAAGGGAAAACAGTGAATATTCCTACATTGAAACAAGTTATCTCCCCATTTTTAGGTGAAGTGACTGGTCATGCAAGGAAAGTGAAAAACCATGGTCCTTCCTTTAGTATACCCAAGTATTAGGAATGAAAGAAGAATCCTACTAAGTGGCTTAATCTTGTGTCTTTATAATCTACTCTAGAGATAATCCCAATTTCTAATATGAACAAATCAAAAATTATTATTTTCTACTTCTGAATAATGAAGGGTTGTGCTCTTCAAAATATAGGTCACTAAATCCAATTAACTAGAACCACAAAAGAAGATAATCTACAAGAGAATTAAAAAGAAGTCATTGATTTCTCCTAGATTATATAACCTTGAGGAAGGTATAAAAGGAATTGGATGATTTACCACTAATTAGGTAGTAAACTAGGTTAGCTATAGTAGTAGCTAAGGGTTCGTTTCGTTGTGGAATTAGAATGGAATTGGCATTCAGAATTCTAAAAAAATTCTAATCCACTGTTTGGGTCCGTAAAATTGGAATTGGAATTGGAAAAAAATAAAAATTGTTATGCCCGTTTACCCCCAAAACCTCGGATTCGGTCTTCCATCTAAATAGGTGGAATTGCTTTAATTCTCATGTTAATTCCAATTTGGTCAAAATGAGCATTATACAATAATTGAAATGAATTTTTTTTGAGGTTCGGTTGACCTATTTTGTTTCCCTCACAGTGTAAATTTGGTGAATTTCAAGCTCTTTTAGGCGGCATTGGAAGATAACACTTATTTTAACATAGGAGTCGTTCTTCACCTGATCACCACGTCCATGGCCAAGCCCTTCATTTACAATATTTTGGATGCATGCGAACGATTGGAAAAGGCTTATTCACTCATGTTTCTCACTGAGGACAAGCTTGTAGTTGTTTGTGATCCCCATGGATTTTGACTCCTATTCATGGAATGATGCTACAATGGAGTCATTGTTTTTGCCTCTGACACTTGTGCTCTTGATCTGCTTGAGGAAAACTATGAAAGGGAAGTGAATCTAGGTGACATAATCAGCATAAAGCATGCATTTTCAATAAATCTGAGCTAATACCGATGGAAAATAGTCTCTTCCTGTTTCCGCACAAGAAGTCAAAAGCATGCATTTTTAAACATATTTACTCCCTCTCCTTTTTTATGCTTCTTCTACGTCTTCTTATCTTGGGTGAAAGTTGTTTTTCCATATTTTTCATTGGTCTTTGTGTCAGCATCAATCAGGTGAGTTATCTTGAGTCTAGGGGTCCTAACTTGAAAAGTTTGTACTCCCCATCAACAAGAATGGATTGTTTCTCATGTGCTTTTTCTTTTGATCTTGGGTAGTAATGGGGAGGCTTAAATCTAGTGCTTATGTCTCCTATATCATCGTCTTAGATTATAGGTTCAATTTGGGTTCTACAAACATGCTGAGAAGGGGGAGCTTGGTATTCTGATTTTACAAATCCACAACCAAACAAAGGAAATGTGTATTCTCACAATAAACTCTTATTGAACCAAATGACCCCAATCAAATTCTCAAAAGCATAATCAAGATTTCAAGTTCTAGAATCCCAAATCCATGATTCTAGATGCCAATTCTCCAATTATATTTTGGCAACCAAATGGGCCCTAAGGGATAGGATGTTGATCCCTCTTTAGATGATCTTTTAAAAGCTCCATTGGGGGGGGACTAGCCAAGTGGTCGATAAGTGGTAATAGTTGAGTCTGACTCTGGGGCTAAGCATGAATAGGAAAAGGGAGACACCAAGGCAGAGATGAGTTTTACATATCTAATTTTGAGAACATACTAAGGCATAAATATCCTTTTTGAGAAATACTTGTTGGTGATGTTGGGATGAGTGGGGATGGGAAACAAAATACTATGGATTTTGATGTTCAACTTACCCCCTTTCACCAAGTAGAGGATCTTGTTGGGACTAAGACCCAAGTGCCTCTAGAAATTTAGGTACAAGTCTTTCATCAAGTTGAAAAGGAATATCCTTCTATAAAAGGAATAAAAAGGAATGGGGCGTCCTAAGGAAGTGTACATGTGGAAATAATAATAAAGAAATAAAAAATTGCTACACATTATGAAATATAGGGGGATCAGATTGGGATAAAAGGTATAGAAACTAAGGATCTTAAGGTCTATGAGTCATTATAGGGTGAAGAGAAACCCTTGTAGAAAGGATGAAAACAAGAAGCTGGGTTAGAGAAGAAACAAAAATAACAAAAGGAAACTTTACCACCTCCATCTTCAAAGCATATATAATCTACATCTAAGAAAGAGTAAGGAGAAGAATTTGAAAGAGAAGAAGAGGTGATGGAATTTGTCCCTACGATGATGGATATCATACCATGTGAACCATTGATAGAAATATCTAAACCTACTTGGCTTGCCAAAGTTGTATAGCCTAGAAAGAGGACTTACATGGATGTAGAGGTCACTAGCCTTTCTCAAATTGGTCAATAATTCCATCAAGGGGAATATAGTTGGAAACCACAATGAATATATTATGTTAGTAAGAGTTTGAGAAAAACATAGAAAGCACAAGTGGAAGATCCACCTCCAAACATGAGTGCAAAAGAGAGCGCACGAGAAGACTTTTTAATGGAAGAGGTTGATCTTATGGAGCATGCTAGGGAAGTTCAAATATATGCATGAGGATGAGAGTAAAATTCAAAGTCTCCAAGAATAGAATAGAGCTCTTAATTACTACATATCTCAACTGGTTGATCTCACTAGCCAAACAAATTGAAGTACTTGTGCATTTCTTAAGGAATGTGTGGATTGCAAAGAGAAAATTGAGGAATTTAGAAAAGAAAACATAGATTTGATTCTTATAAATTTCCATACTATTATTACAAATCTCACTCAATTATTTTACATAGCCTCATAAAGAGATGGGAGCATAGAGAGAAATGTTGAGACATGGGGAAATATCTTGAAGGATTTGAAGAAAATAAGGAAGCAAGGTTGAGACATTTTAGTGGAAACTTTTAAAGATGGGGAATTGGATAAATTGGACATTTAGATTACAACCATTAATCTCGAGGTCATAAAATATGTAGTTCCCACCCATAGTTTTCTTTTATGTTCTAATTATTGAACTCTTTTAGGCCTAGTTCTTGCATGTATTAGTTTCTGATATAGTTGAGTTACGGTTATATGACAATATTTCATTACTTGATTATATAGCTAGATTGATTACTTAATTGATTTGTTTCATGTGTTATTTTATGATGCTTTAAATACAGTTAGTTTCATGATGATGAGTTGTTATATTAGATTATGATATTATTTGTACTTGTGATTTTATTACTATACTTACCTCATACTTGTATGTGTATGTTGTGCAAGTTTGTTTTGCATTTATGTTTGATGTGTTTGATATGGTTAAGAAAAGGAGTCGTAGTCACCTACTAGTCAGTATCTACACAATTTGCCACTTCCTTCCATTGGTTATTTAGTTTAGATATATATGTGCATGTATACAAGCTCATCTTTTATATAGGCTTGTAGGTACTAGACATTAGCTTCACTAAATTGCTAGGATGAGCATGCCCTATTGCAAGAACTCAATGGTAAGAATGGGGAGATAACGATTGGGTCCAATAACAACCATAGCCTAATTACTTGTTCTAAGGAGGACTTGTATTGGTTGTCACCCTTTTAAACCCATGAGTGATCTTTACGTATGTTGTTGGATTTTGAGTTTTGATTAGTTTTGCTAATGTGGTTGTTATGTGATTTACCTAGTGAATGATTTAATTATGATGCTTGCATTAATCTTATGATATTATAATTATTAAATATAATTTTATTTAAAAAGAAGAAAATATTTTAATATCAAGATATTTAAATAATTAGAAATTAATTAAATATGTTCTTCAAATTTAAAAGATTTAATTTAAAATTCTAATTTGAGAAATTGAATAAAAAGAATTAAGATATTTAATATTTAATGTTTTCTTATCATAATTATTTAATTAATAATAATCAAATTAGATTTGTATTTAACCAATGAGCTTTAATTATTAGTATTAATTTAAATAATAAAATACGCTTTAAATAGTGCTTGCACTAGTTAATAAAAATGGAGAAAATGTAATGCCTTGCTTGGGAACCCAAGGGAAATAAACCTAATATGTTATAGTGCTTACTAATATATCTTTTTTTAATTTTAAACAACATCAAGATAGCATTAATGCGGAAGCAATAAAAACATACGCATCAAATACACATAAGCAATTACAATTATTGTTTCAATTCATCAAGGGTTCCTTCACATTGAGCTATGTTAAGGAATTATATTAATTAGTTTAAGTCTCAAGTACAATGCCTCATGGTCATAAAGAAGTAACAAATACATAAACTCCTAAGAAAATGCATAAGTATAACTAATACAATGAAAGTACATCCAATAAGTGACATCCACTGCACATGTTGCAATGTATGTGAGAAAAGATACAATACATTAAAATACAAGATACATGATAGCATATATACATCAATGGAATAGAAGTCTCCAAGATAGAAGAAGAATGATAAAGGTACAACAACATCATCAAACATCCAACATCTGGCAATATGAGGGGGACCCAAATGGTAAGAAGTTACTACCTCCCAACCATGGGGTTACCTAGTCAAGCTTTCACTCCCACCGTGCAGGGAAGATAATGAACGATCCACATACAGCTAATCAATCATGAAACATTCCTAGGCAAAGAATACCTAATAGCCAAAACTAGCTCAAATAACACATACTACTCAAGAAGATAAGATACTCCAAAAGAAAGAACACTCAATTCAATACCAACACCACATAACAAAGCATCTTACATATACCAAGAATAGATCAAATCACCAAAATCATAAGATAAAGTCAATGAAATCTATCCACCTCAAGTCAAGAACCACATGTCAAAAGTACATCATCCATGAATTACCAACCACCATCAATGCAAGTAAATAATCTCATTAAGAACATCCAACAATAAGTACACCACTAGAGGTACAAACAAACTCTACAAAGGAGACTCAAGCTACATTCTAAGGAGTGTCATCACATGGTCAAACTACTTGAGTTGTCTTGGACTAGTCTCTCAATAGACCCTGGACCCTCAAGTGTTGAGTTACCCTAGGGTAGTTACTCTAAACCCCAGACCCTCATCATGACACGTGTGGAACTAGAAAACCCTCTCAAGAAGATGAGAAAAACCAATCATATTGGCATCCCATTCCCATCCTTAGTCTATACAAGCACTCAAGGCATGGGTGAGGCAATATCTCTAACTTATCTTTTTTAGTGTGTTTCTCTGAAATATTAATTACTATAGTCACTTATTACATAACTTACAATAAGTTATCCCAGCATTGACTTCTTTGGGTCTCAAACCCCTACTACAAGCAAATCCCAAAGACATGTACCTAGACAACCTCTCCTAAACACATAAAACACAGTTGTGTCCCATACCACAACACCCATCATAGTTGAACTTGGTTCCTTAACAGGTAACCTAAAAATAAGTTGGTTCTCCCAACCCAAGTAAACATAAATGCACCACATTAGCAAATCTCATAAATGAAATAGTCAATATAAATCACAAAACTCATCATATTATTCGGAATGGAGAACATCATAAAGAAATCATGAAAGTAAACCTCTGTTGTACGTCCTAGTTTGCCAATCTAGACAACTCAAAGGAAAACCATAATGAAACCATAAAGTTAAAAAACCCATCACAAGATAAATACCACAAAAACCATTAAATCAAACACATAGAAAATAAAGGATTTCAATCAAATTATTTCCTAATGTATAATTTATTGATGAAAATGTAGTCATAACCTAATGCCATACACATTTCCTAAATAGAAATTGTGCCTTCACAAGTAATATCTCAATACAAGGTGCTAGTTATTATAAGTTACTAATAAAATCACTTAATAAATGCTAATAATAAAATATTTATATTTTATCTCCAACACTTATTAAACTAATAAACATATATATAAATTTAAAATTTAAATTTAAATTTTATCTCCAATATAAATTTGAATTTATAAACAAATCTATTTTAAATAATTTAATTATGACTCTCAAATATTTATCTAAATTAATAATGATATAATATGAATTATTAAATATTAAATGATATTATATTACTAAACTCTAAATAACAACTTAAGCACATTCTAGTTTAACTAAATTAATCAAGTTTTAAAATAAGCATTTCTTTAAAATGAAATATTTTTTAAAAAGCTATATGGGGATGGGCTAGTCCCACTTCCCACTCCACCTCATACCCACGTGAGAATAGGAAGTGGTGCATCCATGGTTTTAAAAGGAAAAAACAAGCAAATCAAAGATTGCCTTTTTTTTTAATATATGACCATCCTCCCTTTAGTGGGCACGCTTTTCGATGTTTAAAGTGGGATTTAAACTTAAGCTAGTTTAGCATTTATAATCCCTAAAAATATAAAATCTTTAACACATAAAATCTTTTTATTATTATTATTATATGGTTTTTTTTTGTTAACTATCCCCACCAATTAAGGGGAAGAGTATATGTTCCCTAATAACCAATAAATTATTCCTGCATTTAAAAAAATCATAGAATATTATAAGACAGAAATATATCTTTAAAATATTTAATAAAATATTTAAGACATTTTCCATAAATAAAAATGGAGTTGTTGGGGCACATGAATGGCTTGAAAGAGCAAGCTTGAAGCAAAACTATTAATTAAAGAGACTAGTCTTAAATTGTGAAGTAATGGACATAGAAAACAAGTATAGCCCAATAAGTATAGATAGTCCATAAAGGATGTATGATTCTCACAAAATAGCATGCATGGGATCTAAGTATTGGTTCAGTTCTTTCTATAGGTATAGGCCTAGTAATTTTCTAGCAGTGTATATTTATTTATTATTTTTTTTTTTCTACATAAAGTTATACAATAAATATGTACAGAAATATAGATATGTATATCTAAATAAATGATGCAGCCAAAATGTAAATTAAATCTATGTAATTCTCATTCAAACTCTAAATGATCTACTACATTTTCTTCTACTACTTTCTTCTAAGAACAATTAAGAATCAAATTCCATTCATATAGATCTATGAATAACCAGAATGACAAACAAGATTCTAGCACCCAATCAAACACGAAGCAAATAGATCTTTTCCAATGTCATATTCAATCTTGAGTTTTCAAACCTTGCCTCACACTAATACTGACAATCTGGCAGCCAAGTGAAATTCCTATTGCAACAAAAATCCTTCAAGCCACCAATATTTCCTTCTTTTCCAAACCCCAAAGTTGCTCTCCAAAACCTATGTGTGTAATAATGACTCAAGAACCCTCTAATAAAGAATTCTATTTCCCTTTTAGGGTTTTTGTCTCCATAAGCTATAAAATTATCATTGTTTTATTTAATTATTCCTTTCATGCACACTTAATTTAATTTTAAATTAAAAATATTCATTTATTATTATTTATTTACTTCTCCACATTGCATTTAAAGAAAATTCATGAAAAGACATTTATTTATTATTTAATTAATAAAGATAACTTAAGCGCATTATTTAAATGTCACTACTTTTTAAATCTTTATTAATTAAATAATAATACTACATAATAATAAAAATTTAATAATTTAATATTTAACTTTAAAATCCTTTTAATGTAGTTTTCTAAATAAGGACTTTAAATTAAATATTTTAATTTAACTAAAAATTCATATAATTCCAATAAATACAAAATCGTCCTATTTTAACATTTTTTCATTTTAAAAAAAATTAAACTAAATACCATTTGATAAATAAATATCCACGATTGATCCAAGAATCATTAATAACTAGTCTACCAAGCAAATCACCAACTCAAACCTCAAGAAATGCATAAAGAAAATCAACCAAAGCAAGAATCAAACCACATATGCACAAAAGACTCACAGGTTTAGAAAATGGTAGAAAGTCAGTTATGAATCCTCCTTGCAGGACAAGTATTTAGGCTATGGTTGGGATTGGACCTAATCATTACCTTACCATTCTCACCATTTAAGTATATGTTAATAGGGCATGCTCATCCTGGCAATTCAAGGAAGTCAATGACTAGTACCTACATCCTGCATAAAGGATGAGCATATATATATATATATATATATATATATATATATATATATATATATATATATAAACAGACAATGTAAGGGAGTGGTACATCGTGTAGATCTTGACTAGTAGGTAACTACGACTCCCTCCCTTAACCACACATGCAAGTATGGGGTAAGTACCATAATTAATCATGAGTACAAGGAACATCATATTTCTATATAAATATTAATATTCATAAATACATAATGACATTGTTTAAAAGCACATTGTAAGACATCAGCATGAAAGCAATTGCAATTACTAACTAGAAGTCCTTAAAGCATCATCATTGTGAAAGTATTCAATTTAGCCATAAAATCAAGTCATGGAATAATGTCATATAATTGTAAATCAAATATATATGAAACTAACACATGCATGAAAATATGCCTAAAAGAGTTCTGCACACATAATAGAAAGGCAAACCATGGTGAGCACTACAAAAAAAAAAAAAAAAAAATACTTGATTATATTGTGCTTTTAGTTTGCATGAAAGAGTTAAACAATCAAAATATAAAATCAAAATATTTATATTTTAATTATAGTTAGTGGCTTTTTAGTAATTTTAGAACAAAACCCTAGTTAGGGTTATGACTCTTTATTATAGGGTTTGTAGTTCATTTTCAAAAATATGGGTTTTGGAAGAGCAATTTTAAAATTGGAGTAAAAGAATTGTTGAAAGTTCAGAAGGTTTCAATTTGCATGCATTTGCATATTGTCTCACATTTGAGTTATTGTTTGGAGGTAGGGCATAAAAGTCCATTGTAGAATTTTATTAAAAGATTTGCCTACTATTGGCCTAAGTGTTGAAGAATGGCCAGTAAACAAAATGGTAGGCTTTGTCATTAAAGGTTTTGTCATTGTTGGAAACATTTACAAAGGAAACAAGACTGGTAGAAAAGCACAACTGGTAAGACATGACAATGTGCAACTCTAACTCACATAAGCATGTCTGATTCAGAGAAGATATGGAAGCCCAAGTAAGGTGAAGATAAAGGTGATCCACTTAGACAAAGGATGTTAAGTGAAGTCTGCATACATAACAAGAAACTAACAAAGGATGTTAAGTGAAGTCTACATACATAACAAGAAACTAAGTGGTAGAAACAAATGAACATGTCAGCAAGTAGATTCACCCTAGATATCATGATGAACACCAAGAAAGAAACATGTGACTATCTAGTCATGTCTGTTGAAACAATTGATTAATTGTGTATTTTCTTTGATGTTACACAGAATGCCATATCATTACCAATCAGTGTGTGTCAAGCTCACTCGGGCATTGAAGGCAATTTTTTTTGTCTATCAAGCATTCTAGAGTTTGCCTAGTTTAGAAGATATTATCTATCAAGTTCACTCGGGTGCCAAAGGAAAGTTTACAGAAGTTGAGTGTTAACCAAGATCACTCAAAAAAAAGAAAGAAATGTTGGATGGAACCAGTGTTGACTGATCTCACTTGGTTACCAAAGCAATTTTGCGAGTATGCAGTGTTAACTAAGTTCACTTAGTTAACATAAGAAAATTATTTCTCAGTTAGTGTCTACCAAGTAGGGTCGACTAACGAAGGATTTTTTTGATTGGAAAATTATAGTATGTAGTGCACACAAGGCTTGATATTGCATTAGTAGTCAATATGGTGGCAATGTTCTTAGCAAATCCCAAAGAAAATCACATGATGGCAATCAAACGAATCATGAGATATCTTAAAGGTACTGAAGAATATGGTTTATGGTACAAAATAGGAAGCAGTTTGGACTTAAAAATATTCAAAGATGCTAATTGGGTAGGAAGTATTGATGATAGAAAGAGCACCAATGGTGGAGCATTATTTCTTGATAAAAGACTAGTGTCTTGGACAAGCAAAAAATAGAATTGTATCTCTGAGTCCACAGCAAAGGTAGAATATGTGGCAGCAGCAGTCAATTGTTCTAATATTGTTTGGTTCAAACAACTATTGGCAGGTATGAAGATAGAGATCAAGGATCCAGTAGTCATATACTGTGATAGTGCAATCAATATATCAAAGAATCCAGTAATCAATACCAAAACAAAACACATTGCTATAAAATATCATTTCTTGAGAGAATTGGTATAAGATAAAGAAGTCATATTGGAATATGTAAATACAAAAGAAAAAATTACAGACATATTCACCAAGAAATTACCAAAGGATGCATTTTTGTATCTAAGAGATAAGCTAGGATCATTCCCCTATCTGAAGCTCACTAAATGAAGTTTAGTGATGCATCAACTAGAGCATGTTGAAGATCAATCAGTTGGTGTAATATTGACAAGGGTATATTGCAAATGAATTAGTACTTGGGGTACATTGATATTCACTAAACATTTCCTTTGGCATGAGATGTCAAAGAGGGAGAAGTTTTCTGTAATATCTCATGAAAAAATTTGTAAACAGAAAGAGAAAGAGATGTCAAAGAGGGAGAATGAACTTGGTCTGATATCAAAGGTAGAATTTTCTATCTGAAGTTGTAGTAGATAGAAGTTTTTTGACAGAAGGAGAAACTGAAGGCAGAAAGAGTTCACACTGACAGAGAGAGTTCTCATGGATGAGAATCTAAATGAAACTAGGGATATTTTCCTTACTCTAAAAATTTCATTGCACTATGACATGTTGTGTTGCCATCAATGCCAAAGAGGGAGATTGTTGAAACAATTTTTTAATTGTGTATTGTCTTTGATGTTACACAAAATATAATATCATTACCAATTAGTGTATGCCAAGCTCATTTGGGTATTGAAGGTGGTTTTCTATATCTACTGAGCATTCCAGAGTTTGCCTAGTTTAGAAGACAGTATCTAACAAGTTCACTTAGGTGCCAAAAAAAAGTTTGCGAAAGTTGAGTGTTAACTGAGCTGACTTGAAAAAAAAAGGAAATTTTAGATGGAACTAGTGTTGATTGAGCTCACTTGGTTACCAAAGGAATTTTGTGAGTATGTAGGGTTAACCAAGTTCACTTGGTTAACACAAGAAAATCATTTCTCAGTTACTATCTACTGAGCAAGGTTGGCTAACAAAGGATTTTCTTGTTTTGGCATATTGAGTTCAATTGAACTATCTGTTGGTTCTAGCCGACTAAGGAGATGAATATTAACTATTCTAAGTTCTATTCTAGCCAAATTGACAATATGAATGATATAAATATAAGGTCAAGTTGAGATTTAGAAAGTGTGAATGCATGGAAGACAATTGAAGATTTAATGATACTAAGAGGAAGCAAATCATAAGGTTAAGTAGAATATCCTTGTGAAACTAAAAAATATACTCAATAAAGAAGGATCAAGTATACAAGCTAGAATTGAGATCTGTAATCAGCAATTCAGTTGCATCTAAAATCAGGTCATCTTGTTGTTACTCTCTAACCATTGTAGCAATGATCTAATCTCTTAATAGAGTTGGCTTCACAGTTATTTGTAGATCCTCTAACAAGGTGACATTTCCATTGAATTTTCTTAAGACCTCTAATAAGGCCGCTCCTAATAGGGTGATTAAGTCCTCTAATAGGGTCACACCTAATAGTGTGTTTTGTAATCTTCAACAAGGTTGGCTCCTAACAGGGCTCACTTTAGAACACTGAAAATCCATAACTAGTTGCAATTGGTGGTTTTTCCCAAATGGGGTTTCACGTTAAATCTTAGTGTCAAATGTATTAGTGTTATTTTTCTTATGTGTTTGCAACTAAGTTAAAATTAATCATAGATAAAATCTTAATATTTACATGTTAAGTATTTACCGAGAATCTTCAACGTTTACTAAGTTACAGCATTTTCTATATGTTTGTTGAGCATCAATAGAGTTTAGTTTTTAGAGTTTATTTTGTACTGACATCTAAGAGATCTGGAATTTATTTTTGTCATAACTGATTCACCCCTCCCCTCTCAGTTATTCCTCTTATATTTCCAACAATTTCAAGGGTAAGAGTGCAATCTACATCACATTTAATGGTGATAGGAATAGAAATCAAGGAACAACTAGAAGAATTTGAATTTGAATTCTTCCTAACTAGAGAAAATTATCAAAGGCACATGGTGTACATCACTCTTGTATGAACACACAACATCTAATAGGAGTGGTGCACTAATGCAATAGAAAGTTAAGCTAGTAGTAGGGTGAGAATTCAAATTTTGAATTCATAATTTGAGGCTTCTAAGTAAAGCTAAAAAAGTAGTATAAAAGAAGATGGAATGAAAGGAGAAAATGTTAGATTTCCAAGTGATTAGCCATAGAGTTAGCGAGAGCTGAGCTAAAAATGAATCTCAAAGAGGAGAAGAAGAGTGATTAGAGAGGTCAACTTTGAAGAGTTGTCATACTAAGGAAAACTTGGGAGAAGCTTCCAAGATAAAATAACACAAGGATGTTGTGTGCAAGAGCTAGAAGAGCCAAGTGCACCAATGATCAAAGTCTGAAGATTGTAGAGACAAAGCCATAGCATAATTACATATTGATCAAGAGATCAACCAACCAAAGGTCTACACCAAGCTAAGTTCAGTGGCTATATTGCTAGATCACTTATTTGTTGTTTACTTATATCTGCAATAGTAAATCTCAATGAGAGTGGACCTTAGCAAGTTCTTTGTACAAACCCCCTAATAGGGTGACACATTAACTTGTGTTTTAAAGTCCTTTAACCAGGTTGCTCTTAACAAGGTAAGATTTTAATAGGTCTTATCCAAATCCCCTAACAAGGTGGCACCTCACAGTGTCTTTGTAATCTTTTAATAGGAATGAGCTCTTGATTGGGTGCACTTCAAAAGAATGCAAACTTGTGAGGATTGACTATCATACTGTGTTTTTTACCATACCTGAGTTTCCATGAGATAAATATTGTGTTATGTGTAGCTAGTTTCATGTGAGATGTTTTTTTGCTTGCCCTAACCAGTTGAGTTATAGCTTACACTAACCTATAAATAGGTGTGAAGTGTGATTCAAAGTAAAAGGTCAATATACTAATTCAACCCCCCCACCTCCCTCTTTATATACTAACCTGTAGTTTAGACCAACATCTACTTTGTGTCTTTTTGGGGGTTTGCATAATGCTTATAAATTTATCATATTGATATTTGGATGAAGATTTATGTTGTAGATTTTAGAAAAGAAAAATTATTGAAAAGGAAAACTTGATTGAGGAAAAATTGTAGAAAAAATCTAGAATATTATTATGACTCTATTCTTTTAAAAATTATTCTAATATTGGAGAAATTCAATTATAGAAAATTGGAGGAAAATGACAAATTAAATCGGCTAGGGTTTCAACTTTAAATTTTGCTAGTAGAACCATATAATTTTCATGAGTATTGTAAATAAAGATAAATATTTTTTTTATATTTAAAATAATTTAATTGTAATTTTTTTAGACAATAAAAGAGTAATTAAGGAAAAAGAATGCATTTACATGCATGTGAAAACAAATATATTAAAGGTAGAAAACTAAGTGTATTATACTTGCATGTGTTAGGAGATCTTAGACATGTAAAAATAATAATTGCATGCATATTATTCTTTTAGAAAATATAATTCAATTTTTGGATATATATATATATATATATATATTGGAAATTTTCAAAAATTAAATTCTAAAATTTTTTAAAAATTATTGGTAATGGGCCAAAGCCTAGACTAATTATTATTATTTATTGAAATTTATTATTATTATTTGCTGAAATTTTTTATTATTATTATGTGTTAAGTTGGAACCCAAGACTTCTTAGATGAGAGGCTCACAAGTTACCCTTGTATTGTAGGCTCTAGCCTAAAATATATTTATTATTATTATTAACATTTTGAAATATTAAATAAATAAATAAATATTAGTTTTTATGTAAGTGGGTTTAAAGAAAAAAAGTAGTGTTTCTATTTATGAAAGGTTAGTTATACTAATGATCAAATATAATTATGATCTAGTTATAATTTAAGAAAAGTTATAGTGGAGTTCACTATATATTTATCTTGTTATAATAATTCATACTCTGAGTAAGATTACAAATAATTTAATTATAATTATACTTTCAAGTTTGAGTTATTTGTGGTGGCATTATGAATTAAAAGAAAAGTAAATATTGACATTGAACTTAAATGGAAGTCAAATTAATATTTTAGAAATGAAATTGATATTAATATTTAATCTAATAATATACTTTTATGTTATTACATAAGTCATTTATGATTTAAGATTATTTAAATTAATAACATGATAATATTGCATGATATTTTATATGCACATAGAGATTTGTCATTTAAATATTTATTTATTTAAATAAGTATATTAGACTAACAGTTTATGTAAACATGTGTATCCTTACTTTATTGTTAAGCACATCTTTATAGTCCAAACTAAATAATATAAAATGATGTAATCAAACCATATAGCTTAAAATTTGTGTGTTTTCTTATGTTCTATTTATAGTCTTGTGATGATTTTCATGATGGTTTTCTTTATTTGTTATTTTGTTAGCCAAGTTAGGATGTGCATCAGATGCGTCCTTGAGTTTTATTTTATATTTATTTGACTAGATGTCATGATATATTTTATGATTCAAATTCAGATTTATTTTATGAGATTTATTTTGATGAGCATGTATGAGAATTTGGGTTTTGCGAACCAAAGTTATTTTTGGGTTACCTGTTAAGGAGTCAAATTCAATCAGTATTACTTTTGTGGTATGGGACACAATTGTGGTTTGTGAGTTTTTGGGAAGGTAATCTACGTGCATCTTATGGGAGTGGCTTGCAATGGGGTTCGAGGTCCAAAGTGGTTGATGTTGATGTTTGATAGCTTCAGTCGAATAAACTTACATATAATTATATATGAGATATAATTAATATATGTGCCCATTATATTTGAGATATATGTTATTTGTTATATGAGAGAAATTAATATTATACATATAAGAGAGATTAAATTTGTTATTATATTAATTATATGATTAAGCATATTTATCTTTTCGCAGATTATTCTCAATATAAATAATATATCATTGTCATTTCGAAAACACATACCATATACAATGGCAGTGCCTAGTACATTTCCAGCAATCTTGAAAATTAACATGATATCAGAGCCTAGTTGGGAAGAGATTTACTGTAACCCCAAATTTGTTGTTGCATTTAGAAATCTATATTAGGTCGTAGTTGTGACAATTTAACACCATTCCATGTCCATTTAGTGTTGGGGATCCATATTTAAACACTATTTTTTCATGAAGAGTTTACTACTAGATGATTAGTTGAGAGGGATCAATCTGTATATTAACGCACAAATTGCTACTAAGTCTTGGACGCTTGGTTATCTGGGTTGGTCACCATTATTTCCACTACCTGTTGCACAATTCTACTAAGTCTTGGATGACATTATAAACCCTAAAAGTATACAATTAAATCATTCAATTGAGAAACCAATGCAAGTGCATTTTACAATGATTGGTGCTTGATTGGACCTTTTGTTTTGTATGCTATTGTTCGAGGGGAAAGAAGGAACCCGTGTGGAGGATTTTATTGTTGTAGGTATATGGGCTACCTAGGAGCTGATCAAAGTAGGTGTGTGTGATAATATAGGCTCACCCAACTTAAAAGTGATGTGTCTATGCCAGCAGGGGCACTGTAAAATCTATATTGTGGTCTACTATTTTGAATATAGAAGACCAAATTATAACTTTTTCTACGTGCCAAAGAAAGAGTTGTTGATGTTGGAGATTTGAGTTGCAGATTATAGCCCAAATTGATTTCCATTGCATCTGTATGCAAGGAGTAATACGCATTCATAAAACACAATTCCCATCACTGCTTCGATGCACAAGAGTCATTGATGGTGATCAAATTCTCAGAGCAATGTCATCAGTCAACAATTATGGAGGATAAAGACACCAATATGAGAAGCCAAATTGGGGTCGGCAAGGAAGTGATCGAATTAATTTTAGATAGATGTGTCAGATCTTGGCTACAAAGTCAATGATGAGTTATGTTCCATCATTCATATGAATCTCAAAATGTTAGAAATCGAAACTGAATTCTAGTAAAAACAATATCGATCTCCATTGACCATGAAAGGGAAAATAAATATCATGCAAAAGAATTAAAATTCATCCCATCACAAACCAAAGGACAACTAGAAATTGGTGGTTTGGAAACCAAATAACGAAGATGAGTCATTGACTGGTGATGAAATAGAGACCCTAGTATGCAGTGCTAACAAGGGATGATGCAGGTCAACAAGAATTGACTATGCAATGTTAGCTAGTGGATAAACATTAGACAGTAAAGTATAAGGGTGGTTAAAGTATTTGCTAGCAATATCAAGGGAAGTATAATACATGGGCATTATTGATTTATTTGCAAAAAGAATAATGTGAATATATGTAGGTATTTATATTTATGTAATAAATAAATAATAAACTAATCTTATAGAGTGTGATATATAAGATATCAATATTATATTGATCTTTATATTATGGTGAGCTAAAATAAATCTTTAGTAGTGGACACATATGTCCTTTGATACCATAACATGTATAGATGGAAATAAAGAATAAATATGGGATAATTAGACAATATAGTTTGTATTGGATTTTCTTGATAAGGAAGGAATTTAATTAATCATGTATCTATGAGCTTGGAGGTTGAAGCATTAATCTATTGAAAATGCTAAAGTTGATCAAGTATTGTTTGAAGAGTATTATCCTTTGACTATAAGAGCAGTATTTTATAATTATTATTTCTTGAGAACTACCTTCATTTACGTATATAGTTAATCTCTCATTTTTATTTCTATACGTACTATAAGAGTTATGTGAATTGATCTTTTCCTCTAAGAATGTTATTGTAGGAAAAGGGAGACTGATATAAGATTCAAAGGGAGTCTGACACTTCTTTAAAGGTAAAGGGTCTTAGAATATTGATGCTCAAAGGAAGTCTAACATGTCCATCTGAAGGAGCATATATAGGATATGCTTCAATAGATCTTGAAGATCTTGATCATATCAAAATTAGAAAAATTAGAGAGAGGTTTGACTTCATGTAAACTCTTGGTATCATGTGTGTGACTGTGTGATTTTAATGGGCATGCCCCCTATGTACACCATGAGGAAGTGATGACTTTCAAATGAAATCAATTGTATTTGCAAAAGTTAGTGAAAGGTGACAGTTTTACATTAACTTAATTTTCTATTATGGATATCTTATGATATATGTGCAAACCATGATAGATTATACCTTGCATGGTGGATGTTTATATGGTAAGAATTATGAGAATGTATGTACACATACCTTATTAACATTTTTTCAGTATATGGTGAATGTTATGCAAATTGATGTTCTAGAGGCCATTCCACAAAGTATGTGGCCAATATCATATGACTTGGTATTCTGAAGGCCATTACTCATAGTGTTTGGTGAATATCTTGCATCTCGTTTTGGAGGTCATTAGTCAAAAAGTATCTGGTGAATATCATATGTTGGTATTCTAGAGACCAATACTCAATTGTGATATCAAAATGGTGAATATCATATGTTGATGTTCTGTAGACCATTACCTTATTTAGTATATGTTGAATATCAACTATAGATATTCTAGAGACCATTACTCAAAATATTTGGTCAATATCATTTGTTGATATTCTAAAGGCCAATAATCTAGATATCATATGTGATATCAAAATGGTGAATATCTTCTAACCAAAGATATCCTTAAAGTTTGTCATTCCTAGTATTATCAATGGTGTAATATATGTCTTGTGTTTATCCTCCCTAGCTAAGAGGGAGTGTTGATGTTTAATAGCTTCAATCGGATAAACTTACATATAATTATATATGAGATATAATTAATATATGTGTCCATTATATTTGAGATATATGTTATTTTTTATATAAGAGAAATTAATATTATATATAAGAGAGATTAAATTTGTTATTATATTAATTATATGATTAATGAATAGACATGTCCCATGAAGGGATATGTCTCGTCGCAGATTTTTTCTCAATATAAATAATATATTGTTGTCATTTGAAAAACACATAGCATATACAATGGTAGTGCTTAGTATAGTTCCAGTGATCCCAAAAACTAATAGTTGTGAGGGTAACTCATTATAAGTTGTGTAACATGTGATAATATAAGAATTAAAAATCTTATCTCACCCATACTTTGAGATAAATTAAAAAGATAAGTTTAAGAATTTGCCTTGACCATGCCTTCAGTGCTTGTATAGGCTAAGGATGGGATTGGGATTACACCTAGTAAAAGGTAATGACTAGTTTCCTCATATTCACGATAGGGTATTCCGGTTTCGCATAGAGTCACTAGGGGGTCAGGGTCTAGAGAGGCTGCCCAAATAACCTTAGAGTTGGCTCATGTGATGACACTCCCTAGTATGTAGCTTGAGTCTCCTTCATGGTTTTTATATTTTGCTCTAGAGGTGTACTTGTTGGGTATTACTTTTGATGGTGTGTTTATTGTAAGTTGTTACTTATTGATTGGATGTCATTTATTGTCGACAGATGACTTTTATTGATGAGCTTCAGTTATTCATTAGTGGTTTTTTTGTTCTTGGAGTTATTGATTGGTGATTTAATCTCTTTGATGACAATTTTTATCTATTGGTTATTGTGCTTTTGATATTTGGAACTTGATTTGGAAAATGGATATTCTTTTTATATTGTATCTCTTTGATTTTTGATACTTGATTTGCACTTGGTATCTGTTGTTGACTTTGGTATGTGATGTTGGTTTGGATGAGTATTTTTTCAACTTTGGTTATCTTTTCTTTATCATTAGTTTGTGTTCACCCTTGAGGTGGATTTGGCTATCAGGATCCCTTGCCTAGGATTTTTTTAATAATTTTATTATTTGTGTGTGGATCATTCCTTATCTTCCCCGCACAGTGGAAGTGATGCCTGATTAGGTTGCCACATAGTTAGGAGGCAGTGACTCCTTATCATTTGGGTCCCCCTTAGATTGGTTGATGTTGAATGTTCATTGATGTCATTGTACCTTTATCATTCTTGTTCTTGTCTTAGAGACTTCTATTCATTTGATGTATCTATATAATGTGTATCTTGTATTTGAGATCCTAACTAATGTTCTATATTATTTTGATGTACTTGTATTTATTATTGTATATCCAGTGATATGTGCAATGGATGATGTTATCTAGAATTAGTTTATCTTATTAGTTGTTCTCATCCGATTATGTGCTTGTTATTCATTTTATGATTATGGACTTGTATTCAAGATTACAACTAATTATATAAAAAATTATTAAACATGACTCAATGTGAAGGAACCCTTGAGGAATGAAATATGTATTGTAATTGCATGTGTAATTTTTTTATGTTTGTGTATGTTTCTTCTACATTGTTACTTTGATGTTGTTTAAACTTTTAAAAAAAAATAGTTCAATATACTTTGTAACATATTAGGTTTATTTATTTTGGGTTCCCAAGCGGGGCGTTATAGAATACAATAAGAGGCAAGATTTAATAGAGGGTATAAGAGAAGTGGACATGCCAAGATTCAAATAAGTAGAGGAATTATTTGACTCTGTTGATTATGGGTTATATCAAGATGAAGAGAAAGAAAAATTGCATTCCATCAAAAATATCATCAAGCAATTTTATGTTATTTGGTGAGGATAAACTGAAATGAATATGTCGAGTGAATGTAAACACAAAAGAGAACATGAGAGAAATAATGGAAGATCTTGAGGAAGTTCAAAGGGTTTGAACTCAATTAAAACCCTTTTAAAAAATCAAAAAATTCACCTTGTGTTTATGAAAGTTCCAAATTTTATGAAGCAAATGAGATTACAAAGAAATTAAGGCACTTCTAGGAGTTCTACCTCAACATTGAGTGTTCATTTTCCATATATTCTTCATTTATTTGCATTCATTATCAAGCACAACCCATGACCCAATTTTTTGAAAATAAAGAAAAAAAAGCCCAAAATTCTAGAAAATCACATTTCTCTTGAAAGACTAGAATTTCGGGGCCCTAGATTGCATGCGATGGGTGTTAGGATCATGCGTTGCCAAGAGGAGGGTAGAATCAATATTGTGACACTTTGGCACTAATCAATAACTTTGAACCTTAACCATAAACATCCACATATAGAAATACAAAAAGTAAACCATAAAGCAATAAAAACTCATAATATGCCAAGGAAAAACCTTGGTGAGGATGGTATCCACAACTATGTACTCATTTGAAAATACTCTATTCGGAGTTTTTACCTTGTTAGGATTCATTACATACATTTACAACATTCTTCCTTTTTATAGGACTTGACCTTTTAGAGGTACCAACCTTGTTAGGAGTTGTAATTTACAATAGAAATCTCATTGTTTAATGAGGACTCACTATCCAATTATATTAAAGATAGTATATACAATACCAAAAATGGCTATATTGATATCACAATGTTTAATTAATTTGAATTGTAGCTCGCATCTGATTTAATTCAACATCAAGGCTTGCATATAACCAAAATAACATCAATATAGCATCATCACATATCATAAGTCCATGCTCACATACAAAATATAACTTTCCTTTATATCCTTCTTAATTTCTTTCCCAATTGGTTAGAAAAAAGTCTTTGCAAATCATGTAGCACAATCTCCAAAAATAATTATTTAGAAATGATATCCTATCTTAGGGCTTTGTGACCTTGGGCTTCTTAGGACTAGGACCTTATGCTTTGGTCTTTTGTCTAGGTGTCTTCGTTGGTGTAGGTTCATTAGACTTCACTTATTTTATAGGTGATGTAATTTTTAATGATTTTCTTATTGCCCTCTAAGGTACAGGTGTAATCTCATTCTCAACAACCACTACAATTAGTACATGAAGTACCTCGTGTTTACACATCATTTGTAACATATTATATTACCTTCTTTGTGCTTGTCCCACCAATCTGTTCTTTGTTGGCATCTTTTTTTTATTTTCTAAGGGCAATCATCTACTACTTAGAAATTCCTTCCTTCTCTGCAATTTTATCTACTATTTTCTTGATTTTCCTCTATTTTGAACCTCCATAGAATTCCTCTCTAACCTAACTCACTTTCCTTGTAGGTAACCCATCTTTTTGCATTAGGATATTTAACTAATGTCCTCTGCATACTGCTCAAACATATCATATTCTACTTCATAACCCATGGGACATACCCATTGCAATCTAGGCTCAACTGCTTTCATGCTAGTATAGTTTGTCTTGACCATGAAACATATGGTATATGCATACTTGTCAAAAAAATTCTTAGGTATTCTCACTCTATGTTCCATCTCTTTGAAATCCCTTGAAAAAACCAAATAAATCATGTTCCTATGTTGCATTCTATAATGTTATGTGATCAATGTTGTCATAGGAACATCATCCTTCCATGCAATTGGGTGCATATGATGAAATTTGTGAGTGATATGAAAGAATACGTGTAAGATCATTTATCCAAATTTAAAAGCCTGTGACTTATCATGCTTAATCCTTCTTATTTTTTCTAGTAGATATTATCTAAGATTCTCATAATTATCATGGTGTTCATGTTCTACAGTCATTTAATATGCTGTTTGTTTGACTCCTCCAAAAATTGAATTATGCCTTCTGCTATAATGCATTTTGTATCCAAGAATCTTTGCAATCAACCTCACATTATGTTGTCTAATGTCACCAAGGGTCATAATTTGTGTATCCCACTTGGAACTTTTGTATGTTTCAACCTCCTTCTTGATCATTTTTTCCGCAACGGGATTTAAGTCAGCATTATCAAGTCAATTACTAAGTGTATCATTTCTTTGGTAGTCTTAACTAGTTGATCTCCTAGCCAAAAGAATTGGTCATGGACTTTGCTAAGAATTATTTTAATCCATTATTTCTCCTCGAATTCTTAAAAGTCTATAAAATGCACAAAGTTCGAGTTTTCTAAGTGTCTGTATCCATCCTTAAATGATCTTTCATCATTGTATATCTTGTCCGAAAATTCCCAAATGTCTGGGTTCCCTAAAACCCCATACTTACAATATATGTAAGCTTTAATATCCTCTAAATTTAAGACTTTGTCAAGCTTTTGTGAAAATGATCCCTCAGGGTTGTCTTACGTTGACTTAAAGGGTGTTTCTTGAATTGGTACCTAGATCTCTCATTTACATCATAAATTAGTGATTTGACCATGACTAACAAGCTGATTTCATCTTCAAATACTTCAAAACAAATCTAGCAATGCAGTAAAATACCTTTCAATGATGTCAAAGTGGGGTTTGCACAAAATTTCTTGAAATCCTTCCTCAAACTATCAATTCACCTTTTGCACTCCTCCTAGCTCTCGCAACTGAAATGGTGAAGAATGAATCAATTTCAGTTGTTAAATCCTTGCAAAAAGTATTTATCATTAATGTGTGAGGTCGCATTTATCAAAAAGTTGATATACACTCCTATTATCATATAAACATCTAGGAACAGAGATATTGACTCTCTCAATTTGGATACTCCTTAAGCTAAGCTTGCACGTCTTAACTCTGCAAACTCGAGGTCGTTGTATTTTCTGCTAAAGTCATCCCCCTAAGGATATGGTAGCCAATTAGGTTGATGAAGAGGGTTAGTGTAGGGCACTAATTCTCCCTTGTCTACTATGACATTTTGTTTTTTTTATTTCCATTCCCATAGTTTATTTCCTTTGCAAATGTCTTTTTTCATAACTAATATGACTAACATTATTTGTTCCTTCTTCCATTGTAATTATTCCATCTAATATTAGGTGTCCTTGTATTGTTCACAAATCCATTGAATCTACAATATTTAGTTTCATGGCCTATATTTTTGTACTTTAACATGTAACAATTGAATTTTCATACCTTGGTCTATTTTGATTCACCTATAACCTGTAATCTCTAGAAATGTGTCTAGAGTTGTTGCACTTGTAACATGTAACACTGGTAGATATAACATTGTTGTTTCCAATAGGTCTTCTTGTATCAATATTTGATCTTTCATTTGTTCTCCATTTGTTCTCAAATTAGATCTAGCTTTGCACTCGTTTGATATATGTCCATAAAACAAACAATTGAAACAAAAACTAGTAAAAGGATTAGTATCCATGTTACCTTTGTAGTTCATGTGTCCATATGTGTTGCATGCAAAACATCTTCCTTTGAACCTTTTTTTATTCGTTATCTAGGTTCTTCATTTTGAATGGTTGTTTGAATATGATCTTCCGTAGATTTTTCTTCTACTTCTTTAGAACATTTTCCATCATAATAACCTATCCAAGTCATGTCACCTTTAGACTTTTGTTGCACCAATTGTTCGTCAATTTTATCACTGCTTGAGTGCATCTCCTCAAGATGTAGCTTTGTTTCCACAAACTCACCCTAGACAATATTAGTCTACTTTTCAAGTTCTTGATATTTAGTCTCTAAATCTTCAAATTTTAATTTTACTTTTCCAAGATAAGTGTTCATTGTGACTTCCCATTTTCAATCTCTTTGACCATCTAAAGTGATTTGATCTAGAATCCATGTTTAAGTGTTTGATTCTTATTTTGATGATTTATAATCAAATTTGACTCTTCATCTGATCTAGGTTCTTTGATCTATTCAATAGGTTCTTTTCTCTTTATCCTTGAAATGTCAATCTGATCTTTGAGTTTCTTGATGTAATCGTGAACATATTTAAGCTTCACTTTCAATCTCTCATTATCTTCGTTTGCTTGTCAAAATCTTCAATGGTCGCATTAATTTTTTTTGTAAAGTGCTTGCATCCATCAAGATTCTCCTCAAGTTGGAAGACTTTTTCTAAGGAACTAGACTTTGATACCAATTTTTAGGATCAAACAATATTGAGAGGTGGGATGAATCAATATTGCAATACTTTTACATCAATCAATAACTTTGAATGTTAACCATAAACATCTACGTATAGCAATACATAAAAGTAAACCATAAAGCAATAAATAACTCAAACATCGTGATCTATTTTTGAGAAGTTCTTGGCCAAGGGAAAACCATTGTGGGGATGATACCCACAACTATGTACTAACCTGAAAATACTCTATTAGGAGTTTTGACCTTGTTTAGAATCATTATATACATTTAGTCATTAGTCCCTATTAGAAGATTTGACCTCGTTGGAGGTCTTAAACCTGTTAGGAGTTGTAATAAAATAAAAAGTTCACTGCTTAATGAGAGCTCACTACTTAATGAGGCCTCACTGTCCAATTACAAACATGGCATATACAATACCAAAAATGACTATACTAACATCACAATGTCTGATTAGTTTCCAATGTAGCTCACATTTGATCTAATCCAACATCAAGGCTCACATATAACCAACATAACATCAATATAGCATCATCACATATCATGTCCATGCTCGCATATGAAATCTAACTTTCCTTTATACCCTTCTCAATTATTTTCCCAATTGGTAAGAAAAATGTCTTCACAAAACATATGGCACAATCTCCAAAAATAATTGTTAAGGTTTAACATCTAAGATGTTGATGGCACTCCCCTTAATAACACAAACACATAATATATATAGAGAAATAACAAGAAGTTTGAAGAACAAAAAAATGGCTTCTTATTATCTCCATAAGTATGGAATTACAAATTTCAGAAATAAAACATACAAAGTCATATGGGCATTTTCCTTACAATATTTTGTAAGTCAAAGCTACCGCCAACATCCTAGAATTGTTCTAGAAAACCCTGCGGGTCTTCCTTATGTAGGCAATTTTACACTGCCTAAGAAGGTTCTAAAAATAGTATCCATAGACCTTGAGGTCAAACAACCCTGAAATATTATTATTATTCATATTTTATTATATTAGAGTAGGCTCCAACAACTTTCAAAACTCAAAAGAAATTTTGAGAAAATTTCTGTTTTGCTCATTTCAGGCAATGTGACTTTCGAAGACCATAATTCATTGTTAATTGCTCTAATTGACTATTATGACCCCATTTAAGAAATGTCACAACCAGAGCTCCAATGTCTAGCTCGCACAAGTTTCGCTCAGTCGGGTTTTGACCTCTTTTTGGAGCCTCTAAAGCCTTTAAAATGAGTTCAAAGTTACTGAAAATTTTCAATAAATTCACTAAAAGGTTTGATATAAATTGAACTTTGTTGGTACTAATATATCAAAAATGAACCTCCAAGGATGAAATCACAAGATTCTGAACTTAAATAACCAACATACTAAAAAAATAGTAAATCTCTAGAAATAGTAACTTTGCACTGAGATATCCCTTTTCTTGAAAAACAAATTAAAAATATTTTTGGGTCATGCAAGATTGCCCTTACACCCAAGATGCTCTTACATCAAATGTCAACCCTACAATGCCAAGTAATTGAACTGGTAAAGCAATTCAATTCCTTAGGTCAATTTTTTTTGTTTAATCTTCAAAATTGTTCTTGGATAACTACAAATTAAGTGCAGTTTAGCCTTTTCAAACCAAAGCATATGTTGAGCAACATCTAACATAAGCAACCTTATCTGAAGCATGTAAAAACCTTATATTACCATATTCTAAAATTGTGGGCATGATTAGATTATTGTGCTCGCTGATCAAAATAGTCTGACTGCACATTGTCTTCCTGCATTATACTTACAGATTTTTCATGTATACATATTACCAAAACTAATCGTCAAGTCAAGAAATTATGTCAATTGACTATATTTCCATCAATGACAACATCTATGCCTTGAATACTAATCACTTGGCAACAATGGGTCATTTTTTGCATGCACAAGGTCTCCAATCAATTGCATATGCTTCCAATCAGTTGCATATGCAAACAACAGCTTATCTTGTTGTTTATATACATCAAAATCAAGTGTGGAGCTCACTAGAGACGTATTTGTGAAGAACCACTTGAACTTCATTTATTTATAATTTTCTAGTGCTCATTTTGGTATCCAAATTCTTGTTTTTTAGTCTGGAACTATTGTTTTCATTAGACCCCCCTTAATTAATTGACATGACAAATCAAATTCACAATTCTAAGGCGTTGGTGGAAATATTTTTTAAATCAATTTTTGAAATATAAGTTCCTTTTTCTTATTGGTTGCAACCATTTTTGCTTGGAGTTATTTTTATTTTTGAATGGGAAAAAAATTAAGAAAATGAAGTGTAACAATGACAATTTGTTTAGTGCTCTGTCAAAATATTTATTGCTCTTTTGTTATTATCTCTTGCATGTAGTATATAAATTGTTTTGTTTTCAAAGTGCCAAGTACACTTGTCCTCTTGTAAATTCTAGAAATTGTAAACTCTTTTCTTTTCTTGGTCATAATTGTCGTTACATTTTTTTTAATGGAATTGATCCATATCTCTATCATTGTTCTAACTTTTCAATTAACCAGTCATTTGATTTCTTTTATGGCTAGTATGGTGTTAGCCCCTTGTGAACTTATTTAATTTTCTTTTAATTATAGGAAGTTGTATACCGTGCACCTCCATATAGTTATTTTAATTTTCTATTTGCTATCGCTACAAACCTATGCATCTATCGTCATTTTTGGGGACAAGATGCTTGCCAACCATCTTCAATTGCACTCTTCAAAATTTGGGGAATATATATATATATATATATATATATATATATATATATATATATATATATATATATATATATATATATATATATATATATATATATATATATATATATATATCTCGGTTGGTTTTGTAATTGTTTTAAAATAGAAAGCCGCATCAATCCGTATTTTGAAATGGTTATGTTTTAAGGTAATAAAAAAAATGTCATGCGTTCCTTTTGAAAAAAAATTAATTAATTACTCTTTATTTTATTTTATTGAACGATGTCATAGAATTTATTTTTTTTAAAACACAAATTTAAATTTAAATTTTGTTTCAAATTATTGTAAAACTCATAGGTTTCTATTAATAAGAGTAAGTATAAAATTTATTTTTAAAACAATTGTGATACTTATTATTTTTTAAAATATATTATCATATCAAATTTTACACTTGTTTTCAAAAAATTTACTCCTAACTATTTTTACAATTAAATTTTATCTTACTTTTCTATATAATGTAAAATTTAATTTTTCATATAACAATCACATAAGCAAGATGATCAAATCAATCATTTTTATTGATTATTTTTCAATGTTTCCTAACTAATTTTTCTTTAGAATATGTATTGTGCAATGACAACTACCTACTTTTGTGAATACTATATACATAGAATATCATTAAAACATCTAGGAACTCTTCAATAAGCCTAAGGTAGGAACTGAAGCTCTCCTAGAGCTCTTGTTTATCATGTAATCAATGTAAATCAAAGTTAGCATGTTGTAGAATAGTTTAGGAAATATTTTCTTGAATAAAACTTCAGTTTTAATTTTAATATGTATTTTTAGTGGTTGGAGACCCTAATTACAAGATGTATGAATTTGAGATCTAAAAACTATAGAAAGTCACATCTATAAAATGAAAAAGTTATTTGGGTTTTGTAGTTATCGGATCTTTTGCAGTAGAATACAATCTACATTTGGTGTTGTATTCATGGTCTGTTAAGTTATCATCTATGTAAATTTTGAGAATTTAATTTTTAAGTTCAAGAGCACCAATGTATTTCTTGCATGATTTTTCCTATAATTTGATTAATTAGTGATACTGTGATTAAATGTTTGAAAAGATGTTCTTATTTGTGGAAGAGGATAAATTTGTCTTGTGTGCATATCCATGGATCACTTTGCAATTTGATGATTTCTGAGATGTCAACTATTTGCTAAATTCCCATTGATGATTGCATCCACTTGAGTTTTCTAATTCTTATGCTTGTCAGAGTTTTTCTGTATCTATCTAACATTTGATATGCGTGTTGAATTAATGATGTTCGATGTGCCCTTTAGAAATATATTTCAGTTATTTTCATAGGAATTTAATTGGATTGCATTGGTAAATTCGCACCCATGTTATTTGGGATAATCTAGGAAATACAACTAGGGGATTATCAATTTCATTGTTTCAGCTTCTTCAACAACTAGCAAAGGCCTCTTCCTGACTTTTACATTATTTTCTGCTGAGTATCTCACGATTGTCCTGCAGCCACTAATGGGAGTGATTTTTGTGATTCTTTTAAGATAGGTATTTGCATTGCATCTCTCTGCTGTTGCATCATGTAAAAATGACGCTCTACACTTCACTGAAATACTAGGCAACAACTAAAATCTAGACTACAAAAGTTTGAAACTAAGATTCTACGGAATCTTAATCTTGGTCGTTCTAACAAACGGTTAGATCTCATTACTCAATTACAAAATAAACGCTCACAATAGACCACAAATGATATATTTATAGACCTTGCCAAAAAAATGCAAATGTTCGCAGATTCGAGCATGCCTGGAAACATTAATATATGGTACAATTTGATACATGCCACAATTGACATGTAACGTACTTATATGGGAAAGTGTAGTACCACGTAATACATGCCAAAATCGGGGAAAAAATTCACATATATGCACCCCGCTAGATCAGTGTACTTTGCAGACACTAGGGAAAATGTTTTAAGTTTATACAGGATTCTGAGACTTATTGTATGTCTAGTAGAAAGAATACTTTTTAAGCTCTTTGATTATTGGACAGAATTCGTTGGAGTTGCTATAAATTTAAAAAGCACAATAATCACTGGAAATAGTGAGAAGAATCATTTCATTTGATAAGAATATTATTCTGGTGTAAGTTCATCCTTCCACTGATTATTACACTAAATTTTACACAAGCATAAAAGGATGTTCATTTTGTTTCACAATGCAAAATCAAGGTGAATTTCATAGCCAAATTTAACTGAATAAAAAATCTAATGTAACTTACATGACTGCTACGTGAACTTTGGAACTTTAATATATTATAGATATGTAAATAAAGGAACAATCTAACCAATGTTTTCTCCTGCTTGGATTTTTCAACTGGACAAAGCATGAGAAAATATCATTTTGAGATCGAGGAAGGTAATCCTATTTGATTTCTTCTACTGTAACAAAACTTCCACTAAAAGGGAAAGGACAGAGTCCACAAGTTTCTTTTGCACAATTGATCAGAAATCTTGATAACAGTAGATTATATTATAGTTAAACATCTTCAAAGGCATTTACTTTCAACATCATGTGGTTCCTACATTTTGTCTTTCTATTCAGTAATCAAACCACCAGAATGACCGGAGTTAAAAACTCTGGACATGCAAACAAAGCTTGGTACCAGTTATATGTTAAGTGGTGTGAATGAACTTTATGAAATTGGCAAAGCAATTAAGTTGTTTTTCTTAATTCAATAATATTTAATTGGGCACAAAATAATTCAGTTTCCATAATCTCTAGTACTACAATATCCCTTGCCTGTAGATGCTCTGCAATCAGGCTGCAAGTATAATACAAGAGCTGAAACAGTGTAAGGTTTCTTAAACACTTCATTTCAGTGTTATTGCATCCTTGTGAAAAAAAAAACCTGTAGCTTCCAGAGTGCTCAGACATGTTTAAAAATAATAGTATTTCAATTAATCTCAAGATAGCCTTTTGTTCGGTAAAAGTACATGTCTCATACACAAATATGTTCAATATGATCAGTCTCTTCCTGTCTTCAGTAAGAAGAGGCAATTCTTTAAAAATAGGGTATCCACGCATAATAGCTTTGTAGTTTGCATTGTCAATACCCTTACACATACATATATTCTCCTCCACGAATAGCATTTGCAGCACCCTTCCTTTCTTCCTCAGCCTCCTTTTCCCGTTCTTTTCTTGATTCATATTCATGGTCATCAGTCTGTAGTTCGTGCCTACATATGGGACATGAATTGTGCTCATCCTGGAAGAAAGCACAAAAGATGTATCTAGTGTTAATTATCTTTCTATTTTAAATAAACAATTGAGATTGTAAAATAATATCAGTAATAGAAAATAGATGTTGGCATTCTTTACCAGCCATGGCTTGAGGCAATCAGGGTGAAACAAGTGCTTGCAAGGCAGCTCTTGCATCTTGTCACCGACAATCAAGTGCTCTCGACACACTGCACATTCTGTGTCTTTCCCTAACTTTGCCAAAACTTCCTCTGTAACATCTATGATTGGCAATTTTGCAACCACTTCCTTTGATGCTGGAGGTACTTGCTGAGGTGCATGGCCAGCATCCTAATAAATAAAATAATGCATTACTGCCCATCAACAATTTTGGAAAAGATTACCCAACTTCTAGATATTATATAGAAAATCCTGATATGGCACTAAAATTTGTAATAAAATCAATTTTCTGTTAAAGCCTGATCACATGTAGAAGTAAAATTAAAATTGAAAACACTTATTTCATCATACTAGTGAAAACACCCTCAGTCATAAGCTGTGTGGCCTCTGCCATAGTATGCCTCAAGACTTAATTGTGTGCGCAAATAATATGATAAGAATACACCTTGGGATCAGGGAATACAAGCCCACAAGGCACTCAAACTACTTAAGTATGGATAAAGTGCAATTGTTTAATATGCGTAACATGCTCAAACCTTATTTCTGGAATGAGAAGTTTCAACATAAATGAAAGACACTTAAAAAATCTATAGCTGATCTTAAAAAATGGACATCAACAACTGTGATGCAAAATTGCTGACCAAATTTCTACATATATCTGAACGAGATTACAATGCATCCATGTAGTAACAAGTTATAATCAGATAAAAAGCTTAGTGTAATGTCCCCCCTTGCTGCGTAAGACAATTTAGAAATTTGATTTATTAAATGCTTTTTTTTCCTCTCTCAGTATTTAATAAAATAAGAAACCATATATATAAGCATATTAGTTATTGTGCAACTGAATAAGACAAAGGTATGTTTATATATACAAAAGAAAAGAGACTAGGACCTTGGTCGGAAGGCAACGTAGAGGTTCATAGTTGTGGCAATGACTGAGGCTCTGCAGTTACCCTCAGCTGATGGGAAGACTTGGATCACGTCCCAGTTGAGGAGGATTTGAGAAGTCAGGGACGTTATGAACCCCAGGGAATAAACAGAAGGATGGCATCTTGGAGGGGGGAAAGCTGGAAACATCGAATGCAGACTTGCAGAGAATATGGTGAATGTATTCAACAAAGGCTATTTTCAGAGCTGGAAGATGCTCTCAAATTAGCTCTGACCACTGAGAAGTTGCAGAAGATCTACTGGTTTGGTCGTTGTGGGAGCAGGAACTCTCCAAAAATAGTCTCACTATCTTTGGTATTGAGAAATTACTCGAGATAGTTTGATAGCTGGATGGAGTACGAAGAAACTAGACATCACATTGAAAAGGAGTAGGCCATGAAGGGGTAATGGTGATAGGTACCAAAATCAAGATTTACAGCGAAGAGTAGGTGAAGTATCCATACTATACTTTGATGGATCAGGAAAAATGACAGCAAGATCATGGGTTCAAAAGTTGTATACTTTCTTCCAGCTGAAATCTATGGTTGAAGATGAAGCAATCAAATATGCGACCTTGTGTTTGGAAGGGAGTGCTCATGATTGGTGGTATCGTGGTTTGATAACCTTGGGCAATGATCAAATTGTAACTTATGCTGAATTAACTGAGAGGTTGATTGATCGTTTTGAAAAGGACCCTGAGCTCGATTTCAAAGAGTTGGCACAATTGAAACAATGGGGAACCGTGGAGAATTATATTTCTGATTTCCAAAAGAATTCAGTTTCAGTGTGACAGATATTTCTGTAAAGTTTCTGCTAATTCTGTACCTTTTATATCAGACTTTATTCTATCCTTGGTTGCTGATAATGAACTTCTTAATAATCTGAAGTATGGAGGAGTTGTCAACTTTTATTCTGAACTGAAAGTTATTTATCTCTACAATAAGTTCAACTGGGTATTAATGCTTGAGGGAGCAGACTTATTATTCTTGTGTATCCTCAAACTACAATAACACCCTCCTTTAATATCATGACCAAAGGGTATGTCCCTCAAAGGGTCATGACTCTCCCTAAGTCGGCTCAAACCCCTCTCATAGAGATCGGCGACTAGCAAAGATGGTTAACAATAATCAATAACTAACACAATGTGTTAAGTTAATTTTAATATTAAACTATCTCAGAAATCGCCACCCATCACAAGAGGTGTTTGTTATATATTTAATGCCTTCAAAAGATATTAAAGAGGAGGAAGATTATGTGCGGTCTGTACTCTCAGACCAATAGATTATCACTGTTACAAACTTAACACTCCCTCTTAACTTGATAATCATACTGAGAGATAATATATCTAGCATCATCAATTACGATGAATAAGCATAGATTGATACTCTATATCTGTCTGAATCTTCTTGAGAAAATAGCGTCACAAGATACTGAGTCATATAACCATCTTGTGATATGACTCATCACTTATACTAGTGATGTCAGTATTGCATATAATGCAATACCCACAAGATAAAATTCGAAGAATGATTAAATTCTTCATTTATCTAGGTTGTGACTCATAGGAAATGGTAATCCTATATCACAACTTGATCTTGAGTTAAGATCTCCCAAAAAACAAGATATAGACTGAAGAATGAATTCTTCCTTTATCCAAGTTATGATAAATAGGCATGCTTATTTCACAAATGACCTTGAACTCGCCTAGATCTAACAGTAGTTCTCTACTATTCAATACATTATCTGAGAGATCGTCATCTCTCATAATGTCTTTTTATAAGTATTCATTATCTCAAAGATCGTCACCTCTTAAATAATGAATACAGATGGTGGAGCCCATAACAGTCAATAGCCTTACAAATAAAATTATTTTATTAATAATTTAAAGAATACAAATGGATTACAATTCAACCATACAAGTCTTCTCCTAAAGTGATCTATCTTCACTCTAGATAGAGGTTTGGTGAGTATGTCTGTTGTTTGATCTGCAGTGCAAATGTATTCTAATTTTACAGTATTCTTGTTTGCCATATCTCTTATATAATGGTAAGGAATTTCAATATGCTTGGACCTGTCATGAAACACTAGATTCACCAAAAGTTTGATAAAACTTTGATTATCACAATGAATAATCGTAGGATTCATAGCTTACCCAAATAATCCCACAAGTAACTTCCTTACCCAAACTGCTTCTCAAGAGGCCATTGATGCTGCCATGTACTCGACTTCTATGAAGCTTTGGGCTATTGAAGACTGCTTTCTGCATATCCAAGATATCATTGCTGAACCGAAACTGAAATAGCATCCTGAAGTACTTTTTCTGTCTTTAACACTTCCATCCCAATCTAAGTCGATGAATCCATGCAAATCTAAATCAACTTTCTCATATTTGAGTCCAAAATTAAGAGTATTTTGTAAGTATCTCATAATGTGTTTAACTGCAACTAGGTGAATCTCCCGTGGCTCACCCATAAACTGGCTTAAGGCATTAACAGCATAGCAAATATTAGGTCTTGTATTTACTAAGTACATAAGGGACCCAATCATCTGTCTATAGAGAGTAGAATCTATGAAAGGTGATTTTGCTGCTGCTTCTTTAAATTTATGTAGATTAGTCTCCATTAGAGAAGACATAGACTTGCAATTCCACATTCCAAATCTCTTCAAAATATCTGATGTATACTTCCCTTGATTAAGTATGATACTATCAAAAATTTTCTGTACTTCTAGTCCTAGGAAGTAATGGAGTCCCAAGTCTTTCATCTCAAATTCTCTAATTAGATCTTTCTTGCATTGATCTATAAAATGATCATCACTTGTTATTAGTAAATCATCAACATACAGTATCAAAATTACCATATCATCTTTATCTCTTTTATAATATAAATTTGGATCGGCTTCATTTTTGAAAAATCCTAAGCCGGTGAGATACTTATCAACATACCAAACTCTTGGAGCTTGCTTAAGCCCGTAGAGAGCTTTCTTGAGCCTGCAAACAAAAACGTTAGGATCATGAGTTTCAAATCTTTCAAATTGGGCCAAATATACTTCTTCTGTAATCTTTCCATTTAGGAATGTTGTTTTTACATCCATCTGATCTACTTTCCATCCCTTCGATGCTGCAATTGTTGGGACTGCTCTTACAGAGGTATATCTGGCAACAAGAGCAAAAGTTTCTTCATAATCAATCCCTTCTTTCTGAGAGAATCTTCTAGCTACAAATCTAGCTTTATATTTCCCAATGCTACTGTCAGCAACATGCTTTATTTTAAATATCCACTTCGAAGAAACAACAAATTTTCCTTTAGGTCTTGGAACAATTTTCCAAACATCATTCTTCATAATAGATTGGTATTCTTCTACCATAGCTTCTTTCCAAGCTGTATGTTTAATAGCATCTAAAGGATTGGTTGTTTCTATTTTGGATAAATCACATGTTTGTTATATAACTAGAAAATCTTTTTAGGTCTTTTGCTTTCTCTGACTATTCCAGAAGGTGTAGCAAAGTCTTGTGCTTAATTGATTGTTTTAATGGCCCAAAGTGGTCTTTTCTTTGAATTTTGAGTTTCTCTGAGATTTAGATATTGGATTTCATCTTCAATTTCTTCTATGTTATCCCTCTGAGACTCAAACTCGTTATTTCTTTCAAAACTAGGTAAAGGAGAAGGTTCTTCAAAACGTAGGGCTCTTTTGAATGCTAAATCTTCTTCAAAAATTACAATTACATCCCTAATAAGTTCAATACTTTTCTGTCTAGGTATGAAAATCCTATATGCCTTAGATGTTTCACTATACCCTACAAAAATACCTTTACTCCCAGAGGGTTCTAACTTAGCTCTATTTTCTTTTGGAACATGAATATATACGAGGCACCCAAAAATCTTTAGATGACTTATATTGGGTTTGACCTTAGTAAATAATTCTTCAGGAGTTTTATCTCTAAGGTAAGAGTGGGGGCCTCTGTTTTGAATGTAGATAGCATTACAAGAGGCTTCTGCTCAAAGATAATATTCTAGATTTTAATCAAATATCATAGCGCTAGCAACTTTTATAATTGTTCTATTCTTTCTTTCTGCTACTCCGTTTTGTTCTGGATTATAAGGAACAATGTACTCCCTCTCAATTCCTGTTTCTTTACAAAACTTTTTAAACAAATCTGAGGTGTATTCCCCTTCGTTATCAATTCTAAGAGTTTTACCTGATAAATTTTCTGTTAATGTTTTGAATTCTTTAAATCTCTTTAGGATTTCTTCTAATTCTTTGCATTTTAAGAAGTAAATTCATGTTTTCCTAGCGAACAAAATATAGTACCAGAATCCTTCAAGAGAAGGAACAGACATAGGTCCACATAAATCTGAATGAATTAATTCCAAAACATTATTTTTTTTTTAGTGCTATCATGAAATGGACTTTTGGTGTTTTTACCCAGAGCACACCCTTTGCATATGCTTGAGTGGTCTTTATTTGGTTTAGGTAAACCAATAACCATCTTCTCCATACTTGATAAGGTTTTGAAATTTAGATGCCCTAATCTTCTGTGCCAAATTTCATTTATGTCTGCAACTTCATGAATTAAGGCTTGAATAGCTCGACTAGATTCTGAATTCAATTCATACAAATATCCTTTTCTCTGACCAATCAACTTCGCTTTCTTAATTGAGGAGTTCTTCGCCCAAGTTATTACTTTACCATCCATGAATGCAACATCATGCCCATCATCTCCAAGTGTTGTAACCGAGATTAGATTTCTTTCTATTCCTAGAACATAGAGTACTCCTTTTAGGAGAAGAGAATTTTCTAATTTTAGTTTCAAGGTGCAGTTTCCAATTCCTTCGACAAAATGTGTTGAATTATCACCAATGGTAACTTCACTATTAACTTTTTTTGAAATAGAGTTTATTGCTTCTTTGTATCCTGTTATATATCTAGAAGATCCACTATCAATTACCCATGCTTTACTCGAGATTTCATTTGATAGTGATGAATACAATACACAATTCTCGGGATCATAGTTATCTCCTTCCCTAGTAACATTTGTACAATTCACTTGTGATTTAGAATTCTCAAGAAATTAGATTTGTAGTGTCCAAACTTTTCACATCTAAAAGACTTTATCTTGGATAGATCTTTCTTGAGTTTTCCATTCTTTTGATTTCCCTTTTTCGTCTTGAAATGCTTCTTCTTGCCCTTATAGGAGTTTGTATTAAGAACGTGAAGTTCTTCATCTTCTATTTTCAGTTTCCCTCCTTTCTTTAATTTTATGGATTCTTCTTGAAGACAATCCCCCTTAAGTCTGTTGAAGTCAGTAAGTTTATCTCTGGCACTTATTCCTTGTGCAAAAGTTTCCCACGAATCTGGTAATCCATCTATAGCCATTAGTGTTAGTCCCGTGTCACTAATAATGGTTCCTATACTTGATAGTTCATCTCTTATGCCGGCAACCCTTAGGAAGTAAGAATTCGTTGATTCTCCTTTCTTTATTTGTCTATGATTTAGTTGTCTTTTCAGTGCGAGAACTCTAGTTGCATTGTTGACCTCATATGCATTTAGTAATGCATTAATCATATTAAATGTTGTCTGATGTTTTGTTAGTATAGGTACAATATCATTCTTTACTCCATCTAATATGATCCGAATGGCTTTTCTATTTCCTTTACTCCATATAGTTTTATGAGGTTCAATACTAGGTTGTTTGGATGCTCTATCAACAAATTGTTTTACATCATTCTCTTCAAGAATTATCATGATTCTAAATTTCCAGGCATCAAAGTGTTCTTTCCCATCAAACCTGTCCTTGGGTCTGATTGTGTATGCCATTAAAGATAAGAGATAGATGCTAGATATATATATAAAGTCTAATTACTGAATTTTGCAAAGCTTAGGTTCGACTACCAGAGGTCTGATACTATGTAAAGTTTCTACTAATTATGTACCTTTTAGATGAGACTTGTATTTTATCCTTGGTTGCTGAAAATGAACTTCTTGTTAATCTGAAGTATGGAGGAATTGTCAACTTTTATTCTAAACTAAAAGTTATTTATCTCTGCAATAAGTTCGACTGGGTATTAATGCTTGAGGGAGCAGACTTGTTATTCCTGTGTGTCCTCAAACTACAATAACACCCTCCTTTAATATCATGACCAAAGGGCATGTCCCTCAAAGAGACATGACCCTCCCTAAGTCGGCTCAAACCCCTCTCCTAGAAATCGGCAACTAGCAAAGATGGTTAACAATAATCAATAACTAACACAATGTGTTAAGTTAATTTTAATATTAAGTTGATCAAGAGCTGGCATTTCCAAAAAGTGCTTATAATAGCCAATCGGAGCAACAATTCGTGAGTTATGGCCTTTCAAAGTTGCGCTACTCGAAATATCTGAAATAATTGTCAAAGATGTATTTGGTTGACTCTATATGTATTGTTAGGGTCCGTTGGCCCTAGGTATTAAGTTTCAATGTCTAAAACCTTCTCGGACGGCATAAAATTGCCTATTTAAGAAAGGCCCAAACATTGTCTAAGACAGCTCTGGGTGGTAATTCACAGCTTAGTCTTGCAAATTACTGTAATGAAGGTGTGCCCATGTGGGTCAACATTTAGTACTTGTGAATTATGTAATTCCGCATTTGCGGTGCAAATAAGAAGTCCATATTTTGTTCTCGCATTTGTTGTTGTTTCTTTGTTTCAGTTACGAGTTTATGGTTTTAAGGGGAGCACCCTTCAACAAATGCCCCACTCGAAGATCCTTGGAACAAAGATTCAATATAAGCCAAGATATATTTTTTTAAACAAGTATGGATGCACACGACAATCAACATACAAGGATCACAAAGATTGCAACAGAAGACTTAACCAACAATCCTGGCAACCACCGAATCTCCAAGTGCCACTACCACAACTAACATGCTCAACCTGAAGGCTGAAAACCAAAGACAACAACAAAACATAAAATCTTTGATCTGTCGAAGCTTGGAAATACAAGCAAACTTAAAGGGTACTCAAAACACCAAAATGTGTTCCCCAAAAATCAGTGGAAGTACTCCTATTTTCCGCGCAAGGAAATGCCTTGGGACAGCCAACAAATATCTCTGTGTTGTTGGAGAGGTTCGCGTGAGAGAATGCACACATGTGCGGAAGTGCCAAGTCTCGCATGGGAGAGAGTACAATCTCGCACGGGCTTGCTCTGCACTTCGCACGAGAGAATGCCATCTGGTGCGAAAGATCACATTCTCGCGCGAAAAAACACTTCTCTGATGCAAGGAAGTATAACAAAAAACAAAGAAAACAAAGAACGAACAAGTAGGAAAAACAATTCCTCCACACCAGGAAGTACCGGATCCACAAATAGAGGCTTGGACACTCAAACACAAGAGGAGCAAGACAGAAAAGCAATTAACCATCTAAACTATAGCAATAAAAGGAAACATATAGAAAACAACATCACAATGTACAAAAATGACTAAACTCTTGCGCAGTTCCTCCCAACCATAATAGCATCACGAGACCTCGAAGGTCCTAGCCATCCCCGTGCGTAACATCCCAAACTGCCAACTAGATAGTCGGAGCTATCTTATGAGGGCATCACTACTAAAACGTAATAACATCATAAGAACAAGGAAATCTAACATGCTAATCCAGCAAAGCAATAGATACTCCAACTATGTAAATCACATCATCTAATCATATGCTAAACATCATAATATCGGAATGCGTCAAATAAACTAACATAATCTAAACATGATATCCAAGCATTCCGATGAATGCATAAATCACAAGGAAGCATACTCTGGAATCCCGAATATACTGAGTAAGACATCAAGCACTGGTCGCACTGGAATAATAGACCATCTCTGTACAGCAGTCCCCAACAATGGTATAGGTAATTACGCCTCCCAACCACGTGGAACTTGTAGGTCCACTCCCATCGTGCTGAGGGAGATAATGATCCAACCACAAACACACAAAACGAAAACGTCCATTGCTAACACTCACGCCAAACAATAAAGAGGACTACAACCAAGATCAGGCCCTGGTCAAACACTCCATGGGACACAATGTAGGGACTTGCTAGAGGGTAAGTAGCTTGACATCGCGTAGCCCAACCTAGTGTCGACAGCTCAGTCTCTCCGAAGGAGGAGCTCAGTCCTATGTCTTCAAATTTAACTGGTTGCTCACAACATTTTATTATCTTAATTTACAACATTTTATTATCTAAATTTATTATCTAGTTAATTTATTTAGTTATCACTTGATTAGAACTCTTTCACGCCAACCCTCTTGGAAATAGTCACCAAGGTTGCAGAAGAAGCCCCTCCATGCTACCCTACATACCCATACACATCACAATGAGTGGCCATAGGCATTCAAATTCCCAACCCAACCCCAATGAACATAACTCTACCGAAATACAAACGAAAGATCAGGCCTCGCAAGTTACCCGACAAATGCACGCACACGTGCTCGTGTGTGGGAGCACCACCATCACGAAGATCATAAAACAACGGTTGGATGAGAACACAAGGAAAATAACACTCAACCGAAAACAAGCTCGGGAGAACAGATGCAGCACGCATCCTAATGCAACATAAAAGTGCAACAATGGTCTGACTGACATCCTACGAATAATCCAAGTCCTCGACCACCATCATGCCAAGAAAACTCGAGAAAATCAGGTAGCACGCAAATTGGGGTAAAACCCCAAAACTCAAAATCTTCAAAATTAAAACCCATTTGGTCTTAGGGCACAAAAGCCACGAAAATTCAATAAAATTCAGGTTCGAACACCATATGCAAAAACGACTAGCATAACGGCGCGAAAACCAAAACCTCATCCTAAAAATCAGGAAAATGTTCATACCCGACCAACCGAGTAGAACCAGCAATCAGAAACAAAGGAGAACACTAGTTCTCAGCCTCCTACCATACAACTACTAGAAATGGAAACAGAAACGAAAACAAAAACACAAAAATGGTAGAGCCCTCCCTGATAGCCAAAATAGCTAAAACGGGAATCAACCAAATAAAATAAATATCTCGCGGAAGCTGCTAAAAGTTGCGGTAAACCAAGGTCTCCCCGAGCTGGATCCAACGAGACCAATCTCGTGAAGATCCCATGCTCGTAGCTCTCACAGCGAACAAAAACGCAATCCTCCAAAAGAGGATTTTGGAAAAAGCTCTCAAATTTCTAATTTGCAAAGGTGAGAAGTGAGGAATTAATTTCCTCTTTGGATATTTGTTCACTTTTTGAGTGAACAATCGATTAGGGTAAATCGCTGAGTAACCTAGTTAAACCCCAAATCAACCCAAACAAAAGCAGGCTATTCCAAGTAACTGGAATTCATCTATGGCAAAGCTGCCAAAAATTAAAATCAATACAAATAAAGCCTGAAAACCCTTAAACCAAAATCACAGCAAACCTTAATGCTTTCGCAACAAATGCGAACCTCTAAATGCACAGACATGCTCACAGGTCTAATCACATAATGCAAATGAGTCTGGATTTAATAATCACTTGACGGTTTAATTTAAACAATTAAATAAGGTGGGTTGACCATACAGGAACGACATTGGTAAATATGAACAGTTGAATCACTAACTCCATGTGCCACTGCCAGGGATATAAATCCTCCACACTAAAACACGCGATCAAGTGCAATTGCATATAATAACATAGCCGAAGATTGAATAACCTAATTTAACCATTCAATCATACTGAAATAATTCATTTACATCACTCACGTTCACATAAAGAATAACAAAGCAAGAATGAAATCAATAACCATAACACTAAATCCGATATACAACATAATCAGAGATACGTCCAAATACCAAATAACCAGATACCATCATAAAACATACTATCATCTCAAATGGCATCATCATGCAAATATGATCAACTAAACAACATAGTAATCTAACATCTATGATGTTGGAAATCAAAGTTTAACATCTAACCCCCAAGTCATCTCAAATGTAACAATAACATGAGTAACAAGTATCTCTCAAATCAAAATATAACAAGGTACAGATTGCAAACACGAGAGGCTCTACACACGGATGCAGTGCTTGGCATCCAATGGCTACATTCACTTGGTGACTTTAGAATGAATTTGCAAACCATGGAAATGAAGTTTGAAGTCGAAGAGAGGAAGTTCCTTGTTAGAGGAATGACTAATGGTAGTCCAAAGATTTTTTCCTTCAAACGAATGGAAAGGTTAATAAGATATGATCAAGTGGAGTGGGCAGCAGAGTGTGTATTTTCACCAAAAGATTTGGGACAGCAAGACAAGAGTGTCCAGCCTAAGATTAAGGTGCTATTGGATAAGTACAACAAGGTGTTTACTGACATCCGACATGGTATTCCTCCAAATAGAGGCACTGATCACATAACAGAATTGGGAGGGTGCAAAACCAGTCATAACCACACCCTATAGGCACTCAAAAAGACACAAAGATTACATAGAAAAGGCAACTAAAGATTTGCTGGAAATGGGTCACATAAGACCAAGCAAGAGCCCCTTTGCCTTTTCAGTGGTCTTAGTGAAAAAGAAAGATGGAACTATATGCATGTGCATTGATTATAGGGCCTTCAATAGGAAAACAAACAAGAACCATCACCCCATTCCACGCATTGATGAACTGATTGATGAGCTACATGGAGCTTGTTTCTATTCCAAGATAGATTTGAGATCCGAGCATCACCAAATCAAAATAAGGGAAGAGGATGTGGAGCAGATAGCATTTAGGTGTCATTATGGGCACTATGAGTTCCTAGTCATGCCCTTTGGGCTGACTAACACACCAGCCACCTTCCAATCTTGTATGAACCTGTTTTTTAGTAAGCAGCTCCATAAGTTTGTGTTTATATTTTATATGACATTTTAATATATAGCAAAACATGGGATGAGCACTTGAAACATTTAGAAGAGGTGCTTAGTATTTTCAAGAAGGAATCATTGTCTGCTAAAGAGTCTAAATGTGAGTTTGGTTTAACAGAATTGTTGCATCTTGGTCACATTATCAGCTCTAAAGGAGTTAGTGTGGACCCAGAAAAATCAAGGCAATCATAGATCGGTCTCCTACTAATTTATCACAATTGAATAGCTTCTTTGGTTCGTGTGGTTTTATAGAAGATTTGTCAAAGGTTTTTCACAGGTGGCAGCTCCATTGACTGATTTGACAAAAAAGGGGGCCTTTGCATGGTCAAATGAAGCACAAAAATGTTTTGAACAGTTTAAGGAACTTGTTAGTTCATGTCCAATGATAGTAATTCCAAATTTTACTAAACCATTTGAGCTGGAATGTGATGCATCAGGCGAAGGGATGTGTTGTTCTAAAACAAAATAAACTTCCCATTGCCTTTGAAATTAGAAAGTTAAGAGGTGCTGAAAGGACCTATTCAATCTATGACAAAGAGATGTTGGCAATAATGCACGCTCCAGCCAAGTTTAGACAATATTTAGTGGGGAGCAAATTCACTGCTAAAACAGATCACAATAGTCTCAAATACTTCCTAAATCAGCAAGACTTGACTGAAAGACAGCGAAAATGGGTGAGTAAATTGCAGGCCTATGACTTTGACATTGTCTATGTGAAGGGGTAAAGAAATGTTGTGGCTGATGTTCTATCAAAGAGACCACATTTATGTTCCATAGTAGAGATAACAGCCGATTGGAAGCAAAATATCACAGCTGAATATGGTAAAAATGTGGGCCTCAAACATTCTTGAGTATAAAGTGCAAAATGAGCTGATACTCTATTAAGGGTAGGATTTTTTTATTGCCCTGGTTCTAAGCTTAAATTGGAGATTTTGAAGTCTTTTCATAATGCCCCTATGGTTGGTCATCCAGGGTTCTTTAAAACATACAAGCAAATTAGAGAAAGGTTCAGCTGGAAGGGATTAAAACTTGAAATTCAGAGATTTGTGCAAGAGTGCCCAACATGCCAACAAAACAAGCATGAAAACACATACCTAGTTGGTTTATTACAGCCCTTGCCCATTCCTAACCAAAAGTAGGAGAGTATTTCAATGGATTTTATAACCAATCTACTAACATTTCAAGGTAAAAAGTGCATTTATGTTGTGGTTGACAGATTGACTAAATTTGCACATTTTTTTGCCATATCAGCTACATACACAGCAGTACAAGTAGCAGACCTTTTCTTCAAAGAAATTTCAGACTTCATGGGCTGCCCAAGAACATAGTAAGTGACAAGTATAGTAAATTTATGAGTTTGTTTTGGCAAGAGTTGTTCCAGTTATGTGGAACCACACTCACCCCTAGTACTAGTTATCATCCACAAACAGTTGGTCAAACTTAAATTGTTTAAGTGGGTGAAAAGTTACTTAAGTAATTTTGTTTCAACACAGCTGAAAGTGGGGATAAAATGGTTGCACATGAGTGAGTATTGTTAGAACTCAACCTATCACATGTCCATGTCACCTTACATGGCACTCTATGGCTACGAACCACCAAGTATTATAGATCTGGTTTTGACAATACCCAAAGGTGCAGATTTCCTACAGCAGAATGTGGATAATGTGAAAACATTGAACAAGCTCAAAACCAACAGAGCAATATGCTGATCAGCACCAGGTGGAAAGACAATTTGAGGGGGGTGACTTGGTGTATTTAAGATTGCAGCCCTATAAACAATCTACCTTAAAAAGAAGTGGAGCTGAGAAACTCAAGCCAAGGTATTGCAGGCCCTATCGTGCGACTAAGCAGATTGGGGAGGTAGCCAATGAGTTGGAGTTACCCACAAACAGCAAAGTGCACAAAAATTTTCATGTATCAAGGCTTAAGAAGGCACTAGGGCATCGTGTTACTCCTTCAGCAATCCTACCACCCTTGGTTGAGGAAGGGAAGTTGATTTTAATACCTGAGGTTGTGCTTGAAACAAGGGAAAGAACTCTTTGGAAACGAATCATCAGGAATACCTTGTAAAATGGAAGGACTTACCTATCGAAGATATTATGGGCCCTATCAGGTGATTAAGCAGATTGGGGAGGTAGCCTATAAGTTGGAGTTACCCAGAAACAAAAAGGTGCACAATCTTTTTCATGTATCAAGGCTTAAGAAGGCACTAGGGCACCATATTACTCCTTCAGCAATCCTACCACCCTTGGATGAGGAAGGGAAGTTGATATTAATACCTGAGGTTGGGCTTGAAACGAGGGAAAGAACTCTTAGGAAACAAATCATCAAGGAATACCTGGTAAAATGGAAGGACTTACCTGTCGAAGATGCAACCTCAGAAAATCAGCAAGTTCCAAAGCACCCAAAATTGCTATTGCTTGAGGGCAAGCAATTGGGAAAGGGAGGACTGTAATGTCCCCCCTTGTTGTGTGAAACAATCTAGAAGTTTGATTTATTAAATGCTTTTTCTTCATCTCTTTTAGCATTTAATAAAATAAGAAACAATAAATAGGCATATTAATTATTGTGCAACTGAATATGACAAAGGTATGTTTATACATATATAAAAGAGAAGAGACTAGGACCTTGGTCGGAAGGCAACCTAGAGGTTCATAGTCATGGCAACGACTGAAGCTCTATGGTTGCCCTCGGCTGATGGGAACACTTGGATCACATGGCAATTGAGGAGGATTCGAGAACTCAAGGACGTTATGAACCCCAGGGAATAAACAGAAGGACGGTGTCTTGGAGGGGGGGAAGCTGGAGACATTGAATGCAAGTTCATAGTCGTGGCAATGTGTAATGTCCCCACCATTAGAGTTACATTAGAATACATAATAATTGTAAAAGATTGACCTTATCACAATAAGTCTAGCTAAGGTTTCCATATTCTTAAGAATACTCAAGTATCATATGCGATAAATGTTCTTCACCAGCATAGCTCGAACCATATACGACATTCATCTTAGAATGCCCTCCACCAAGACAACTTGGATCATATGATGACATCCATGCAAGATGCCTTCCACCAAGTTGTACTTGGATCGTTCTCCACCAAGATTGTCTTGGATCATGTTATGACATTCATAATGAATGCCCTCCACCAAGTTTACACTTGGATCATTCTGTGACATTCACAAGGAATGCCCTCCATCAAGTTTATACTTGGATCATATTATGACATTTGTAAGGAATGCCCTCCACCAAACATAGTTTGGCTAGTATTATGACATTCGAAATGAATGCCCTCCACCAAACGCAGTTTGGAATGTATTATGACATTCGAAATGAATGCCCTCCACCAAACGCAGTTTGGATTGTATTATGACATTCGAAATGAATGCCCTCCACCAAACACAGTTTGGATCATAAATGTTTATACCTTTCTATCTAACCTTTATTTTAATATACATTTTCATTATAATAATTATTTATCACATCTATTATTTATGTAATACTAAAATATAAATAAATCTCTATAAATATGTTTCATTTACCTTACTTAATAAAAGAAATGTATATATTACCTACAATTACCTTACTGGTGTAGAATCTGATTATACACCAATGTCGAATGTGGGACCCGTTGTATTTGTTGGGGTCTACCCTTTTAACTTTATTTGCACTTCCTTTAGTGTAGATGACTTATGTCCTTATTGAATATGTTCTTTCATGTAGTATGATTTACAATGGCTAATCGATCTTCTTGGTGGGTCGTTTTTACACTTGGCTTAGGTTTCTTGTGTGCTCCAACTGTCCTCCATGTTATATAGTCTTGTGTTTCCCTCTTGATCGATATTAATTAGACTCTAATTTGTCCGTTCGTAGGCGAGTATGTGCAATGGTTGGATGTAATTAATATGCCTTTTCCTTTGATCGCATGTGATTGGTCTGTGTGTACTATGAGATCAATGTATGTTTCTTCTTTTTAGATTGTATAAGGACCGATCCTAGTCTTCTCTGATGATCTTCCTGCAGATTTGGGTGCTTACGTGGGCTCCTTTTCCCTTCTTTATTTCCATGATGTGACCTCCGTGTTGTGTCCTCCGTGTTCAAGTTAACATGTTTTATATCCCCATCTTCAATACCGATATCATTCCATATATGCCCCTTCCTTGAGTCGTGTCTCCTTAACCCTTGATGAGGTATTAATGAATATTATTCAAATTAAAATATGTAAATTTATTTCAAGGTAATGTGTATTATTATTTTTGTTCTTTATTATTATTCTTTCATTACATAAAGGTAATAAATCAATATGATACATTGATTAATTTTTATGTATTGAGATTGTGTAAATGCAAGTGGTCAATATTTAAAAATGATTAATGAGGTATAATATTAATAACGAATACATATATTTGTATTAAATTAATATTTATATTTACATTAGTCATATGTCATTATGGGGTTATGACATAACGACTGAGGCTCTACAGTTGCCCTCAGCTAATGGGAAGACTTGGATCACATGGCAGTTGAGGAGGATTCAAGAAGTCAAGGACGTTATGAACCCCAAGGAATAAACATAAGGACGGTGTATTGGAGGAGGGAAGATGGAGACATCGAATGCAGACTTGCAGAGAATACGGTGAATGTATTCAACAAAGGCTATTTTCAGAGCTGGAAGATGCTCTCAAAGTAGCTCTGACCACTAAGAAGTTGCAAAGAGATCTACTAGTTTGGTTGTTGTGAGAGTAGGACCTCTCCAAAGATAGTCTCACTATCTTTGATATTGAGAAATACTAGAGATAATTTGATAGTTGGATGGAGTACAAAAAAATTAGACATAGAATCGAACAGGAGTAGCAACGCACAAACTTATTGATGGTTGGCAGAAGGAACTAGCAGCATTGATGCACGGATTGCTTTCATCATTGGGAGTGTGGAACACTATCTCCAGATGACAACAAGGGAGTTGGAGTGGCATCGCATGTCACTAGCGAGTCTCGACTGGTGTGTATCGAGTGTGAACACTAGACATGGCTTTGGTATATGTGGCGAATGTAAGGGATGTTGGCGAGAAGCGCAAGGAGTTTCCAGACTACAATATTGAAGCATGATGGCTGGTTCATCAATGGATTTAAGCTACACTAATGGGCTTATAGGGATTGTTCATGGTCACAACTCATTTAGGCATATAGTACTAAAGCTTTCTAACTTGACATATCTCATATATCCAAACAAATTGTTAGCAGGAATAGTGTGGTGAGTGAGGGAAGTTTTGACAAACACCCAGCAACACATTAGCCACTGGCATTATCGTTTATGTTCAGAAGATGACTAGAGGACTTCGGTGTGAGCATTGGCAAATATTGATTGGCAACCAATGAATTCACGCTTGCTCAGGCCTTTAACATTGTGCACTCTTTTCTCCTAAAGGAATAAATCAGCTATATGTACCGTTTGGACCCAAAACTATATTGTCATTTTTCAATCTATTTGGTGAAATCAGACTGGTTTTATGCTAAAAGCTAGGCACTAAGTAAATTGTTGATAAGAGCTAGTAAAAATCGTAAACTGAAACAAAACAAAAAAGTGGCGGGCTATTATACTTAGTTACCAATTCTCTCCTAGCAGGCCTTGAGCCAAATATGGGTGCTTGTGGAGGCAGATGTGGGTGCTAGTACGCTCTGGATGCACCACGAGGAATCCAAAGCTGTGATGTTCCTTCCTAGGCGCATGTAAAGCGCACTGGATGCATCCCTGAGCAATTTGGGCCCAGTTTGCTAGAAAATGTCAAAACTCTCATTTCTTTGAACTTTAAAACACAATAAAACATATGCAAATTACCTTTTTTAATTGTTATTTAAAACGGCCCTAGTAGAGAGGCCATTCAATGTCTTTTTCATCTCATTTTGTTGAAACATTGAATCTATTTTTTAATTGTAATGATTTTCTGATTTGCATTGAAATTGTGAATATGGACATATATGATATGGCTCGTTAGTTATTTCAATTTGAATATTTGTGAACTGTCAATTGGCATTTAATAATCTTAATCAATGATGAAGTATCATACTATCAAATGAATTAATTTTGTATATCTCTTGCCTTTCTTTGCATCTATATAATATATATCCAAGACCTCCAAAAAACATTTCATGCATCCGCACACCCACATTTGCATCCACACCTGATTCAGCAACTTAGATAAAAAGTAACAAAAATGCAAACACCCAATCTAAAGAAAAGCTCAAAATTATAATAGTGAGAGCTAGAAATGAGGAAAGGCATGCATATGAGCTTTTCGATGTGAACATGATGCTTATCTGACGTAACTCTCAAGTTGTTTATGATGTTTAGAACTTTAGCATTAAGAAAAATTGTATATCTCCTAAATGCAGAATTAAGAATTATAAAGAAAGAACAAATTATTCATTGACATGATAGTTTAAGGTGAAATGTATCACAAGACTTACTGAAGACAAAAAGGCTGACATGGAAAAGACGGCAAAAAGGGACATGAACGGAAATGCTCATCAATTGATTTACATGATGAAATACAAAAATGTACGTAATCCTCTGAATGTTTTCATACTTCCCAGAAAAACTATCAACAAAGAGTTTGGGCAGGAAGTGGCATGCTAAAATTTTTGAACTACGGCTATTATTTATCAATAAGAATTTCAATGCAGGTACACCATGTCAGTGAGAAGAATTACTAAATAACTACCTGTAAAGCAGCTTCAATGGCTCTTTCCAGATTATTTTCCATATCTGCTGCTCGCAAAAAAATGAAATCAGTTAAACTCTCTTCAACGCTCTGAGGTGCATTAGCATCTTGGGTACTTGCTTCGGATGACTCGGCTGTTGTACTCCTTGCTTGATTTTCCATGGCAAGGGCTGTTAATTGAGCAGCAAGCCATCTAGGTGGTGGTGGCGCTGTCCCAACAGTCAACTGCCCCTCAAAAAGGAACCTTGAATCTGCCAATACCAAAGTGAACACCATTAATTATTTATGGAACTCTCTCAACGGAGTTGTCTTCCACATGTTAACTGAAACATCATTTGTTTGTGCAATTAAGATTCTTCCATAACACTAATTATGTGTCTTCTTTTTAGTTTTATTGCTCTGGCACTCCACGCATGCACTGTACAGAGTTTCTGTTCTGTTTTAATGTACAGAATAGCCATTCTTGTCTGGTTAGCACAGCCATTCTTGTCTGGTTAGCAAGTCTGCAGCTGTGTGCTTGTTGTCAAAATACAATAAAATTGAAATATTTATATAATTTGAAACTTCTACAGTTCTACTAATGCATTTATCTACTTTCAGAAAATAATTAGGATATTTGTAAGGGTAATATACGGGCATATACATAACAATTACCTTTAAAGAAGACATTTTGGTTGCGAACTCCATTTAATGTTGACAATCTGATCTTGACCTCTCACTGCCCAATGAGGGATTTAGACTTGTTTGTTTTGGGATTTCTACTAAAAAGTATGCCTCTTTTGAAGAGGAAATTTCATCCACTTGTCTACAAAGGCTTGTGTCCAGTTTTTCTAGCCCTAAGGATCTTATGTAACTGATTAAAAAGACATCTCATGACCTAGTAATAACAAAATATTTCAACACAAAAAATTGGTTCAGTAAGCCATGATACAACAGTGTGACATTCCTCACAATGAACTAATCATGTATATTATATAAGAATCATTGAGCACAAGATCAGGTGAATTTTGACAGAAATAGAATCTCCTCAGACCTGATTTCTAAGCTGCGAACAGTACTCTTAACTTGATAGTGATTTCTCATGAGTTAAGAAGTCAGGTGCAAGTGTTGAGCAATTCCCTAGAAGAAAAAAGAAATTCTTGACTATTTTCCAGGAATGACTATTCCAATTAGGGGCTAGCCATTTCTGCTCACGCCCTAGATAAAATCATTTGTTGCTGTATTTCTAGTGTTTGGCTTGTTGCCTATTTTTTCAATTCTTGGAACTCATCTGTTGCTCCCCTTGCTTGATTACTAAACGTAATACCATCAAACTACTTTGGCAGTTAGTGAACACCAACATAATATTGCATTCATTCTCTCTTCTGTGAATCATAACTGGCCAATATATTGTTCATATCCACACATTGTTGACATCCATAAATCAAACACTAAAATCTGAATTCTGAAGTGAAAGCCAACAGCAGAAAATTAAAAAGTTATTAATGCACCTGCATTCTGTAGTGGATATGTTGGCGCTTCTTCTGTTTCATTAGTTTGCTGCAAATGTTCTTGTGCCCTACTAATACATGTTTTGATGTGATCCTTTTCAGCAGGTTTATTAACCAGTTTATCAGCTTCTTCAAAGACCTTCATTCCAGTAATCCAGAAGCCAGGAGCAACATATCTTGTCTGCAGAAGAGTCGCCACCCGGCAAACTGCAGCATACATCTGCCAAAAAATGAAAGACAATTCCAATAAAATTATGTAGATATGCAAGTACTTATTAGAGAGGATAAATTAAGGAAATTAACCATTTCATTGGTAGGTACTTATTGAGTGAGTTTAGGAAAATTCTCACCCTTTTCTTAGACCACATCAACAAGACAAATTCAGCTCAATTAATCTGGATAGTCTTTTTGGTCATCTAATAACAGAAATGCTCAATAGAAATATAACATATTGATGTCAAAACTACCATTTCAATGAAAATCGTTGTAAAGAGAATATGTACAGGCAGAAATGCAAAGACAATAAAGCATAAGGTCAATTTTACAATTTCAAATATGTATATACAGACAGCTTGAAACCATTTAAAGTTTGAGTCTGCATGTCAACAATCTAATGATTTATAAAGTTATTCGAAAGTCAACTGAAACACAAGCAAGGTTCGCATTACCCAGTTGTACTTTCACGGCAACCTTCTTTCCAAATAAGTTCAGTGGAATGATTTTTATCTTAGTTACCGGATTCACACAAGGTCCGGTTTTGACCCTGTGGGTCCATCCAGATCCGCATATCTGGATGGACCCGCAGTTCAAATCCAGACCCTATGCAAATCCATCACAAATCAGTCACAAATCCATGCAGACCCGGGGGATTCTGACGCAAATCCAGCACGACTCCATGCAGACCCCCAGGGATCTGCGGGCCAAACTTGGAATAAGTACACACAAACCCATATATATATAATACTTTCTTTTTTTTTAATATAATGCATATATATTCTTATATAATATGTATACTATATAGTATATACACACAAATCCAATAAGACAAATTAAAATAACGTAATTGAGATAGTTTTCACTAAATTCCAATGACAGAAATAATTAAAATTACAATCAAAACAAGTGTCTTTTTGTCATGTCCCCTCTTTCTTAAGCAGGACCAATTCAAAGATTAAGCCCTATAGTTCATATGGTCCCCTGTGAGATACTGAGTGTTTGTAAGGGGCCCATTTTATGGCGCACTTGTGATGCCACCTCATTGGTCTATACTGGATTACAAATTCAGATTGTGGCACCATGTCTTTCTTGGCCGACTTGGTTGTTTGTGAAATGTGTTAACACCATATATATTCAACATTCATGGAGCTTTTTTATCATCAATCAACTTCTTTATTTATTTGTCTCAATAATTCTGCATTGGAATTCATTGTGAGATTGCAGTTTTGAAGGTAAGATAGACTCCCTAGTCTACTATTGATCCCAATTTGATAAAGTCTCTTCAAGACTGAATTGGATTGACAGATTGATATAATTACCAGTAATCCTCATTCATCACAATCTGAAGATCACTGATCATTTTCAATATTCTTGCATCTACAATTCACATCATATTGTTGCAGTTTCACAGAGACACAATCAGCCACCACAGAAGCAATATAGTAATTTCTTTGCACCAAAAAAGATAACAATTCAATATTATCAGTGATCTATCAGCAACATTGAAGCAGTGGCAGTGATCTATAACCTCTGCAATATATTTAAGCATCACTTATGTCAGAGATACATCAGCAAAGGCATTGGGGATCACTATATGTAGTGCCTCTCGTGTTTGCAGTATGTACCTTGTTTATTTTGATGTGAGAGATACTTGATACTCTTATTATTATGTGCTTTCGGATGACCTGAGGGTCGGATGTTATAATTAGATTTCAGTATCATGGATGTTATACTGCTATGCTGTTCATTTTATCACATTTGCATGTTGATGCCATTTTGAGATGACAGTAGGTCTATGATGATATCTGGTTATCTGGTATTTGGACATATCTCTGATTCTGTTATGTGATAGATTTTATGCTATGGATACTTACTTCATTCTTGTTTCATTATGCTTTATGTGAACGTGAGTAGTGTAAATGGATTATATCAATATAATTGAATAAATGGTTAAATTAGTTATTTAATGCATTTATTGCTTCGGCTATGTTATTATATGTAATTGCACTTTATCATGTGTTTTAGTGTGCAAGAATTATATCCCTGGCATGGCAGGTGGAGTTAGTGATTCAGCTATTCATATTTACCAATGTTGTCCCTGTATGGTCGACGTATCCTTAATTAATTGATAAATTAAACCTTCCGGGGATTTGTTAAATCCGGACTCATTTGCATTATGTGATTAGACTAGTGAGCGTGTCTGTGCATCTAGAGTTGCACATTGTCGCGAAGTTGTTAAAGCCTTCTATGACTTTGGTTTCAAGGTTTTCGGGCTTTATTTAATTGATTTTTATTTTCTAGCAGCTTTGCCTTGGGTGAATTCCTATTACGAAGGATAATTTGTTTTCGTTTGGGTCGATTCGCAGTCTAGCGAGTCTAACTGACTATTTGCTCTAATCGAATATTCACTCAAAAAGTGAATAAGTATTGAAAAAGGTAATTGTTTTCTCACTTCTCACTTTTGCAAAACACAAAATTGAGAGCTTTTTTGAGAATCCTCTTCTGGAGGATCACATTTTTGTTCGTTGTGAGAGTTGTGGGCTTGGGATCTTTGCGAGGTCAATCTCGTTGGATCCAACTCAGGTAGACCTTGCTTTGTCGTGATTTCTGACAGTTTCAGCGTGTGATTTATTTTATTGTGTTGTTTTCGATTTCAGCCCTTTTTGCTATCAGGTAGAGCTCTCCCGTTTTCTTGTTTCAGCTTAGATTCTAGATCTATTTTTGGTAGTTGTTTGTCTGGAGGCTAAGAACTAGTGTTCCCCTCCATTTCTGTTTGTTGGTTCTTCCCGATTGCTCGAGTATGAACTTTTTCCCAGTTTTTGGGATGAGGGCTTGGGGTTTCGCATCGTTATGTTGGTCGTTTTTGCATACGGTGTCCGAACCCAAATTTTATTAGATTTTCGACGTTTTTGTGCCAAAAGACCAAATTGGTTTTAATTTCAAAGTTTTCCAGTTTTGGGGGTTTTTTATCTCGTTTTGTGTGCTGCCCTATTTTCTCAGGTTTTCTTGGCATGATGTTGGTTGTGACCTGGATCATCCATTTGAATGTCAGTCGGACCATTGTTGCACATTTATATTGCATTGGGATGCGTGTCACATCCATCCTCCCGAGTCTATTTTGGTTGAGTGTTTTTGCTTGTGATCTCATCCAGTCCTTGTGTTATGATCTTCGTGATGGGGGTGCACCACACACAAGTACATGCGCATACATTTGTCAGGTGACTTGCGAGGCCCAATCTTCTGTGGTACTTCCGAAAGTTATGATCATTGGGGTTGGATTGGGAATATGCATGCCTACGGGCACTAGTCAAGCACTCGTCGTTGGATGAGCATGGGTAGGGTAGAGTAGCATATGGATGGGGCTTCTCTCTCGCAGCCTGGTGATCATTGTGCCCAAAGGGTTGGCAGAGGAAGTTTTAAGTGATAACTAAATAAAAATACTGGGTGGTAATAAATTTAAGATAATTAAAACTGGACTATGCGCCTTCCGTTGGGGAGAGCAGCTGCCAATACTAGCTTGGGCTTGTCGATGCCAAGCAACTCTCCGTGATGTCAACCCCTATATAGTAGCCTATTGAGTATCTGACCAGGACCTATAGTTTATGCATCGTCTTTGTTCTTGGTTTCAGTCATCATACTGCCTGGCATGAGTGTTAGCCATGGACGTTTGCTTTGTGTGTGTTTCGGGTTGGACCATTTTCTCCATCAGCACGGCAGGAGTGGACCTACAGGTTTCACATGGTTAGGAGGTGTAGCTACCTATACCACTACTGGGGACCGATGTACAAAGACGGTCTTTTGTCCTAATGCAACTGTTGCGGGATGTTTTCACTTGGTACTTCAAGTTCCAGAGTATGCTTCCTTGTGGTTTATGTTTTCATTGGAATGCTTGTATATCATGTTTAGATGATGTTAGTATTGACGCATTTCCTTATTATGATGTTTAGCATAGGATGTTATGAGGTTATCTTCTTTGTTAGAGTATCTAATGCTTATGGTTTAGCATGTTAGATTTCTTGTTCTTATGATGTTATTACGCTTTAGTAGTGACGTCCTTATAAGACAACTCCAACTATCTAGTTGGCTGTTTGGGATGTTACACACGGAGGATGGCCAGGACCTTCCAGGTCTCATGATGCTATTACGATTGGGAGGAATCGCGCACTTAGTTCATTGTTTCAGTTCATTGCAATGTTGTTTCTATTCATTGTGATGTTGCTTTCAGTTATTTCCCTTCACTACTTTGTTTGAAGTTTAGATTCAGAATTCGTCTTTCAGTTATGTGATTCAAGTGTTTATGCCTCGATTTCTGGATCTAGTACTCCCCAATGTGGAGGAAATTCATTCCTTAGCTTTTTATCTTTTTGTTTCTTGACTTGTTGTTTTGGAATCTCGCACGAAATTGTGCTTTCTCGTGTGAGAATGCAAGATCTCGCGTGGTGTGTTGGGTTTTCTCGCGTGGCTCTTGGCACTTTCTCATGCAAAAACCAGCACCAATTTTGGGGTGCCTTGGCTGCTAGGCCAAGCACTTTCTCACGCCGTTTGGTGCACTTCCTCGCGCGAAGGGTAGTTTCTTGTGTGGCTTGTTGCACATCCTCACGCGAGAATCTGTCAATTTGTTGTCCTCGCACGAAAAACAAGAGGTCTCTCCTCTAGTTTTCAGGGATCGATTTTTGGTGTTGCTAGTACCCTTTGGGTTTGCTAGTATTTCCTTGTCTCTGCAGTTCAAAGATTTTAGGTACTACTGTCATAGTGGATTTTCGTCCTTCTATTGGTCGTGTCAGTTCAAGTAGTGACGTTTGGAGATTCGTTGGTTGTCGGGATGGTGGTTCAATCTTCCATTGCGATCTTTGTGATCCCTGTATGACGTTGTTGTGTGCACTCATACTTGTTTAAAAAAATATATATCTTAGCTTGTATTTCATCCTTGTTCCAAGGATCTCTGGATGGGGCATTACACCATATCAGAGATACATCATCGAAAGCATTGGAGATTCAGATAACCATATGTCAGAGATACATCAGCAAAGGCATTGGAGATCATCATACAACAGAGAGACAATAGCAGCAGCAGTGATAACACATGGTGGTGTACTGCAGTAATATCATCAAAAATTAGAGATGTAACAGCAACAATATATATCAAGGGCATCACTACAATAGAAACATATCCATTGCAATTCACGCAATATTGTTCTTGTGTGGAGCATTACCAACATCTCTATCAGTGCCATTCATCCTGACATCAGTGGGATGGACATACCAACACCAGCATATCCGACACTCAGACATCTGCATCTCAAGCATACAGACATCTACGTATTGAACAACCTACCATCAACACACTAAAGGCATTGCTAGGAGATAAACTATCAACCTTTCACCCTAAGTCAAAAGGTTTGAGTTCAAGTTCAACTTCGACAACCATGAAATTTGGATGAAGTTCAGCAAGGTCCAAAAATATAAAAAAGAATCCACATAAAATTTGCCTTATAATTTTCAGATATATATATATATATATATATATATATATATATATATATATATATATATATATATATATATATAAAGTAATGCAATAATAAATAAATAAATAATAATTTATAAACATACAAAATATTAACATTCAGCTAATGAAAAAACATAAATAAAATATACATTAAAATATTTTACTGTTGATAAATAAATTAAATATGTGTACATTATAATAAGTTTTACAATACAGGATCAGATAAAGATTGCAGATATACTAAACAATGGGAAGGGGAAGTGTCTTCCCAAGGAGCAATGAAGATAACAACTTGGAATGCCAGGGGTCTCAACGCCCCTAGCAAAAAACACTTGTTAAAGCGTAACATCACCCTATTTGACTCAGATATCATATTACTACAAAAAACAAAACTTAACAAAGAAGAAGGATTGAAAATGAATCAAAAATTGGGGAAATGGACATCAGTTTTTCAGCAGTCCCAAGGAGCTTCAGGAGGATTAGGGATAATTTGGAATCCCCAATTTACCAACATGGAATTAATCACCCTTCAAGTAAAGTGGATGGGAATGAGAGCCACTAGTACAAAAACAAACCTACAATTAATACTTATCAATGTTTATGGACCGACTTCCACAGAAGATAAATTGTCAGTTTGGAATGAGATTAGCCATTTCCTTAAATCAATAACACAGGAAACAGCCATTATTGGTGGAGACTTCAATGTGGTTGCAAATCTGGATGAAATTAACCACACCAATAAAGCCGTGGAAGGATTTAAAAACTAGATTCACAAGGACTCCCTTTTGGACATTAAAACCATGAATGGAGTTTATACTTGGAATAACCGTAGAAAAGGAGAATGTTACATTGCGGAAAGATTAGACAGATTCCTTCTAAAAGGTGAGCTAAACATGGACAATTTGATTATAGCAGAAATTTTACCTATGGCAGGATCCGACCACTTTCCAGTGAAATTGGAAATCAAAGAACAGAATAAACCCAGCAGAAATCCTTTCAAGTGCGAGAAGATGTGGTTTATGGACAGAAGCTTCATGGACCAGATTAGAGATTGGTGGAAAGAGGATCAGTTTGAAGGATCAAGAATGTTTTGCCTGGTCTCCAAACTAAAAAACTTAAAGCAAAAGATAAAAAGTTGGAACAAACTACATTTTAAAAATATATTCCAAGAAAAATTAGACATTGAAGAAAAAATGAGTAGCTTAAATAAGGAAATTTTTGCGAAAGGAATTAATAACGAATCATATCAATTAGAAAAAGAATACACCCTCAAACATGACAAAATTCTAGCAAAAGAGGAAATATTCTGGAGGCAGAAATCCAGAGAAAAATGGCTCCTGGAAGGAGACCATAATACAAAATTTTTCCACAACAGCACCATTAATAATAGAAATTATATCAATATAGCTAAAATTAGAAACCTAGAAGGGGAGCAAACCGAAAACCCAATAGAAATTGCAGGAATCCTTTCCGAACATTTCTACAAGACACTTAACAATTTTGACTCATCTAACAAATGTGCTCAAGAGGAAATGATTAAGCATATCCCCAAGCTAATCTCAGAAGAGGACAACAAATTTCTAAATGAATCTTTCTCCATAAATGAGGTGAAAAGTGCACTTTTTAGTATGAATCCAGATAAATCACCTGGACCCGCTGGCTTCCAAGCCTTCTTCTTTCAAAAATGTTGGGACATTATAGGAGAGGATTTGTGGAAAGCCCTAGAAGCAACCCGTAAAGGTGGATCCATCTTAACTGAAATCAATCACACCTTCTTAACCCTTATTCCTAAAAAGCAAGAAAGTATAGCCCCGGGAGATTTCAGACCTATTGCATTATGCAACACTATCTATAAAGTATTCTCAAAAATTCTAGCTAATCGTATCAAAAGTTTTTTGGCAAAACTTATCTCAGAAGAACAACTGGTTTTGTCCCAAGCAGATCTATTCTAGATGGGATATCTATTATTCAAGAAACTATCCATTCAGCAGTAAAAAATAAAGAAGCTTGTATACTACTCAAACTTGATATTCAAAAAGCATACGACAAGGTAGATTGGAGATTTCTATGTAAAACTTTAGAGGCATTTGGCTTCTCCAAAAGATGGATTAACATTATATATCAATGCATTTCTACCCCCAAAATTTCTATTCTTCTTAATGGTACCCCGGAAGGTTTCTCTAACATATCAAGGGGCATCAGACAAGGAGACCCCCTATCACCTTTCTTATTTATTATCATGGCGGAAGCCTTTGGAAGGGCTATCAAAGCAGCGCAACAAGAAATGAAGATCACCGGGGTTAAAGTCACTGAGGGAGTGGAAAACACTACCCATCAGCAATTGGCAGATGACACAATTCTAGCTGGAATAAGTTCTATGGAAGAGGCAAATCATATACAGTACATACTAAATACCTATTCAAATGCATCTGGACAGATGATTAATGCCCAAAAATCTGAAATTTTCTTCCTGAATACTGATACTGAAGTTGAAAGCCAAATTTGTCAAAAACTAGGATTCAATAAAGGTAAATTCCCATTCAGATATTTGGGGATATACCTCGATAAGAACAAACAAACCAATTCGGGTTGGGAACACATCCTCAGGAAAATTGACAATCACACTGACTCTTGGAAGGATAAATGGTTAACTAAGGCAGGCAGAGCAACTAAAATTAAAGCAGTATTGGCAACTATCCCCTCATACCAAATGTCATGTTCTTATCTTCCAAAACATATCAACTCTAAATTGGAAAGCAAATTGAGGGATTTTTTTTGGAAAGGATTGGAGGACAAGAAAAAAGCGGCATTAATTAGCTGGAATAAGATTTGTAAACCCAAAAACTATGGAGAATTAGGCATCAAGAACCTCGAATGGCAAAATAAAACTGTAGGAGTGAAACAAGTCTAGAGACTCTATCAAGAAAGAGACAGAAAATGGGCAAAAATCATATATAATAAATATCTGAATCCTTTAGATAAAACCTCACTATTTAGAATCACTTCCCCCTCGAAAGGATCTGCTGGTTGGAACTTTCTACTGACTAACCGCAATTTGATCTCTAAATACCTAACATGGGACTTAGGAAATGGAGAGGAAGCACTGTTTTGGGAAGATTCTTGGAATGGCAACCCGTCATTGACAAGTTCAAATTTCTCTCCTGAAACTATAAATCTAATAAAATCCACATGGGGCACCAAGGTTAAAGATTATTTAGAGGAATATGAATCAGAGCAAGGAAAGGAATGGAGATGGAAATCTATCGTTGAGTATAACATTGACACAGAAGAAAGAAGCAAACTAGAATTGTTATTAAAATCTCGGACTATTGCATATAAAGAAAGAGAGGACAAACTTATCTGGGCTGCAGCAAAGGATGGAACCTACAAAGTCAGAGAAGGATACAAAATGATAACAAATTCTCAACAATGGGATATCAGCACCCTTCCTCTGAATCTATGTTGGGATCCAGCAAATCTTCCGAAAGCAGGAATGTTTCTCTGAGCAGCTATGCAAAAGAAAATATTAACAGAAGATAGGATCCGAAAAATGGGATTTGAAGGACCATCTAGATGCTCCCTATGCAAAGAGGAAGAAGAAATGTAGAACATCTATTATACTCATGTAAATTCTCTCAAGAATGTTGGAGATGGCTAATAAGGAAACTCAACTGGGCATCCCATTAGCAAGTCAATGGGAAGATCACTTAATGGGATGGCCGAAAGAAAACACTAAGAAAGTATATGGCAAACTTTGGAATATATCACCGGCAATATTCATGTGGGAAATCTGGAAAGAACGCAATCGCCGAATCTTCTCAGACCAATGTCTACCCGTAAAAGCCTTATTAGCCAAAATAGAAGTAGCAATCTCAAAAGTGATGAATAGTGACCTCAGAAAGAGACCCTGAGAAGAAGGATCCTTCTCTGACTGGGATGCAGAAATGAAAAAACTCTGGCCACTATTAATTAATCCCCCCTTAACTTATAAAAAGAAAAATGATCTAGCTAGACTAACATGTAAATGGGAGCCTCCTCCTCCTGGATGGAAGAAGTTAAATTTTGACGAGGCATCAAGAGCAAATCCTAGGAAAGCAAGAATAGGATGTATCATTAAAGATGAAGAAGGTAAGTGGATTGCTAAAAGATCAAAATCACTAGATATGACCACTAATAATATAGCAGAATTAGAAGCTGTAGAAGAAGGTATTAATCTATGCATTAAATTAAAAATTAAAAAAATTATAATAGAAGGGGATTCCCAAATTGTTATTAATGCTCTCAGGAAAGGAGCTACTCCAAATTGGGTACTAAACTCTAAACTAGAAGTAATTATGAATTCATTCTTAGTATTCAAAGACATTAGATTTGCTCATATTTACAGAGAAGGAAATAAAGAGGCCGACGCACTAGCCAATCTTGGTACCAATGGTATTAGTTCATTAACTTTCAATAATTAATAGATCCCTAAAATCAAGTTGGATTTATCATTCCCTTATAAAACTCTTTGATACGATTGTGGGATATCACACGTACCAAATCAATCATGGTAAGGAAATCCCTCAACTCTGCCTAGTAATCACCTTATGATGTATTGGAAAGGAGCCTTTTAATCATGCGCATGCCTCTTCATTATTAGACATCTAGATCTTTCGAATCATCCTATTTATCAGGTAGTTTGGGGCTTTTTCGATATTTAGTTTTCGTTTTCAGCTGCAAATCTGTTAGGGGTATAGGCTGAAAAATGGATTCCAACATTAGTCTGTTTCACGCTTATGAAAATCGTACCATGGCGTTCTATGGGCTTGTTACGCAAGAACGATGGAATAGGATTCTGAGGCCCATAGATGACATGAGTTGAATAGCTGTCAGTAGGGCTTTTGGGGAAGGAGCGGGGATTGAGAAATGGGACATTATCAGGATTACCCATAACATTTTCGACCCTTGCTGGTTGGTGGGTTTGGAACTAGCTGTTGCCAACATTGACGCTCAGCTCCGCATCCCTCTTCCGGAGGCATACATGGAACTCGAAGTCAATAGCTAGGAACTGGCAAGGAGCCCGAAACGTCCCTGCATGACCATTAGGGATAATATCCAGTTCTACAAGGAATGGCCGAGAATGGAGATGAGCATCAAATTTCTGTTAAGATGGAGAGGCATCATTGAAGACCCGGGAAGGGATTGGCTAATTGATTATCTGAAGGCATATGACGCATATATACAGCCGGAAGTGGATTTCAATGAAATGGAAAATGTGGAGTTCTATCTTCCAAATTATGACAAAACCAGCAGGGGAAGGTCTTCTTATGAGTTTCCCCCAGGATCAAAGGCGAGTTCTATGCATGAAGCTTCGGAAATTATAATGGTATTCAAAAAATTCGACCAAATCGCGACATGGATAATTTGGCATATTAACATGAGCCATATTTTGACTAGTAGCACTCTGTTTTAAGCTTGAGTGCCTCTGTAGATACTTTGTCCATACAACTAAATCGGGCAAATCTGTTGTTTACTACCTTTTGTCAATTTCTTTTTTGATGAGACGGAAGATTATGCTTACTGTACATATTATTAATATATATAATGGAAAGTGTGTTTAGTTTTAAATCTGCTTCCTGTTTGTAATATGTTGTTCAGTTGTCAACTATTTAAAAATTTATGATTGATATAACCCCTTAACTAAGGCACGAAGTAATTCGGATTTCACCCCAATAATCATAGATGAAATCCTTATGAGAGATACGAAGTGACGTCTCTGACAATATCTATGGGTTTTCGGTTTGCGATTCATCTAGGATCCTGCTAACTCTTTAAAAATTTAATATTATTCCTTTAATATGCAGAAAGCCACTCTTTGAACGAATAATGCTGCACATTTTCAAATAACTCCCATCATTATAACTTAAACATCAGTAAAATCCATTCAAGTATATATCAAAATAATTAAGCTAAGACAGATTAAAGAATAATAATAAAAAACAATTAAAACAACAACTGAATCAAAATATTAAGCTTATTAAACTATTTTAACATAGAATGTATCTGTTGATAATAATTCTCTTGGCAGCACATTATAGTCAGTTTTAATTTTCTCATTAACCTTTAACTTTTGTTGTTGTTGGTGAATTTAGACAAATAATGATCTCCCCATCCAATCTGGAGATTATTTGGATGAATTATGTATTGATCGGCATATCCATTTTAAATTAACACTGGGGTATGCCCCTTTTATTAATGTATAATATAGGACTAAGGTCCCAGGCAAGACAAAAGGTTTTCTTTCCCTGTTCTTTGCTACCTGTGCTTGTCAAAACGGGGGAACTCTTTGTAATTATTTTGTATTAATAAAATCAATCAAGGCTTAGGCCGTTTACCGAGCAAAAAAAAAAAAAAAGTTTTACAATACAGGAACCTAAAAATAAAATGAAAATGCCCACTGCCACTGGGAGATTGTCAGGACATACAGCAGGTGATAAAATCTAACAAAGGATATCGATACAAATCTAGCACAATTTCTGGTAACAGCCATGACACCATATAGACTTGCTACAGCCACGATGCCATATATACTTGCTACAAACACCTGTTTTTGTTGTTCTCCATCAGACGCTGTATAGACTTGCTTAAAACCACGATGAATGATATCAGAGGAAGGACAACGGGCTGCAACCAACAGAAGCCGAAACCCAAATATGTTTTCTGAAAAATGACACACTGTTGTCATACAAATTTTAAGCCGAACATGAGCAAATTTTTTTCATTTTTTATGGGTTTGCCAAATTTCGCCTGAAGCCAAAAATTCGGCGAGCCCTGTGACTAAGCTTTCGCCAATCTAATGCATGTTCCTTTTTGTTGCAGCCTGCAAACTCTTTCATTCACAATTTTTCATTTCATCTAGAACAATTACAAGCACAAATTGAATTGTCTCTCTCAAATGAGAAACAAATAGCTGCTTTTTACCAATATTCAACTACCTACCCTCTATTCACTCATCAATATAGTCATTCTTTTAGTTGCGGTCTACACAACTCTCTCTTCACAATATTTTGTCTTGCCAGAATAAATACTGGTGTAAATTAAGTAGTGTCCCTCTAGTGAGATTAAAAAATCTGTTTTTTTGTGATCAGCAACTTACCCTTTCTCTGTTTATTCTCTATTTTGCAAAGAAAAAAATCCCAAAAACCAATTTCAATATGTCTCCAAAGACTTAGAAAATATTACTACATTATTATATTACCAAATGTATTCCATTAAAAGTCTTAATGGTGGCAAATAGATTGAGCAGCACATTAAGCACCTTCAAAGAGGAAAACACATATAAATACAAATTTCAGTTGTAATTTTCAGCCATCTTTGGACCCACCTATGATACCAACCTAATAATTGTAGTTGGATTTTACAAATATAACAAACTCATAAAATACTCAGTGAATATTTGCAAGCAAAATATCTAAAACAAGAAACTCATGAATCAAACTCACAACTCAGCTAGATCAATTTTTGATGTGTTTTTCACACATATTTACCAAGCAAAATAGCTAACATGTTTTTATGCATTGAATTCAATTTGCATAAATTTCTATGCTGAATTAAAATATGTCATTTTGCTTGAGTTATTTCATGCTAAAGGTATTCTATTGCGTTAGAAATGCATTTTATTTTAATTTTGTTGTATATTTTGGTCTTTTAAGGTTCAAATATAGTTTGTAAACTCTCCAGGTTGCCAAGTACTTTTTTTTTTTTGCTGGGTGAGTTTTCATAAGTTTAACTCTTGCAATTTTATAGGCACAAAAATCCATGGGTAGAAATGTCAATGCATGTAAAACATTGGTTAAATGTGTTTTTCACTTATCGATTTTGCTATGAAACCATGCATTTTCTCTTTCAAGATGTCAATTTTTAATTTATTACATTTTATAGTTGAATTTAACAGTAAGCAATATGTTTCTTTAACAGCTTTCATTTTTTTGTACTTTCTAAGTTGCTGAATTTTTGTCGAGTTTTTGCTGAGTTTTTGCATTTTGGGCTTGCCGAGTACTCTACAAGTCCAAATTTGTGAACTATGGTTCAAATCACTATTTTTTATTATTTTTAACTTTTGTTTTTGTTATGTTGCAATATAAATTGTTTTTCTGATTTTATGAATGTCAATATAGCAGAAAATGGCATCAACCTCAGGAAGTGGATACTGCACGCTAGTCATGAAGAGTGTTACTTGCAAACCTTTGTAGAAAGAAGCTAAGTTCCTGGTAATGGGCACATACAGGTTCAAGTTTTGGGTGTGCTGGTAATTTTTTATCCCTAGCTACTCATACAAGTTTGTATATAAATTAAAAGTAATACTGAATATAACTATTCTATAACTTATTATTTTTTATATATTGAAATTATAAAAAGAACACTAGACATATTGCCAATAAGGAAAATATTCAAATGTCTTCAGATTCATAATTCAATGATTTGTCAGATGCCATAACAAAATGAATATAACAATCAATTATAGAACTCACAATGTTGAAATGTATAATTTGAAGCAAAATAAGCTATGTAGCACGAAGTCTAAAGATTGGAGAGCACCTAGACAATGGGTGATACCCATGCATTCCATTTCACAGTACAAGGCAGGGTCAAGGGGTTGAGACCTTACTGCCAACTCCAAATTAATGACTTTGAAACAAAACAAATCCTCATGGCCCATGCCATTTGCACAATGTTATTGCTATGTTTTCTACAAGATAAAGTCCTTACTAATTCTAACCAAGACTTCATTTTTTAGAAATTTAAAATGAAGCTAAACAATGTAAGTAATCAAGATTCTAAATGATGAGGGCAACCGAATTCTTCAAATAAGTGAATAAAGATCACTTTATGGTCAAATTAGGACTGTCAAATGCTCTTTTATTTTTATTCCACCTAGGTGTGTATTTGTCCTCTAAATGCGGCTCAGGTTTGCCCAGAATCTGCCCCAAGCACCCAATCTATTCAAATCCTCTCAAATATAGTCCATGTTCACTTAGGGTCCACCTTGAGTACCTTGGATATGGCTTGAGTCATCCAAGGCATACCATAGGTACTTGAGGTTCTCAGTGTAGACCGTGGGTGAACCCCAGGTTACCTCATCCCCCAAAACAGCTCAAACTAGTAAGACATCAATTGCCTTGAGCACCATCTTGTATACAGTCCTTTTCACAAGGTCAAAACATGTCACGATGCCACAGATGAGGCACAAGAGATGTAAGCAACTCTTGAATTGTTGGATCACAAGAAATTAAAGAGGTTGAGGGTAAATGTAGCCATTTATCCCAGCTTGCCAATGGAACTAGAGGTTGATATAATAGATATTTTGGGCTCTAGTCATGCCCACCTTGTCAATCTCAAGTAAAGTCCAGTCATAGTCCCTAACTCAAAACATACTTGAAACACAACCTTCACTTTCAGCCCCAGCTATAGTTTGGAACAAGAAGATACACATGGAAACAAATAAGGCTTTTGTTATTTTTTAAATTTATAATAAACTTATGTTCAATGTGTCAAAGAGCCCATACAAGGAATATTTAATAACAACACTGATTATTGTGGAGAAAGAGTACAAGGCATCCTCTCGACATGACTTAAGTGGGTGATTGTTCCAGATTGTTGCCACTGATACAAAAATAATTTTGGAAGAACAATGAAAGCAGTGGCACAAATTTGGAAGCATTATACTTTCAAATGGGTGAATAGATAAAGGAAGCCACACTCTCATCAACCGTCTAGCACCTTTGAATGGTGAGATGATGTTTGTGAAATACAGAGAAACTTAGAATAAAAAACAGAATGCAGAAAGTTCTAATGTGATACAAGATGTAACAACATTAGAGGTGCCAAGGAAACTACTAGAAGAGAGGTAACCATCACATTTGTTAACCCCTTAAGTTGGCCATTGCCTTTCTTTTAAAGTACATAGGCAACACTTTCTTTTGAAATACATAGGAAAAACTGACAGGGTGAAACCAATTGTGGAATAAGTTAGGAATGTCACTAAATCCATGATGCAAGAGCATCCAAGGTGGAGAGGCAATCTTGCATCACCCAAAAAGAAATGTTATGTTTTTCTTTTGTTTTATGGTTTTTCTTTAGCTGTGTGGGAGCCCACTATGATCGCTGCACAATATAACATATACAGCTAAAATAGCGTAAAACAGTCATGCTATTTTTCATTTGTTTTAATTTTTCCATTTTTGTCACATGGACAGGAAAATTGGTCCCAAAGGAGCATGATTGAAACATTAAGAGACTGGTGAAAGTATCACCTCAATATTAAGCACTTTGAAAGATATTTTTGTTTTTGTTTCAAAAAAATTCTCTGATGGGGCTTAAAACTCAAATCTGAAGACCATAAAGGGCTCAGAAAGGTTTGAAATCCAAACATATAGATCTTTAATTGTACGTGCTGTTGTAGAACTCTTCACAAGCTTTCTAGTGATATATTATACAAGCAAATTGGACACCAAAGTCAAAAGTTAATGGCTTCCGAAAGTTGTCCAATCAAAAATCAATTTTCAATAAAAAAATGAACAAAGAAAAATCACTCTGGTGAGAAATGGAACTAATGAACAGCTGGATGACAAAAGAGAAAAGTTCCACTGTCTAGAATATTCTAAGGCAGTTATTGGTGATGAAGAAGGATTCAGGGCTCTGTTCCAAAAGTGTAGTTTGTGGCTCTGTCTTGCAGATTATTGTTATAAGAAGGTCCATGTGGCTATATCGTGCTATTTTTCTGAATGATGTAATATCATTTCAATGAAGATAATAGAAAGCAATTTGTTCATTCTTGCAATTGTTTTGTTCTTGTAACTTTGATGCAGGAGCATCCTTGGTGTAAGAGCAATCTTGCATCGCCCAAATATATTTCCTTTCTGGTTCTTAAATAAGGATTGTCTCAGTGCAAAGTAGTTGTTTCTAGAGGCTTGCTACTTAGTAAGTCGGTCATATGAGCTTGGAATGTCCTAATTTCAGAGGTGGATGTTCATCTGGAATGTATCAGCCTACCAGTTGAGACTCACTGTGATATCATGAGTATTTGTGAAGTTATTGTGGATTTTTGGTGGGCAATTTGGTACAAAAACTTCAGGCTCAGTTTTGAAGGCCTTAGAGGCTCCAAATGGGCTCCGAAATGAGACCAACTGGAGCTTGAGCAAATTAGGCCTTGTAAATTAGAAGCCAAGTATTCTAGGATGGGGTCATAAAAGGCAATTGGGTCAGTGGTTTGCAAGTTATGGTCTTCTGAAATTGGGCCAACTGAAATTTCCAAAATAAATGTCATAATTGATTTGAGCTGACTCTATATGTGATTTTAGTGTTGGTTGGCCTCAAGGGTTAGGGTTTGATGTCTAGAAACTTCCCGGGTGGTGGACAATTGCCTATATAAGGAAGGCTCGTAGATTGTCTAGGACATCTTTGGGTGATGGTTCACAGCTCTGTCTTGCAGATTATTGAAGGGAAACGCCCATGAGGGTTTGCATGTTGTATTTCAAAATTCTGTAATTTTGCATTCGCATTGATAATAAGAAGCCGATTTTTTGTTCTTGCAAATTGTTGTTATTTCTTAATTTCTGTTATGTGTCCCTTCATCAAACTTTCTATTTATTTCCCTTTTGTGTTTTTTGTATCTGGGTTAGTAACGAGAGCACCCTTCATCAATGCAACTATAATCAACCTCAAATTTTCATCTTGATGAGATATTAAACGAAGAGAAAGGGCTTGTTTGAGCAAGTGTGACAAGATTTGCAACTAACTTCTTCATGTTGCAAAGCATTTGTAATTTGTTGAAGCCTTCTCTCCAATCAAACATTTATGTTGGAGCTTTTCAGCAAGCTGCATACAGATCTATATTTTTTAGATTGAGCTCTTCTCTTGTTCTTACACCTCGCATAAATAGATTCACACAAAATATCATCTTGAAAGTAAGTATGGACGCTTTTCTCTTTAAAATTCCAGAAATAGTATAATATCTTCAGATCTGGAACAGCCATAAGTCATAACATACGTGGTATAATCTCTCCATTTACAAGTGAAGCAACCAGCCTCTTAAAGGCTCTTCTCCAGACACACTGATTTTGAGTTATGTGTATGACTGAAACCTCGCACTTGTTGGAAAATCGGTGTTCTCTCCCATATATATGGCTGGCTGAAACCAAATTCGTCCTAGAAACTATGATCAATCAAAAATAGATAAACATGGGACAGTATTTTTCTCATAGTCAAATGTTCATAATTATTGTTATATTCAAAGATGTGACCTGCAAATTCTAAATTTATGGTCGCATGAAGTGTGGAATTTTGGCCAAAAAATGCAGCAGTATGAATATTCTGAATCCAGATTGCTTATCTTGTATGCATAAAATTCATTCTGCGTTGCCCTTGTAAAGTGTGTGAAGCCGGTAGCTGTAAATCAGAAATATCTCTTGTTTAACCAGGGTATATGAATGATTCCAAACTTCACTGAAATGGACCACTTGACAACCACGCAAATCTCATCAACAATGATTATTCTAAGAAAGTTAAAGGTTCGTCAATCAAGGTCATTCTGAGACGGTATGAGCTCTATCAACCAAGACTGAAGCAGGCCTGTGAGTTCTTTTGCCATGTTCTAGGTCTATCTGGATTCAGATGGTAAAAATGTTTCAGGAACATCTATAAAGAGTACAAGGGACTGGTGTCTCTCTGCAATATGTGTGTGTGAGACCAGTGGATATGCGTGAGAATGCATTTCATATAGTCAGGATAGGGCCACTTTTTGTTGAGGTCAATTACTGAGCATATGGCACAAACGAAAATCAGACATCGTTTATCTAAGATTGGTCTGGAAGTGCCCATAATCTTCACCCTAATGCTTACATCAGGTTTTATACACGTGTTATGGCTTCGGAATCGTCTGCAATCGTAACCATAGGAGTTACATAGATCATGGCAAACCTGCTCCTCCTGTAGATAGGGTATATTATAATTATTCTAGAAAGGGCACATAAATTACATCATGCGTCCAATCAAGCAGGACTTCCCCGTCCTAATCATAAAATCCATTGCTGTGACTTGAAGAACCATATATATAGACCAGTTCATCCAGACTTCACAACTGAATCAAGATGGAAAACTCTTCTGGAATGACCAAAATAATAATGTTCTAAATATCATAGACAGTGGAGGCACAAGTCTCTATTTCTATACGTAATATATGCAGCCTTAATGCACATGCTAGAATCTACGATTATTTGTTTTGCATGGACTGAAGCCAAATTCAATTGACGGGACAGTGGATTTAATAGCACAAGAATGAAATTGATATCAGAACCCGCTTCCAACGGCCTTAGACCAACATATAAATATATTGCACAATTAATAAAATTAAATATAGAATGGGAAATTAAATTAGTACCGAGTGCTGCAGAGATGGAGATGCGGTAGCATAGTGATTGCGCAACATCAATGCCAGTGAGGCCGCTGCCGATTCGAACGTTTGCTTTTTCCCCAGCTGTTTCTGTATATCCTCCATTCTTTGCTTCGATAGTTTTTCTGCCTCCATCTTGCCGCGAATTGAACCTTGATCGTCAATTACCTATCGAAAATGCGAAATAAAAAGAGGCTTCCTTGCAACCCAAGGAAACGAAGTTTGACAACCGGAGTTCTCTTAGGACCCGTTTGGCAACGGGAATACAAGCGGAATAGGCATATGTAAATTTTGAATTCCTTGTTTGGATGCATCAAAACGGAATTGGAATATGAAGTAAAATAGGAATATGTATTCTAATTTTGATTCAAAATAGAGTTTTGCAATTTCACTCAAGTAGGTTTTATTGGAATACGTATTTCTATTCCAATTTTATTTATTTTAGAAAACATAAATTTTAGAGTCCACAAATTCCCATCAAATATCTGTTGAACCAAATAGAGAAGCCCCATTTTCTATTCCAGAATATGTATTCCTATTCCCCTATTCATATTCCAGCAACCAAATGGACCCTTAATTTAAGAAGAGAAACCTTTCGACCACTTGACCAAACACTTCAATGTGCTTTTTGTCATCTACATATATTTCCATTTCCTAGAGGGATAACATTTATAATGGGGTATATTACACAATAAACAATTGGATTGTTTGTTGGTAGAATCGGTGTGGAATTGTCATTGTCAAATTTCAGAATGGATAAATTTTAAGTATGTTTTCAAAATAGGAAAAAGAAATAGGGATTTGTTAATTCTTATTTATTTTTAAAATAAGGACATTAATATTTTATTTTAACAGGTGGAATTAGAAAATTAATGTCAATTCTGTTTAGAAGAAAATTGGAGGTAAATGATATTTTTTTAATTTTTCAAATATGCTAATATTGTGTCATTTCTCATTGGTCTCGTGTTCAATGCACAAGGTTTCATTCTCGCATGTTGTTCAATGTGTGACATTGTGAAGGATAATTGTTTGTGGTCATCATTAAGGAGAATGGTGGGTGACATGATTTAGGAGAAAGCTAGGCGGTAAGCAAGCATCGAACATCGACAGTCTTTATGGCCAACATTACTCCATTTTTCCTTCTAGATTTGAAGGGTTTATATTCATTTAAGAGAGTTCAAAATGGTTTTCAATATATTTGGAGTACAATTTAAAGGTTTTGAAAAGATGTTTCCTTTTGCTTTATGCTTAGCAAATGAGGTCTTCAATTTTTCTCTTCAATTTTTCTTTCAGATCTTATATCTGCTCATTAGCATCCTTTAGGGCTTCTTTTAGTTCCTTTTGATACCTATAACTTTCCAATTTCCCATATCTACTCTGAAGTTGTTAAACTTTCCCTCTAGGGTACTTACCTCTAATACTAATTGTTGGAAAGTTAGGTAAGGTATTGAGGGAGGCGAGGGGGTGAATCGGTACCACAAACTTTTTCACCTATTTTACCTTTTAACCATAATTTGGTAAACTTGTTGATATGAAATAACGTGTTACCTATTTGCTAAAATATAAAGTAATAAACTCATAACGTAGACATTTACACATGTAACACATAACACATTGATAAGTAGGAGATAATTTCCACAACAAGCCAAATTGTGATATTGCTATCAGGATTTAACTGTGTAGCTTTTGAGTCAAACTCATTGGCCCATGTTTCATGAGTAGTGATTCAACATGAATCTATCTCTCATGAGAATAATTTGAACACGTAGCATCACCTAGATCCAATGAGTACTAAGTGTTCTATTTATTCTCATGAGAGATGGATTCGTGTTGAATCACTACTCATGAAACATGGGTCAATGAATTTGACTTTAAAACTACACAATTAAATCCTAATAGCAATATCACAACATAACACATTATTCAACCTCATGGAAAACCCTTGGTTAGAGGTAAAAACTATGTTGCAAATGACACCCACTACTCATCACTGCAATAATAAGATTGTTTGGTTAAGAGCTTACAATAATGTTATCTTTTGAATGACTTCACCCTATTAGAAGTGATTGATAACATGTTAGAAGTATCAGCAGTCTTATTAGAGACTACTCTATTGAGAAATTGTATCCCTCTTATATAGTGTTCACCTTGTTAGAGGATTTACAAACAATCAAAAGATTTTCAATATTGTTAAGAACTATCTGATTAAAGAATTTCACAATCTTGTTACTAGACTGTCATGAATAAATCAACAAGATTTTTTACACATGTTTGCTTTCTCCAAAAGCATGTTAGGTCCTTTAACCTCTTCCTCTATTCTATAATTCCTCTGCTCTTTGATTGTTCCACAAATCTCTAACTCTTCTTTTTTAGCGTCTTTTCCCAATAACTTAACTCTGTTACATGATCTCCTATTTATTTTGACTTTCCCTTTTTCTTTATGCTTTCCTAAACCTAATTAGAGTTCCAAAAAAAATTCATCTTGAATCTTCCATAATACATTTTGACTTTAGGTCAACTCCATCAAATCTTGCCTTGTCATTCCCGATAAAACTAATTTTTTTTATATTCATTAAACCTTCCTCGAGTTCTACACTTAGATCTTTTCCAATATTTCTATAAACCATTTTCTTTGATTCTTTGACTCATATACTACATTCCATCTTCTATCCAAATTCAATGAAATTGTCTCCTTGATGATTATGTGTCTAGTTTATCAAAATTGTTCCTTCATTTACCTATTCATTCTATTTGTTATTCACTGATAGTGTTCCTTTGTTCTAATAGTATTTGATATCTATTTTATTGATAGTGTTCTCCTACTTTCATTTATCCATAGTGTCTTCTATCTTGTGATATGACTTGTTTGTTTGCCTATTTGCTTTATCTTTTTACTTGTAGACATAACTTCTCAATAGTGATCTTTTACTGCTTTCTGATGTGCCACATGATTTTCCAGCAAAAGAAACCATGTTCCAAAATATTCTTTAATAGCCTATAGATAATTTTTTCAATTAACAAATTTTCCTCTAACCTAAAACCTTTTTCTTTCTCAATATTGACTTCTTTATTTAGCTCACCATTCAAATATGCTAACTTGACATTGATATGATAAAGCTTGAATATCCTGTAAGTAGAAAATGCCAAGACCATTCTAATGGCCTCCATCCAAGAAATAAGTGCATACTTCACATCAAAGTCAACTCCTTCATTATAAGAGTAACCTTTATAGACAAGTTTAGCCTTGCATATCTTAAACTTCTCAAGTTCTTTAGATTCTCTCTTTAAAATACAACCTGTGTATATCTAGGATGATCATGAATGAATTAAAAAAGTACCTTTCACATAATAGACCTCTTTCTCTTGTAGGAATACAAGTATTGATGTGCACAAGATCTAGTACACTGATAGATGAGAGACATTTAGCTTTGAATGTTTGTCTTCTTTTCTTTCACTCTTGACATCCTTTTCATATCATACCCTCTATCTTTCTTAGATTTAGTAAGTCTCTAACAACTTCATTTATACTTATCATTATTTAATTATAAATTTCATGTGAAAAATTCTCTAGTTATAGAGCCAATTGTCTTCAACTTGAGATATCAAGCTTCCTTTTGTAGCTTTTTCCAACTGATACATATTTTTGTCAATTCTCTTGCCAATTACAATTACTGATTTTTAATCTCTTCTTAATTTCATATCTTTCATTCTTAAAAATAACATCATATCCATTCTAAGACATTTGTCCAACTGTAATGCCCCGCCAAGGGATCCAAAGAATTAACCTAGAATTTTCACTAAGTTTGGTAACTTTTTTTTTTTTCATGAAAGTAAATACCACATAAAACTTATGCACAATAACGGAAGCAATAGCAATGACCATCTAAAGAGTAAACATGATATGCACAACAGGTTACATTCTTTAAGATCCCTTAACGTGAGTACTTATATGAATCCATCTAGTACAACATCCACATGAATAAATAATGATAAGTCCAATGTTCAATTATTACATATCCAACTGCTCATTCATCCTCTGTACATGTCACAGGGTATGAAGGCTTAATGGAATATACATATGTAGAATAAGGTACATCATCCTATTTTAATCCATGATACATCAAAGTAAAGATAATCACATGATACACATCATAGAAGTCTTATACATCCATCAAAATGATCAACAAAATAAACTAAGTGCACGGTTCCTCCCAATCGTTAATAGCATCATTAGACCATCGTGGGCCCTAGCCATCCCTCCGTGCGTAACATTCCAATTCACCGAGAAGATCATCGGTATTAACATAGTAGGAATGTCACTCCTAATAAATACAACATCATATGTAGAAGAAATCTAACATGCAAACATAAGCATAAGCTAACATCATCTAACATATGCTAATCATCAATGAAAGGATACATATCCACCATCACGAAGGACGCATCAGCCACGATGTCTCAATGAATCTCAAATGATAAGAGTGAAAAATACACTACCACCCGATCGTGTGGTACCTAAGTGGTCCACTCCCACCGTGATGAGGAGATAATCTCAAGTCCCAAACAGGCTATCAAAACCACATAGCACACGACTCTAAAGTCTAGGAATCCTAAAAGTATACTAACTCAAAGGTTCCAATCACAAAATAGACATCTACTTCCCAGAGGCACACAATGACATGTAGGAACCTACTATGCAAGCGGGAAAGTGTCATCGCATTTATCTCGTACAAGTTACCTTGGCAGTTAGCTAAACTCCACGGGTCTATACAGATCTCATGTGGCCACTAGTATCCTTTCATACAGACAAGGCATACTATGGAATGCAAGGTCGCAACCATGCGTTCTCTCTACTCCCATCCTAGCCTATACAAGCACTCAAGGCATGGGCGAGAACCAAAAACTCTTATCTTTTTAGGTTCATTCAGTTAGTATTAAGTGTGTGAATGTTATCACTTATTAATCCAACTTACAATGAGTTACCCTGGCAGCCTCTTAGGGCCCCGACCCCCATTGCAAGCCACTTCCCGTCACTACATGCAGATATCCTACCCTAATGCTCATGGTATCATAATCATAAGAAAGTCCATAAAATCATTAAATATCCACAATAAGAATCATCATGATAAAATCATCAAATATGCATAAAAGCATCAAATCACCATGAGCAAACATCCATAGAAAATCATGATCACAACAGCTCTCTATTGGCAACTGAAGCATCACTGATAATCAAAATATCCATTGGTTCTTAATAACCAAAATATATCTCATAAAGATCACCATATCCATTGGTTCTCAACAAGCAACCATGAATATCTCAAAATCATACTGATCGAAGACCCCAAAATGGTTGAGTCAAACATGTCACAACATGACATCATCAAGAATAAATCCACATTATAGTCCCATCATGGCAACTAGAAAATAATCCAAGGATAACTGATCGATGACCAAAAATAATGGTTAAGTCAAGGATCTCATACATAAAAATCTCAACTATAACAACCAATATTCTCAACCAATACATAGAGCATCCATCACATAATCATGGTTGGGTTTATAAAGATCAAGATTACAACATCATCATGACATCACATTCACATAATCCCCAAGCCTTTGGTAGACGTCCTATATCGGTCAACACTAGTCAACCCAAAACCCAAAACATTAGCATAATGAATACACAATGTAAACACATGTTTTGGTTTTGCTAAGTTTTCAAATTTGAATTCATATGCAAAGTCTCAGTTTTTGTAATCCAAGTTTAGAGAAAGAACATTTTCCTACGTTTTTCCATGTATTAATTTTTGGATGGATTAAAAATTCCCTCTAAACTCAGTTTCCAATTATAATATTTAAAAGACGTTTCCACTGACTTAATTTTCATATGCTTCATATATTTTATAATCTTAAACTATTAATTAATTCATAATAGTTAAAATTATAAAATTACAAAACTATTCATCATTAAAAAAGATGAATTCATAAATCTTTTATTATCAACTTTAAATCTTTTAATAACATATATATATATATATATATATATATATGTATACATATATATATATATATATATATATATATATATATATATATATACATATATATATATATGTATATATGTATGTATACATATATACATATATATATATGTATATATGTATATATGTATATATATATATATGTATATATATATATATGTATACATACATATATATATATACATATATACATATATATATATGTATATATGTATGCATACATATATATATATATATACATATATACATATATATATATATATATATACATACATATATATATATACATATATACATATATATATATATGTATACATACATATATATATATATATGTATATATATATATATGCATACATATATATATATACATATATATATATATATATTTATATTTAAATGTATACATACGTACATATATAATATAATATTTTTTTTTTTTGCATTTTATAAAAACGAAACCGAATTTTTATTAGTTTTGATTCATATCACATAAAGAAAATCGAATAACAAAATTTCTTTAAAACAAAGCCGAATCGAATATGCCGTCGGCTGTCACTGTTGTGACATTTGCCGCGGATACCCTGCTAATGCAGGTACTCTGCGACCGATACAGTCGCGGGTACACTGCGTAGCAGGTATCGCGCGACCCTTTAAAGCACGGGTACGGGGTGTGATTCCGCCCCCACCCAAACATGCATTAGTATTTATTTTAACATACAATCGCAGCGCGATTTAATAAGTTGCAAAATACGTTTATTAAAACGTTTTCGCCACAGTAAGGTTATGATTATATAAATATATTATATATATATATATATATATATATATATATATATATATATATACATAAACCCTATTATATATATATATATATATGTATGTATGTATATATATATATATATATAATAGGGTTTATGTATATATATATATATATATATATATATATATATATATATATATAAAATATACAGAATCACAATATGTTTATAAAAATACAAGCTTTCATTTTCAGAACCTCTTTATGAAACTTGTTCTTTTAAAAATTCTTTGATGACTAATTCTAATGGGTTTGTCCATGAATTGCAACCCTAGTTCATATTATTTTAAGATCTAAGCATATAGAATCCTTAAATAAAACTTAATTGCCCAAATTGAAAATGCACAATGAAGACATATGGAAAATACGAAGAAGACAGGGGAGAGCAAGATGCAGAAGTATCATAATGAAATCACAAGAATCTACCCGGATTCTGATGCTAACTCGCTTATCCTCAGATAACCCGCAGAGCAAGCTCCCCTTCTTCCGAATTTTTCCGAATCCTCCAATGCTTCAACTGTTCTCCACGCTAACCACACTATCCATGCTATGTCCAAGCTATGTCTAAGCTATTAAGGAATGCCCGTATATAAAGAGCTCCCAAGAAAATCCTAAAATGCTTTTGGAACCAGCTGGAAGAAATCGCCAACTAAGCATGGACCTATTTCCAACCTTTTTGATAAGCCCTAGGGTTGTAGACACCATGTGCTCAATTGATGCACTAACCCCCGTGTTGTTGACACATGAAAAATGGGGAACTGCATTCATTTCCAAGCAAGTTTATAATTCCAATTATTTTTAACTAATTTCCATTTATAACTCCCATTTTAATTTAATAACTTTTATTTTAATTTTTATAACTTTTATTATTATTATTTGTCTATTAATTTATTGGTATTTTATAATTATTATTTATTTTAATTCTCAATTTTTCTTTTATTTCTCAATTAATTTCACCTTAATTATAATCAAAATATCAAAAATCATGATATTTAATTTTCTCAAATAATTAATTTATTAATTAAATCTATTTGTTAAGACTTAATTAATAGAAAATTCACCATAGACCTTCATGATAAAATATGAACACCCATCATAGGACAATTCATACAAAATCAGTCTAAAGGATTAAAAATCACAAGATATGTCATCCGACACATTCAGTGGGTACTCAACACTGATACTTGTCCTAACTCACTAGGACAAATGGTTTTAGGGTTTGGGATTTGGACTTGAGAATTTATCTCCCCTCTCTTATCATTGAGATAGTATAATAGGGTACGCTCATCCTGGCAATTTAGGGAAGTCGATACCCGATACCTGCAACCTGCAGAAAAGCCATGCATGTACATACAATATATATAGTGCTAAGCTAAACAGGCAATGGCAGGAAGTGGTGCATCGTGTAGATCTCGACTAAGCAGGTGACTACGACTCCCTTCCTTAACCACATCAGAAATGCCATACAATAAGAAAACACGCACACCATACACATGCAAGTATGGGGTAAGTATCCATAATAAAACTCATGAAATAATAACCATCTAGCTAATCATCAACAATAACTAAAAACAATATAATGATCATCATACATACATGAAATGTAAAGTCTAGATGATCTCATCATATAATAACTGAATCCATAACATAATGTCTGATAGTGTCAAAACAATACCACTAATCCATCTACATAGTACTAGTCCATCAAAGTCTGATAATAATAGCAATAATATGTCCAGAGAAGATGTGAACGAGGGTAGGCACTACACCAACAATCAAAATATTGTGATACAAACTCTTCACATAATAAATATTGTCAGTGTAATTCTTTCCATCAAAAGTATATGATCATTTTCCAACAGTATGTGTTTCTTTGTCATCATCAAATCGAAGAAGACCACCATCATATTTGTCAATTGAAACACATTTATTATTATCTCGAGACATATGAGGAAAACAACCATTATCAATCAACCATTTATTCTTTTTCCTTGTAACATATAAAGAAATTTTAATATCATCAATCTCAAGACTATTAAGTGTCATTTTTACATGATAATTATGATAATTCAATACAAATTCCTCTCTAAAAGGATAATAAAATTGTCGCCAAGGTTCCTTTAGGCTATATGTTAACTGTTTGAATAACTCATTTGAAAGCTAATGTGATTGTTCACATGAAGACCTTTGTTGGTTTGAAGAAAGAATTTTGTAAGACTACTAAAAATAACAACATTTTTTTATTATTTTATCTTTTATAATGAAATTTAGATTTACCAATGCAATTAAACTTATCTCTTAGAATGAGTTTTTGGTGTAGCCAATATAAAAAATAAATTGTCGAAGGATTTTAGGGTAACGAGAGCTTAAAGAAATTATAGATTAAAACCCTAAAAGGACATAATCTATCATTGAATCATCTTGCAAATTAAACTTTAAGGAAGATGAGAGAAAACCCACATAGAAAGGAGTTGAGCACACAAAATTTGTAGATGTAATAACCAAGGAAATTATGTAGAGCCATATGATTTTCTAAAATTCATCCAATCACAAGGCTACCATAGATGTACACACATAAGAGACAAATTGTTAGATAACTAAGAGGGGAGGTGAATCAATTATATATAGTTATCCTATGGGCCTTAAAAACACTTTTATACCAATTCAACTTTTATAAACTTTCAATTCGATAACTCAGTAACCACATTCAATATTTCAAATCAGTTTTGTAACAACTTTACTTCAAACTGTTATCACATTATTTCTTACTTATGCTGAGTATCAGAGTGTATGTAGAAATATGTGAAAATGCCTAAACAATCAATCTAAGCTAATAAATGCATACACGATGAAGGATTACAAATCAAAATGGAATCTTTACCTTTCTTTACTAGTTGTAATGTGCCTCCATTGTCCTCCTAGTCTTGAGTTTCCTAATTTCGTGAGCCCTCAAATCTTGATCAACTCTCTTCTTCAAGATGCTTCAAGGTTTTGGAGATCATGAACTTCAATGCAAGATCTATCAAATGATCCTAAAATGCTAAATGTAGATGATGATGAATGATGAAAGAATTAAGATTCTAATGATATTGGATAAACAACTATGGAGTTGATGATTAACTGTTTGTAAATGTTGTAATGTTAATTCCAAATGTGAAGTCTAATTCTTTTGCTCAAATTCTAGGTGTTGGTAAGAAGAGATAGAGGTTCCTTTTATAGACTCTAAGAAGACCCCAGCCTAGGTGGAAACATCTAACAGTAGAGAGTAATTTAGGATACATGGACATATAAGATTAACATGGTTGGAAAGATAGAGGAAATCAAGGGTTTGGTTGAGATGCGAGAGAAAAGTTAGGGGTAAGAAAGACACTTGGTAGACATCTCATCAAAACTTCTTGAGAGGACTCTAGATTTAAGGAGGACTCCATGGACAAGTGTCTCATGAGCCCCGGTTGACTGCATGAGGTGGATTGAATTACTCCAAGTTACTAGAGGAAGTGGAAGAGGACTTAGTCACCTAGAGACATGTGTCTCAAAGGTTGAGTTAATCAAGGCCACATATCCTCTTTTAGCCCCATAAAATAGGACGCATGGGTGAGGATAAGTAAGATTTTTAATAATTAATTAAAATTAATTATTGGTGCAACTATGAGGTGACCCATGACATGGACAAACTAGGTGAACTAGAAGACTTAGTCATTTAAGTGAGTGGATAACTAAGCAATTTAAATAAATCACTTAATATGATTATTTAGAAGACTTAAGATAGTGTAACTAACTTAGGTGAATTAGTTTAATAAATTAAATAATTTATTAATTCTAATAGAAGAATAATATTAATTAAATATTTTAAAAATCAATTAATTAGCAAATAGTGAATTAACTTAATAAATTAAGTTATTAAAGTTAATAGAGGAAAATACATTAATTAAATAATAAAATATTTAATTAATTGGCTTGAAAAATATGAGTGTATACACAAAGAAATCACTTATTATATACTTAGTTGCAACATTAAGTAAATAACACAAAAAATAAACTAGCAACACATAACAATCACACATTTGACACTGATATTTAACGTGAAAATCTTGTAAAGGGAAAAACCACCTAGGAACCAACAACCTAAATAATTTCACTCTTTTGAAGTGAGCTCTGATAGGATTCAACCTTGGTAAAGGTTACATGTACATTTTTAGTGTGACTTGGTTGGACAATTTATACCAAAGATCTTCCCAACCTTATCACTCCTTGATATTTCTAAAAAGTGGCTTGCTCTAAAGGACTTACAAATATCACTAATGGATGCTACCATATAGGATTTCAAAGACTTTTCAAGTCTACTCAGTTAAGATATTTTATCTGCTACAATGGTAAGAAAGTACTTAGCACTACCTTGCTTGTTCAAATATATGCTTCACTTTGTCTCTTCCTTCTGATCCCTTTCTAGTTGATTTACATACTCACACTTTAACTTAACACTTCCTCTTTCTTGATCTTCTCAATTTTGCTCATCTTAGTTAACCTTCTATCTTCCTTTAACTTTAACAACTCGATCAAAAACACCATTATTATCAACAAAAATCAACAACCAAAACCAATCTTGTTCATCCCATTAAATAGAAACTATTTCCATTCTAGAATCTTCCAAATTTTATCGCTTAATCATGATCATATATCTCAAATACAATGAATCTAGACACTTGGTGCACACATCTTCTCCTTGAAATTTGTGATCATCTTTATTATGTTAAATCTCCTTCATCAAATCTTCATTACATTTCTCTAGTTGCAGATCTCATAACTAAATTTGAATTTATCCTTTGAACTTCTTGAAAATTCTTAATTTTCATCAAATGTCAGTGTCTGATTAAATTTGTTATTAAAGTGTTCTATGTGTTCATACTTAGTGAATACTACAACTTGACTTAGGAAATACATCACTCGGTTAACACTAAACTTCAACTCTTTTTTGCCAGACGCTTGATGCCAACTATAGTAGCTTGGTTAATATTGTATTCCTTTATTCCCCGTTCAAATTGTCTTGTATATTCATAATCTTCATCACTTAATCACAACATTAAATGATTGTAAAATAATCAAATGAATATTATACTATCATGGTCTAACTCATTCAAGTACCCATTGAATACCATACACTTGCCAACTCTTTCATCATCACACTTTCTTAAAATCCTCTTCGTCAATAAAATCCTCTTCATTAATCAAATTATATGGCACCCTACTGAATTGACATAATGTATAATCAATGAAGGCTTGACATCAATGACAACATAATAATTGATATGACTCTTTCACATCCAATAACAACATTATCAATTAGGGCTAACAATCTCCCCTTTGGCATTGATGACAACATGTAAACATAAAATTTTATATTAAAAAATATTACACATAAGATAATCGAATGTATGCATTGAAAAGAATACAACTCTTTAGCTCTGTAACTTCATTCGGGTTCTCTACAAAAAATTCAGTACTAGGTTCACTTAGTCTATAACTTCAACACCTTCATCTTGACAAGCTCTCCCCTATGAGGGTACTTCTCCATTTAGTCTCTATTTTATTCTCTCTTCTTCATATCAGACTCTCTCCCCCTAAGTAGTTCATCTCATCTTCTCCCCCTTTGACAACAATGTCAAAGGTAAATATAAGTTCCACTAAAAAACTTATAAAAACGTTGTACCTTGCATGTACTATTGACATCATTTTCATTACAAACATTTTTCACAACTTTAAGAAACAATCCCTAAAGAATGAACTCTTAAATCAATTTTAGAAAAATATATTTGACCATCCATGAATTGATACAACATGCATCCTTTCTTAGTTAATCTTGGATAGGGGAAGGACCCCTAGCTTACCCCTTAGATACTCAAAAGAATCCTTAGGCAATGACTTGATGAATATGGCAACAATTTATTGTTTAGATTTTACATATTCCAACTTCACTTGTTCTCTTGTACTTTCTCTCTCAAGTAGTGATACTTGTAGATATATACTTGATTTTTTCATGGATCATTGGATTCTTGGATATGTTTATTGCATTAGTATTATCACAATAAATAGTGACAGACTTAGTAACCTCTTCTTGCATTCCTTCCAACAATCACTTAATCCAACCAATATTTGAACAATTCATTGTAGCATCAACATACTCAACTTCAACAATAGATCGTGATGTGAAATTATGTTTCTTGCTCAACCATGTAATCAATCTTTCTCCTAAGAAGAAAGCACTTCCACTTGTACTTTCCTGTCATCAACATTTCCATCCCAATCAACATTAGTGTAGACTTTGAGTTCAAAATCACCATCTTGTTTTTACCATAATCCAATTCTTCAAATCCTTTCAAATATTTTAATATCCTGTTAACAACGGTCATATGTATCTCCTCAGGATTAGAGGAAAACCTTGCAATAATTCCAACCACATGTGCATATCAAGCCTACTATCAACAACATACTATAACTTCCCAATCATTGATATATATTGCATCTCATTCACTTCAGTGGTAGTATCCTCCTTAGATAATTTGCATCCAGTCATTGTAGGTGTACTGACTAGCCTGGACTAATCCATGTCAGATGTCTTCAAAATATCCTTAACATACTTAGATAGAATCACATATATACCATCTTTTGTTTGATGAACTTGTAATCCAATGAAAAATTTAATCTCACCAAACTTAGACATCTCAAACACCTTACTCATTTGATCCTAAAATGATTTTCATAACAAATCATTACCACCAAATATGATATCATCCATATACATTTCGATAATCAATACCATGTTTTTAGCTTCACTCTTAAAATATAGATTATTGTTTTCACTAATTGTCACATATCCAATCTTGATCAAGTATGAATTCAGTCTTTCATACCATGCTCTCGGTGCTTGCTTCAGTTCATACAATGCTTTGTTTAATTTGCAAACTAGGTGTTTATGATCTGGCTCAACAAATATTTTTGGTTATCCGATATAGACTTCTTCTTCATGGATTCCATTCAGAAATGTTGGCTTAACATCTATTTGATATACCTTGGACTTCTTGTAATTCGCATATGCCAACAAAGTTTTGACTCCTTTCAATCTAGCAAAAGGTGCAAAGGTCTCACCGTAGTCAATTCCCTCTCCTTGGGAATAACCTTTACATGTTAGTTTGGCCTTGTTCCTCACATCTTCACCATTCTCATTCAATTTGTTTATGAAAATCTACTTTGTTCCAATTACATTGTTCTTAGATGGTCTTGGTACAAGTGTCCATGTGTTGATTTTTTTAATCTGATCAATCTCTTCATTCATAGCATTAATCCAATCTTCATTGTCAATTGTAGCTTTCATAGTTTTTGGCTCAAATACAACAATCATACATGTATTGTCCTTCAACTCACTTCTTGTCATGACTCCAACACTTTTATCTCCACTTATTTGTTTAGGTGAATGGTTCCTTCTCACATTCTTTGCTAGCATAGGTTATGTTCTTTGATTTCTAGTATTATCTTCACTTTGTTGGAGCTCTACATCCTGCTCAACTTGTTTTGTCTATGGCTCGAGTAATGCAAGTTGACGCTCAACAAATCTTTATTGTTGCTTGAAAATTATACCAAGTGCATCTTTATGTACATTGATAAATTTTGTGTAATCATCAGGTTCCTTTTTTCTTTTCTCATTGTTCTTGTCTACAAACTCATCAATTCTTGCATTTGCACTTTCAATCATTGTGCTATTAGCCTTTTTCAAACATTTATAGGCTCTTCTCTTAGAAGAATAACCAAGGAAAATACCTTCAACACCTTTAAAATCACATTCTCATTCCTTGTATCTTTATGTATGTAACATCTACTTCCAAATATCTTGAAATATCTCACATTAGGTGTATGATCATACCAGAGTTCACAAGGTGCTTTATTTTTTCCTTGCTTCAGTTGAATTTAGTTAAGAGTGTAGATTGTAGTGCTAATGGATTCTCTCCAAAATATTTGAGCAATACCCTTTTCAATTAGCATTGTTCTTGCACAATCCACAATTAATATGTTCCTTATCTCAATAATCCCATTTTTTTGTGGTGTCCCTGGTGTTGATAATTGTCTCTGAATTCTATGCTTAGCACAGAAGTTAGTGAATTCAATAGACATAAACTCACCACCTCTATTAGATCTCAAATATTTTAATTTTTTATTACTTTCTTTTTCAACTCTAGCTTTGTACCATTTGAACATACCAAAAGCTTGTTACTATAACTTCATAAACATGACAATCATCATCCTAGAATAATTATCAACAAATAGTATGAAATATGTGTCACCATAATAACTTTCTACTTACATTGGTCCACATAAATCTATATTCACTAATTCTAGAATGTCATTAGAAAGTATGTGTATTGGAAAATCTTGACTTGGTCATCTTATCGAGCTAACATTGTTTGGACATAGCATTCTTAAGTTTGTACAAATTCAATAAGCCTCTAACTCTTTTCTTTCTACTGACCATGACCATATTCTCAAAATTGAAATGACATAGCCTCTTATGCCACAACCACACATCTTTAAATTTTTCAAAGAAACATGTATCAATTGTAGGATCAAGATAAAATAAATTGCCTATTTTTACTCTTCAATGCCAATAAAATTTCCATCATCATCATAGATCTTGACTTTCCTATTTTGAAACTCCAATTTGTGACCTATATTATTCAACTAAGAAACACTCAACAAATCAGACAATATGCATCATCACATCTGATTTTATCATTTAACATCAATGAACCTCTACCTTTCACTGGACATGGAACATCATTCTCTAATTTAACAAATCCACCATCATATTCCTCAAGTTTATCAAACTTACTAATGTCTCCAGTCATGTGATATGAAAATCCATTATCAATGATCCACGTGCCATTCTTACTAACATGTAAAATAATATATTTTACATCCTCATACCTTTCCTCATAAGGGTCTTCTTTCACAACAACATACACCACTTCTAGTCCTTTGTCATCAATGACTGACTCAGTGTTCTATTCTTCAAAAATATAGCATGATTTCTTCCCTTCATCCTTTTGTCTTTGTTCTTTCTATATTTTTTTATCCTCCTTCTCATTTTCATCACTTCCTATCTTTTTAGGATATTTTGCCACAATATGACCTACTTCATTGAATTTGAAACATATTAGAGGTAATTTACCTTTGCATTTATCTTTACCTCTCAGTAACCTCCTTGCAAGTAATGCTTTAATTTCATCCATATTATCTTCTGATTCAAACTCACTTTCATCTTTACTTATATTTAATTTCTTTGAACTACCAATAGTTAGTAAAGTCTTGAAAGCATTCCCATTTGTAGGCACACTATTATCAAAATGAACTTAATTCAAATGCAGTCAAATGACCAATTAGACCATCAAGAGTAAGATCATTACCTGGCATAGTTTTGACTTCCTAAATCACAGACAATTTTATAAAATAAATAGGTAAGAGAGTTTTGAGAGATTTACTTACAACTTTTGTATTACTATTGAATCCTCTAATAACTTTGATATTACACACAACTTCCTTGATTTGGTTCACATAGTGCACACCATTTTCACATTCTTTAATCCTCATGTTATCATATTTGCCTCGTATACTTGTTTGCAATACATTCTCATATCCACCATGTACAAGTGCCAACTTTTCCCACATTTCTTTAGCAATATTAGAGTTCTTGACATCATCAAAATCAACATCATTCAGGGAAGATGTAATCTCAATCATCAAACTATAATGTTATCTTTTCTGACTCATCTCTTCCACAATCATAGGAGGGGTAGGAGCAACATATTGATGGTTTGGCCAATGTGTAACATTGTCTCTAATTCTAGATAAATTCAGCTTCATCTTGTTTTTCTATAAGGAGAAATTTTCCTTGCTCAACTTTGGTACCTTTCTCTTAGACATCTTCAAATATTTAGCTCAAGTCCCTTCAAGCACTCATATATGATACTGATTGTTAGATAATTGAGAGGGGGGGTGTGAATAATTTATATCCAATTATCCTACATGACTTAAAAACACTTTTATACCATTTAAACCTTCATAAACTTTCAAATCAATAACTCGGTAACCACATTTAACATTTCAAATCAGGCTTATAAAAACTTTACTTCAAATTATTATCACACTATTTCTTACTTATATCAAGTATTAGAGAAATCACTTAGTATATACTCAGTTGTAGCATTAAGTAAATAACATGAAAATAAATTTGAAACACAATAGCAATCACATATTTGACATATATATTTAACACAAAAATCTTGTAAAGGGAAAAACCACCTAGGAACCGACAACCTAAATAATTGCACACTTATGAAGTGAGCTCTATAAGGAGCCAACCTTGTTAAAGGTTAAATGCACACTTTTAGTGTGAATTAGTTGGAGAATTTTAACCAAAGATCATCTAGACCTTACCACTCTTCGACATTTCTAAAGAGTGACTTGCTCTAAAGGACTTACAAACATCACTAATGGATGCCACAATATAGGATTTCAAAGACTTGCTCGGTCCACTCAGTTAGGAGATTTTATTTGCTACAATGATAAGAAAATAACAATCAAGTTATCTATTAGGTGTAGCACTACCTAGCTTGTTCAGATCTTTGCTTCACTCTGTCTCTTCTGTAGTGCCTGCCCCTAGTTCGCATTTCTGTTATCATTGTAAAATTCCTTAGGCTGATTTTATGCATTGATTAGTTTTAGAGATACTGGATTTACAATATTATGATATTATTTCATGTCTTGAATTACAAATATATCGGTTATAATTGTTGCTTAGTTGATTTCATTCATGTGTTGTTAATGATATTTTGATGATCCTAGTTAGTAAATGTGGTTTCTTTTATAAAAATGTTAACATGATGTCTTTAATGATGATTATGTTGTATTGATAGAGATGCATTATTATATGTACGCATTTGATGATACTTACCCCATACTTGCATGTGTATGGTGCGCGTGTTTATTTTATCTTTCTGTCTGACGTGTTTGATGTGGTTAAGGGAGGGAGTCGTAGTCACCTGCTAGTCGAGATCTACACGATGAACCACTCCCCGTCATTGTCTGTTTAGTTTAGATATATTATATACATGTACATGCTTGTCTTTTATGCAGGATGCAGGTACCGGGCATCGACTTCCCTGAATTGCCAGGATGAGCGTGCCCTATTACAAATACTCAAATGGTGAGAATGGGAAGATAATGATCAGGTCCAATCCTAGCCATAAGCCTATAATACTTGTCCTGCAAGGAGGACTCGTAACAGACTGTCTACCCTTTTTAAACCCGTGAGTATTTTATGCGTATGTTGTTTTGTGAGTCTTTGATGTATTTTCTATTAATTAAGTCTAATTAATAGATTAAATTAATAATTTAATTTAATGGAAAATTATTATGATATTATGAATATTTAATTATATTTAATTAATTAAGAAATTAATTAAATATAAAGAATTGAATTGGAGGATAAAAGTTTTAAGATTAAATTTAGAACATGATAATATTTATTTAATTTAATAATAATATATTTAGAGTTCATTTTTAAATAAATGCTAAATATTATTGTTATTTAAGTTAATAAATATTTATCAAATTAAACGTTCAAAATATATTAAAAAGGAAAAGATATTAATTTATGGAAAAGATTTAAGTTCTCATGAATGAGTTTTAAATATAAGAGATTAATTTAAAAGATTAAAAAAAACATGTGAACTTAATAAAGATATTCTAAGAAAGTGTGCATGAGATTTTAAAAGGTTATTAAATTTATTAAAGTAAAGTAAAGTGGAAAGTTAAATAAAGTAATTTAACAATTCACTTAAAGTGCATGAAGGAATAATAAAAGAATATTTTAATTTAAAAAGGGAATTAATTGTGCATGAATGAATTAATTAAATGAGAGAGAATTAAATATTGGAGATAAAAGTTAAAGTTTAAATTTAGAACGTGATTGATTATATTTATTTAATTTAATAATAATATATTTAGAGTGCATTTTTAAATAAATGCTAAATATTATTGTTATTTAAGTTAATAAATATTTTATCAATTAAGTTTCTAAAAATGAAATCAAAAGTGAAAAGATATTTAATTATCATAAAGATTATAGTTCACATGATTTATGCATGAGATGAAAATAAAAGAAATTAATTGAAAAGATTAAACATGTGAAATTAATAAAGATATTTAATCGCATTAAGTACGCATGAGATTTATAAGTTATAAATTGATTAAAATAGAAGTCAAGTGGCTAGTTAAATAAAGTAATTTAACAATTCACTTAAAGTGCATGAAGGAAAAATAAAATAATATTTTAATTAAAAGCGAATTAATTGTGCATGAAGAATTAATTAAATAAAATAATTATTATTTTAGAATTGTGGAGACAGAAACCCTAAAGGTAATTAAATTCTATATTAGAGGGTTTTGGGGTCATTATTAGGGGGACAGGTTTTCAGGGAACACACTTTTGGAAAGGGGAGCAAAGAAATCTTTGGAAGCTTGGAAGGGTTCGGATTAGCAAGGGTTTCACCAGATTATTAGCATCAGATCAAGGTAGGGTTTGTGAACCATTCTAGAAACACTTTCGGATCTTTGTCTTCTTCGTGCTTGTTGGAAATTGCTTTCTCAAATTTTATTGAATGAATCTTGCTACCTTTCTTCTGAATCTTTTGCGATTTGATTTCTTCTAGGAATCGGGATTGAAAAACTATTTAGAAAACCTTGTTTTACTTCTGAAAGAAATTTAGTATTAAATTGAAATTTGGGTTTTGAATTAAAATGGAATTAAGAAATTTAAATTTGGAAGGGGTTTGTTTTTGGAAATGAAAATCTTAGGATTGAAAATTCGAAGGGTTCAATTTATTTTTCCTATCAGATTAATATCATAAATGTTATTAAAATATGTATATATTAAAATAATATTGTTATGAAGTTCGTTGAGAAAAATATTATAAAATAAAGAATATAGAATTATAATACAATTCTTAAAATTTTCATATATAATAATTTATCTAAATTTATTAGAAGGGTTGTTCTTCTAATAAACAAAATTATTGAAATTTGACTTAGTAAAATAAATAAATAAATAAATAAATAAAATAAAATAAAATAATAATAATAATAATAAAATAAAATAAAAAAATAAATAAAAATTAATTAAAAATTTTTTTTTAAAAAAATGAAATTATAAAAAAAGAAATAATAAAAAAAGAAATTTTTTATAACCCCTGCCGGCACCGTACGCTGCTGACGCAGGCTGCGATTGCAGTGGTACAGCGTACCACTACTGGCGCAAACCCTGCGCAGTAGGGTACGCTGCTCGGCAGCCCCTTTACGGGGAGGCCAGCGGCCCTTTATAAAGCCGGCGGGCTTTTAAAAAAATACGCTATGTTTATTAATCTTTTTTTTATTAATTTTAAAATGTAATAATGTTTATTAATTTTATTAATGCAATTAATATGGTTAATAATATTTACTATTTAACCATTTGAATTATTAATGGAATTGGGAAATATTTCTATTTAGTAATCGAATAATTTAATAAATGATTAATATTACTTCTAAGTCTTGATATGTTATTATATGAACAAGAATGAGTTTAATTGCAAGGGTTAATTATGAAGGTTAACTGGAAAACTTACTTACTTGAAAACATGTATTAAACTGGAAATTTAAAACCTTAATTCAAACAAATACACGGGTGTATTGTATGAGTAATACTGAGAATCGTATACACTTGAACATACATTGAAACGCAAATTGAAACTTATATTGAAAACGAAAATTGAAACCTTACATTAATTCAACAATATATTATCAATCAAATCCAACTGTGAGACTATGATATTTTCTATGTACTATCTATATTTCTTTTTGGATTTTGGTGTTGTTTAGATGTCGACCAGTCTAGGATGTACACTAGAGGTTTTGTGAGATTTCTTGGATACTATTATGTGGCTAGATGTTATGATGATTCTTGTGATTCAAATTGGAGTTTATACTTATGAGATTTGTTTTGTGAGCATTTATGTGTATTTGGATTTAGTTTGATCCATCTTGTTATCAGGTTGCGTGTTAAGGAACCGAGTTTGATCTTTATGGGTGTTGTGGTATGGGACACAACTATGTTTTTATGTGCTTAGGAGAGGTTGTCTAGGTATGTGACTTGGGAGTGGCTTGCATAGGGGTCCGGGACCCAAAGTGGTCAGTACCAAGGTAACCTAATGCAAGTTATTTAATAAGTGATAATCTAATAACTAAAATTTATGGGAGGAAAAATACACTAAAAAGATAAGTTAGAGATATTTGATCTACCCATGCCTTTAGTGCTTGTATAGACTAAGGATGGGAATGAGATGAGTGCCTCGTATTCTTGAGAGGGCTTTCTAGTTTCCATATGTGTGATGTTCAGGGTCCAGGGTTCATAGTAACCAGTCCAGGGTAACTCAACGCTTGAGGGTTCGGGGTCTCTTAAGAGATCAGTCCAGGGTAACTTAAGCAGCCATGTGATGACACTCCCTAGTATGTAGCCTGAGTCTCCTCTGTAGATCTTGTGGACTTTGTGTATCTCTGGTGGTGTACTTATTGTTGGATGTGTTTATTGTGGATATTTACTTTCATTGAGGATGATTGGTGATTCATGGATGTTGTGCTTTTGACATGTGGCTTTTGACTTGAGATGATTATCTTTCGTTGACTTTATCTTTTGATCTTGGTATTTGGTTTATACTTGGTTTGTGTATGATGTTTGGTTATGTGGTGTCGGTATTGGATTGAGTGGTCTTTCTGGATTATTTTATCTTCTTGAGTAGCACATGTTACCTTTGAGGTAGTTTTGGCTATTAGGGGTACCTTGCCTAGGAATGTTTTATGTTTGATTAGCTGTTTGTGGATCATTCATTATCTTCCCTGCACGGTGGGAGTGGAAGCCTGACTAGGTAACCACGCGGTCGGGAGGTAGTGCCTTCTTACCATTTGGGTCCCCCTTCACATTGACAGTTGTTGGATGTTCATTGCAGAAGATGTAACTTTATCATTCTTATTTCTTATCTCAGAGACTTCTTTTCAGTTGATGTATATATGTTATCATGTATTATGATGTATTGTATCTATTCTCACATACCCTGCGACATGTGCAGTGAATGTTATTTAGTGGATGTACTTTCATTGTATTAGATATACTTATGCTTTGCTTATGTGGTTATGTATCTATTATTTCTTTATGATAAGGAGACATTGTACTTGGAACTTAAACTAATTAATTTAAAATCATTAAATGTGACTCAACGTAAAGGAACTCTTGAGGAATTGAAACTATATCTGTAATTGCAAATGTGTATTTGTTGTGTATGTTCATATTCCTTCCGCATTAATGTTATCTTGATGTTGTTTAAACTTCAAAAAAAAAAATAGTTCAGTAAACATTGTAACATGTTAGGTTTATTTCTCTTGGGTTCCCGAGCGGGGCGTTACATCTTCCTTTTGATCTCTTTCTAGATGATTTACATACTCACACCTTAACACTTCCTCTTGCTTGATCTTCTCAATTTTGTTCTACTTGGTTCACCTTCTATCTTCCTTTAACTTTAAAAACATGGTCAACAACACTAGTATCAACGAAAATCAACAACCAAAAACAATCTTGTTCATCCCCTTAAATGGAAAAATTTGTCATTCCAGAATCTTCCATATTTTATCACTTAATCATGATCGTAGATCTCAACTACAATGAATATAAACACTTAGTTTATACATCTTCTTCTTCAACATTTTTCTCATCTTCATTCTATTAAATCTTTTTCATCATATCTTCATTACATTTCTCTAGTCGTAGATCTCATAACTAACTTTGACTTTATCCTTTGAACTTCTCGAACATTCTTAATTTTCATCAAATGTTGGCCTTAGATAAAACCTTTTCTTAGCTTGTTCAACATGTTCATACTTGGTGAACATTACAACTTGACTCAAGAAATACATGACTCAGTTAACACTAAACTTTAACTCTTCTTTTCCAAACACTTGGTGAAAACTATAGTAGCTCGATTAAAACTATATTCCTTCATTCATTGATCAAACTGTATTGCATATCCACGATCTTCATCACTTGATCACACCATTACATAATTGTAAAAAAATCAAATCAACATTATACTATCACGGTCCAACTCATTCAATTGCCCATTGAAGGCCATACAATTATCAACTCTTTCATCGTCACACTTTCTTCAAATCCTCTTCATCAATCAAATCTTCTTCATCAATCAAATGATATGACACTTTACAGAATTAACATAATGTCTAATCAGTGAAGGCTTGACATCAATAGCAACATAAGAATTGATATGGCTCTTTCACATACAATAACAACATTATCATTTGGGGCTAACATAAATGTATCTTAATGCATAGTAAAAAGGATCTTCCCAATTATTCATCACAACAAGAAAATTGCAGCAATAAAAAAATCAAGAATATATAATGATTGCAAATATTCATCATAATCAAGGAATTCGCTATTTGGGATTCACAATTAGCAATTCTTAATTGATAAAATTGCACATATAGAAAAATATTCACACCATGAGCAAGGCATTAATTGCATAAGTTTTATTATGAAAATCGCCAACCCTTATTACATTGTAAAATTGTGCTTTTATAATGATTCAACTCTGAAACTAAGAAACTTGTAGTTAGGTTTTACGACATTAAAAACTAAATATACTATGCAAATAAAATATTTTATATGCACAATTACTCCCAAACTAGTTTCTAACTACCATGCATGTATTTTTATCCATCTTTATCGTGTATATATTCATTACATATCAAGAAAACTTAAAGAAACTAAAGAAGGTGAAATGACCAAAAATGAATCTTTGATACACAATCTAATATTCACTTCTATATTTATGGTTCAACCAATGTCCACATAAGTCTCTCATAATATGAAAGTCTTAGATATTCCCAAGGCATGCAATTTTATCCAAAAATCCACATAGAAATCTTCTAATTTAGAATTGACATCAAAAACATGAAAATAAATTATTAGCCAAAACTGTTGAGGCCTAACTCCCAATTTTTTGGGTTAAAAATTCCTTAAGTGTTGATCACCTTTTGAATTTGTCAAATTTGTGGAGTAGTAAAAGTTATTGGACGTCCAAAAAAGTTGAATTATCTAAATTTTTGCACTTTGAGCTTAGTCTTCTAAGAACACTCCTAGGTGTTTAATATAGAATCTCCCAATATATTTAATTACTTCCTCATAGTATGGCATGGGCATGGACTTGAGACTCATTTGTTACCTCTTTGTGAACCTTAGAAGGGGTGAGCCAAAACTCTACATGCTAAGTAGTTATTAGCAATATTTTATTGAAAACAAACTACCATAAGCAACTAATGTAGCTATTATGATCTAAAATATGCATCTACACATAATGTTATGGACCCAATAGTCACTACTATTTGTTAGAAATGAAGAATGAAAGGTCTAGACAAAATTTATTACAAAATAAACTAGAAAAATATAATGATTCGTAGTCACCTACTAGTCGAGATCAGCATGATGTCCCACTCCCTGCCATTGCCTATTTAGTTTAGATTTATATGCATATGTACATGTTTGACTTTTATGCAGATTGTAGGTACTGGGCATTAACTTCCTTGAATTGCCAGGATGAGTGTGCCCTATCGCAGTATCTCAATGGTAAAGAGGAGAGATAGTTCTCGAGTCCAAATCCTAAACCTAAGCCAATTGTCCTAAAATATAGGACAAGTATCTAAGTTATTTACCTTTCCAAATTTCTCAAGTGATGTGAATTTGAGATTTTAACCCTTAAGTTTGAATTCATACTTTGTCTTCTAGATGAGTTTCCCTATTCAGTTTGTGGGTTTGTTGTAATTGTTGGTTATAATTAAATCAAACAAATATATTATTAAACAATTTAATTAAACCAAAATTTTATAAAGAAAAATTAAATCTTAATTATATTTAATTAATTAAGAATTTAATTAAATAGAGGAAATAAATTTAAAGATTTAATTAATAGTTCAAATTTGACATAAGTATATTTATTTAATTTAATAATAATTAATTTAGAAGTTTCATTTTAATAATGAACTCTAGATATTATTATTGGTTAAATTAATAAATATACTTTCTAAATACGTCTTATTATTTAATAAAAACAAGTGAGAATAATTTAAATAAACTATATTATAATTAAAACACAAAAAGTATGCAAAAAGAATTAAATAAATTAAAATAATAAAAGAGAAGGCTTTTGCATGTTTGTAAAACCAAAGCCCTAGGTTGAGAAATTATTTATTAGGAGATTAGAGCCACACATAGGTTTTGGGGAGCAAAATTTGGAATTGGAGCAAAAGAAATTTTGAAAGTTTTGGAGGGTTTGGATTTGCATGCATTCACAGGTTGTCTTAGGTTTTAGTTGATGTTTTGAGGTAGGGTTTGAAAACCCATTGTAGAATTTTATCGAAAGATCTATCTACTTCGTGTCTTTCTGGGTGCTTGCATAATGCTTACTAATTTATTGTACTAATCTTTGGATAAAGAATTAAGTTGTAGATTTTGAAAAGGAAAACTTATTAATTAAGAAAATGTAATTGAGGAAAATAATAGCAAAATGTAAAAAATTATTATGACTATACTGTTAGTTTTAGGTAGCTTGGACAACTGTTCATCCATATGTGATTAATTGGCAAATAATTGTTAGAGTTATGAAAAATAATTTTTTGCTAATTAATTGACTCCTTCTAGAATCCATTAGTAACCTATTGGTTAGGTTGTTTTAATTGAGAAGCAACTAGAAACTTCTTTGTTAGGAAACAACTAGAAACTTCTTGGTTGAGTTGTCTTGATCAAGAAGCAACTAGAAACCTCTTGGTTAAGTAGTATAAAAGGGGGTCGAGGGAGGGATTTGGAGAATACAATAGTATAAAAAAACAACAAGAGTTGTAAGAAGCATTTGTAGTGTTAACAAATGAGTTTGCAATGAGAGCAAACAATCTTGAAGTGTTAGCAATGAGTTTGCAATGATAGCAAACAATCTTGCAGTGTTAGCAAGGGTGCAATGATAGTGTTGGGGATAGAAGTGGGGAATATTAGTGGGATAAATTAGGAGGTTGTCTAAATTCTGCTAGTGAGAGGCAAGGAATTTTGTATCTCTTGATTTGTTGAAGTTAATATATTTTCCATCTGCAAAACTAGTTTTCCCTTACGGGTTTTTCCATGCAATGATAGTGTTGGGGATAGAAGTGGGGAAGTGGGATAAATTAGGAGATTGTCTAAATTCTACTAGTGAGAGGCAAGGAATTTTGTATCTCTTGATTTGTTGAAGTTAATATATTTTCCATCTGCAAAACTAGTTTTCCCTTAGGGGTTTTTCTAGGGATGATTTGTCCAAAAATATTGTGTTCTCTATGTTCTGAATTTCTTTCCATATTTTATTGGTGAAGTTGCAATTGTGTTATTTTTGATATTAGCCGTGAATTCATTTTCAACAGTTTAATAATTGTTTACGATAGGAGATTAATAATTAGTGACTGCAACATTGTTAATTTTCACATGGTATCAGAGCTTTGTTGAGGGTAGAAGAGTTTTACCCTAGGAAAGAAATTTTAATCTCTTCAAAATTATTTCTTTAATCCCTTGAGATGACTTTAGCTAGTTTGAGAGATTAGGATAGATTGGATGGTGCCTTGAATTTTGGGGTCTGGAAGGCCAAATTTTTTTTTTTGTTGGAAGAGAATGGTATCAAAGATTATGCTACCATTGGTATAGCTATACCTACAAATGCTATACAACTTGTGACATATAAGAAGGATGATGCCAAGGTGAGGAGGATTATCCTTAATGGTGTCAAGGATCATATTGTTCCACATATCGTGGAACTAGATACAGTGAAGAAGATGTGGGAAACCATTCTAAATCTGTATCAGAATGCTACCACTAACAAGAAGATGATTCTCAAAGAGAAGCTAAAGAATACCCAAATGAATTAGGGATAAGGCATTACAAGTTACCTCACCAAGCTTAGACTTGTCAAGGACGAGTTAGCAGTTGTTGGAGATAGTCCCAGTGATGATGAGCTAATGAGAATAACCCTAAATGGGTTTTCTAAATAGTGGAATATATTTGTTCAAGTTGTCAATGGAAGAGATATCTTACTGATTTGGGATCAACTATTGACTGATTTCACTCAAGAGGAGTTAGACTAAGTCTTTTCAATGGGGCCAACAAGAGTTAGAAAAGTGAGGTGGAACAGGAAAGCGTTGCCCTAGCGGGGAAAGGAAAAACAAAGAAGGGATATAGCTCACAAAGTGAGAATATGAAGAAGGACCTTTCTAAGGTCAAGTGCTTTGGATGTCACGATTATAATCACTATGTTAGTGATTTCCCAGAAAAGAAGAAGGTAAAGAAGCAGGCGACAACTTCAGCAAGTGTAGATGAACTCTCCAGTAGACTAGAAGCCAAGTTTGCACTTATAGGTTGTATGGTGAGCTCAACCTCACAGATTATCTAGTATATAGATAGTGAGACATCATTTCATATGACAAGAGTTAGAGAGTACTTCTCTAGTTATAAGGAGGAGAGCACCAATATCCAGATTTCTATGGGAAACCTATCTAAACTCAACCTAGTTGGGAGAGAGACTATTTAGTTTTAGAGGGAGAATGGAAAGATAATTCCAATTCATGATGTGTTGTATGTGCCAGGCTTAGGTATGAATTTGATTTTCGTATCTATTCTTTAGGATAGGGGGTATAATGTACTCTTAGAGGGAAACATGTGTTGATTAAGCACAAGGATTGGAAATCACCCATAACTATTGGAGTTAGGAGTGGTCACCTTATAGGCTGCAACTTGATACTTCTAAGGCATTCTTGAGCATCACTAATCCTAGAGATCTTGGAGAGCTATGGCATAGGAGGATGGGCCATATTAATTATGGAGCTCTCAAATTGCTTCGTGAGATGGTGATAGGTGTTCCAGAGGTAAGCACAAAGCATGATGATGCATGTAAGGGATGCGTGTTGGGGAAGTTTGTGAAAGCATCTTTTCTAAGGAGTGACGCTAGATCTAAAGGTGTTCTTGATCTAGTACATTTAGATGTATGTGGACCAATGTCAACAAAGTCTATTAGAGGATATGAGTACTATGTTATTTTTTATTGATGATTTCTCCAAGAAGACTTGGATATACTTCTCGAAGACCAAGGATGTGGTTTTCAGTCAATTTCAAGAGTTCAAGTCTCTAGTGCAGAACTTGACATGAAGGAAGATAAAGGTTCTTCAGTTAGACAATGGATGCGAGTACAAAGGAAAGAACTTCTAAGAGAGAGTGGATAGTTCCTTATAATCCACATCAGAATGGAGTTGCTGAGAGGAAGAACCATTTTGAATCGAAGGTGGCAAGAGCCATGCTACATGACCAGGATATGCCCCGCTACCTATGGGCAGAGGTGTGTAGTACAATAGTCTATATTAAGAATAGGGTTCCATACAAGGTGCTAGGGAGGATGACACTAGAGGAAGCTTTCATAGGTAAGAAGCCTGATGTTAGCCATTTCAAAATATTTGGAAGTTTGGCATATTGTCATATTCCAGGTGATACATGTACCAAGTTAGATCAGACTATAGAGAGGGGGTACTTTGTTGGGTATAGTGAAACCTCAAAGGCATATATGATTTTTATACCTAGACTAGAAGAATTATTATCAGACATAATGTAAAGTTCATGGAGGACAAGGCATTTAGAAGGTCCAAAGATTTTCCAGCAGATGATCAGACTGAGCAACCAACAGAAGTTCCAAGGCCTAGTCAAGGGCAGCAGATCACAAGTACAGTTACCAGTACAAGTGTAGGCTCAACTAGTGAAGTTTCATAGAGCATGGAGAAATAGGTGCAAAAGGAAATGCATCTAGAAGACTTAGAGGTTGATATCTCATCCTCTATAGTTGGCAGCAAGAACTGTGAGGTTCAAGAGGCACTTAGGAGTTAGTGGGAGCTCCTAGGAAGAGTACTAGACAATAGAGACAAAAACCAAGTTCAATGACTATGTGGCACTAGTTAGTTAGTTGGTAGATAATGAACCTTCTAGCTATGAGGAGGCTGCAGAGCATCAAGTATGGCAGGATGTTATGGTTGAAGAGTATTCCTCAATAATGGAAAATGGTGTGTGGGAGGTAGTTCCTAGACCAATAGATAGAATAGTAGTTGGATCACGTTGTATCTATAAGATAAAGCACGATGCGGATGGTAGCATCGAGAAATATAAGGCAAGGTTCATGGCCAAGGGGTTCTCTCAGAAGGAGGGAATAAACTATGAGGATACATTTTCTCCAGTGGCCAAGTATACTTCTATATGAGTTGTGATCTCGTTTGCAGCACAGATGGGATGGTAGTTCCATCAAATGGATGTCAAGACAACGTTCCTTAATGGTGAGTTAAAGGAGGAGGTATACATAGAGCAACTAGAAGGCCTTATAACACACAACAAAGAGACCCATGTGTGCAGATTGAAGAGAGCATTCTACGGACTCAAACAGGCTCCCAGAGTGTGGTATGAGTGTATTGATACTTACTTGCAGAAAATGGGCTTTGTGAAGAGTGAAGTGGATGCTAACCTCTACTACTTGGTGGTTAGGGGTGAGATTCTCGTTCTTGTTCTTTATGTGGACGACTTGTTTCTTACAAGTTCATTAGGGCTCATAGACGGCTACAAGAGGGACCTTGCATAAGAGTTTGAGATGAAGGACTTATAAATCATGCACTACTTTCTAGGCATGGAGGTGTGACAGATAGATGGAGGGATTTTCTTTGGTCAAGGGAAATATTGCATTGAAATCTTGAAGAGATTCGAGATGGAGGATTGCAAAGCCATCTCTACAACCGTGATCATGAATTGTGGGAAGGTAAATACATTTAAGGAGAAGGATGTAGATCCCACCTTATATAGACAATTGATTAGTTCACTTATGTATTTGGTTAATACTAGGCCAGATATAGCATTTGCAGTAAACTCTCTTAGTTAGTTCATGGCTGAGCCAAAGAGAATGTATTAGATAGCAACCAAGCATGTATTGCATTACTTGCATGATATAGTTGAGTATGGGATCATACATGTCCAAGGTGAAGGTATCAGGTTGATGGGCTATACTAATGCAGATTGGGCAGGAAGTGCAACAAACAAAAGGAGCACTTCAGGGTGTTGTTTCAGTTTGGGATCAGGAGTTGTATCTTGGTTCAACAAGAAGCAGAAATCCATGGCTTTGAGTTTAGTAGAAGTAGAATACATAGTAGCTAGCATGGTGACATGTGAAGCTATATGACTTCAAAAGTTGTTAGTAGCCTTGTTCGGTCAAAAGTTTGAGACTACTATGATAGACTGTGATAATTAGAGTTGCATTAAGTTGTTTGAGAATCTAGTGTTTTATGATAGGTCTAAACATATAGACATCAAATATCACTTCATCAGAGATTGTTTACAATGGGGGGTTGTTCAGCTACAGTACATACCTACATAGGAATAGGTAGCAGACATTCTGACAAAAGCATTGAGGAAGGCAAAATTCATCTTCTTCAGAGATAAGTTGGGTGTCATGCAGAACAACTTCCTCGCTAAGAGGGAGTGTTAGTTTTAGGTAGCTTGGACAACTATTCATCCATATGTGATTAATTGGCAAATAATTGTTAGAGTTACAAAAAATAATTAATTTTTAATTAATTGACTCCCTCTAGAAGCCACTAGTAACCTGCTGGTTAGGTTGTTTTAATTGAGAAGCAACTAGAAACTTCTTGGTTGAGTTGTCTTGATCAAGAAGCAACTAGAAACCTCTTGGTTAAGTAGTATAAAAGGGGGTCAAGGGAGGCATTTGGAGAATAGAATAGTACAAAGAACAACAAGAGTTGTAAGAAGCATTTGTAGTGTTAGCAAATGAGTTTGCAGTGATAGCAAATAGTCTTGTGGTGTTAGCAAAGAGCTTCCAGTGATTGCAAATAGTCTTGTAGTGTTGGCAATGAGTTTGTAGTGATAGAAAATAATCTTGCAGTGTTAGCAAGGGCACAGTGATAGCGTTGGGGATAGCAGCAGGGAATATCAGTGGGAGAAATTAGGAGGTTGTCTGAATTTTGCCAGTAAGAGGCAAGGAATTTTGTATCTCTTGATTTGCTGAATTTAATATATTTTCCATCTGTAGAACTGGTTTTCTTCGAGGGACGATTTGTCCAAAAATATTGTGTTCTTTGTGTTCTAAATTTCTTTCTGTATTTTATTGGTGAAGTTGCAGTTGTATTATTTTTTGATATTAGCTGTGAATTTGTTTCCAGTAGTTTAATAATCATTTACAATAAGAGATTAATAATTAGTGACTGCAACAATGTTAATTTTCACATGTCTTTTGTTACTCTTTCTAATTCAATTATACAAAATTGGAAGAAAAAAACAAATTGAACAACTAGGGGTTGAACTTTAAATTTGTCATGTAACTATTGTGAGTTTTCTAAATAAAGATAAATATTCATCTTATATCTAAAATAATTTAATTACAAAATTTATTGGAAAAGAAAAAGATTAATTGAGAGAAAAACATGTTGTAGCTAAACTTATACATGCATGTGAGAATAAATATACTATATATAGAAAACTAAGTATATTATGGTTGCATGATTTGAGAGATCAAAGGCATGCAAAAATACTAATTGAATGCTTATTTTTATTTTATAAAATTATAATTTAATTTTTGGATTTATTTATTCGTTAAATATTTATTTATGAATAATTATTAATTTCAGAAATTTTAAAAAATAAATTTAAAAATTGTTAATTAAAAAATAATATTATTTGTTTATTTTGAAAAATAAATAAATAAATCGTACTTATTTTCTTATAAGTGGCTTTTTAATATTAATTCTTTTTAAAAACTATGAGTAGGTTATAAATTGTTATATATTTATTAATGCAAGTGGAGTTATAAGTTAATAAATATGTATTTGTCACGTAGCTATATTTTAAGAAGAGTTATAGTTGAGTTAACTTTATAATCATCTAGTTATGAATATTTAAATATTATGAGAGAAATTGTAAATAGTTTAATTATAATTATAATTTCAAATTTGAGTTATTGTGATGAATTAAAGGAAAAGTAAATATAAATGTTATATTTAAATATAAGTCAAATTAATACTTTAGAAATGAAATTGATATTAAGATTTAATCTAATAATATACATTTCAGTTATTAATTAAATCATTCATGATCTAAGATTATTTAAGTTAATAACATGATAATATTGCATGATTGATAACCTTTATCCAACTATGAAACGATTATGAAATGAAAACTTGAATTTGATGCAAATCAATTTTTATGAAATTATATTTTAGGAAAAAACTAAATAACTACAGTTGTTAGCCGATAGGCTTTCCCATGGAGGTTGCTCGCAACCGAGATTTGATTCATGCCTGTAAACTACTGTGGATAAATGGTTTCTTATCAAAAAATGGTTTTTGTCTATGAATGAATAATTTGATTTCATTTTGGATTTAGAATGTTATAGTTAGTACGTTATAGACGTGAATCATGCACCCAGTCACATGACGGTACTTGCAATATGAAACAAGGATTTAAACTGCCTTGTTTTCCCATTTCTTTAAATGCAATATTATCATTTGAAATAAGCAAGAACATTTTCGAGCCCCTTGAGTTTGTGCCCACACTAGAATATGGGTTAATTTAGCATACATCAAAATGACTGGTTATAATGCACTTTCTATTTTCTAAATGAAAAATAATCTGAGAATCTCATTATTGTTGACTAATTGAGACATTCAATTAAATGGTTGCTTCTATTAAAAAATGATAATATTGCAAGCACCTTATTTAGTGCAGTCAATTTGACATTTTAAAAAAGAAAAAAATTGTTTAACTTACCTAATGCATGCTCTGATATTGACATTTTTTTTTACTCTCTCACAATTGTGGCTACAATTACTATTTCTTTGAGAGTAATGTTAATAAATTACAAAAAATTTTACTATTTCTTTTAGAGTAATGTTAATAAATTATGAAAAAGTTTACTATTTATAATAAATTATGAAAAGCTTTTCTTGTTTAATTTAGCTAAGGTGAACAATTGGAACCATAATTACTATTTCTTTGTGAGTAATGTTAATTAATGATTATATAAAAAAAATACAACCCAACATATTATAATGTAATCAGAAGCATAATTATAGAGGTAACGACTTATAGTATTCTATTTTATTTTTTAAATTAACAAATCTAGATATTAGAAAATAGTTTAATAGTGATGATAAAATCATCTACAAATTACAATGTAATTTTCCTTCACGAGAATATAGTAAAATGATTTGCTTTAATTTATTGTTTAAAAATAATAATTAAAAACTAGTTTTCAAATTTGAATATGTTTAAGTTGTCTTATTAAATAATTAAATTTAAAAAGTGTATTTTTTTTAGAGAGTATGAATTTGTTATAGTAAAAATATAAAGAAAGCTTCCTTTATTTTACTTATAGTTAGCTTGAAAAACTAAAACACTTAACATAAGAACACCATTATTCCTTTCCTATTTTCCCTCCTATAGAGATGGAGGTGGAAGTTTATTCTTTCTTTCCTATATTTCCTCCTATTAAAATGGAGATAAAGCATGTTTATTTTAATATGTAATGTATTGAAATGTATAAATTTTTTTTTATAGAAATGAATATATGCTTATTTTAAATTTTTAATGTATTGAAATGTACAAAATAATATTTATTTTAAGATTTAAAAAATAGAAATTTTCACCCTTCAATAATGTAATTTAATTTAAGGAGAATTGTGTTGTAGGTTTTTTTTGACATGTACAATTTAAGAAGTAAATGTCATGTGCCTTTTGATAACTATTTCAAGTGATTCATAATTTTTCATTGTTTTAGAGTCAGTAATTTATTAGTAAGTTAAGCTAAAAATATATACTAATGTTTTTGTTTATAAACCAACAATGCTTTATCAAATGAAAGCAAACAATTACATGTACACTTGTTTTCTTTGCAAAGTTTGCCCATTAGTTCAATCTATATAGGTTCACTTTCATTAAAAAAAACTAGTAAAAATAATTTACAATTACAAAAAAAAAAAACTACCATTTAAGAATATAAATTTTGTTACTAGCTGTCTTCTTCAGATTTAAAATTTGTTCTAGTGTTTTAGGTCATGGCTAATCCCCAACAACCTATTGAGGTAATAAATATCTCAAGTAATGCATTAGAGGTTATTAGTCCAGAACCATCTAGTGGGTCTAATGTATCTATAAATTGGAAGGGGTATCCTCAAACTTGAATCCAAAATCTTGTAAATTGTGCTTCTTTGAGTTGTACTAAAGTTTTTTAAACAATCGAAAGTGACAAGTGTTCGTACATGTAATGTTAAAGTTTATGAGAACATCAAAGGGGGATAAATTTTGGATAAAATTTATGCATTTCATGTCAACTATTCTTTCTATTGCACTTACCTAAGGGAGATCCATGCTGACGAGTATTGTAGAGAAGGAAATGCGCCAAGAATTCATCATACATTTCAAGACTGTCTTAATCATCCATATAAAATCCTTCACTTATGTGGCACTCATCAATCTAGCCTCTTTTAGAACTCTTTAAAAATAGAGTTTCTTGAAACTTTTCCTACTCTTGTAATGAGAATATCAACCTTATGTTCTGAAAAATGTAAACCTATCTATGCATCACATACAAATGCAAAAAAGATTGTGACACAATTTTAATACAATTGTAACATTACAAATGATATTAAGGTAGGAAGGTGGTGATCCAATTCAAACACAATTTTGCCAAGCACTACAAAACAAGTGCAACACAGAACCAATGCTACATGATTGAGAATTGTTAATGGCTCGCACAAACAAGAACCTCACACCAAATGAATACAATGAGTTTGACCAAGAAACACATTTGTTCACTAGAAATGTAAAGATATTACCACAAAAAAAATGTTAAAAGAACCAAATGTCCCAAATACACTTTTTACTTCAATAAATTCACATCGTAGGCTTGACTAATCCGCTAATGATGACCAACTAGCCAAAGAGGTTTTATTATGTAAATTTCAATGGTTTATGCTTTCAAAAAATCTTTGGATCACAACTAGCTTGCTAATGGATCTCTTGGGGAGGTAAAAGATATAGTGTATCCAATAGGCTCTAAACCTCCTTTTTTGCCTTCATATGTTACAGTAGATTTCAATAGCTACGCTGGTCCACCTTGGGATCCTCATAACCTAAAAACCATCCCAATCCAACCCATATCCTGAGGAAATCATACACAATTTCTCCTCACCACATATTGGGCTATCACTATAGACAAATCACAAGGTCTTACCCTAGATAGAACTACAATTTATATAGGTAGAGCTAAAAGACAAGGCCTCACCTTCACAACAACCTCCAGAGTCAAATCCATCTAAGGACTTCATATTGAGCCTTCCTTCCGTTTTGAAAACTTTTGTAAGATGCAAAAAAATCCATACAATATTATTAAAAAGAAAGAAGAAGCATGTTTGCACTTATCTCGCATACCAACCACATTGATGAAGCTACTTCTACAAAAAAAAGTAATGTTTGACATTCTAGCACTATTCCTATTTCATTTATTACTTTCTTTTTTTTGCTTGCTAAGTAATCCATTACTCTTTTCTATAGATTGGAGTTTGTTGAATTTAAAAAAATGTTCACAAAAAAAAAAACCAGACAAATTCAAGTATGTAGAGTGACATTTTCGATGCTTTTACGATTAACACTAGTTCTAAATTTTACACCATTTATTCATATGCACTTCCTCTTATCAATTAACATCATTTTCCTTTTACTTATAGGTTTTTTCTCGTTCACCATGAATAGGACTCAAATTTTGTTTTTTATTTATACACAAAAGAATATATTTCAAAAATTGTACACTTCAAACAAACTCTTCAATTGGAATGTCATACATTAAGTAAAATATTAAAGTTATACATTTTTTGAATCTCCAAAGAGGGTATTAGTGAGTCTATGACTCAATTATATATAACAACTAAATTGTATCCTATCAATTTTAAATCCTCCCTTTAATTTTACTTCTCTTTTATTTTGATTTTAGAGAAAAAAAAATGAATCGGCGTACCCCTTGCACCTCTTTTTGATGCAAGTGCTAGTTTTAAAAACATATTGAGATGTCATGTTTTATTTTGTAGTGGGTTTGGGGGAAACCTGATAGTTTGACCAGATAGGCATGTTTAATAAAGGCTTGGGAAGTGGTTGTTTTCGTGATGCTTTTATGTGATGTTGTTTCGTCCCAATTATTTTATTCCCAACAAATGTGCTATATCCATGTGTTTGTGTGATGAGATCAAGTTCTTTTTTGTAAGCTCATGTATTGTAATTTTCTTGGTGTAACCTATGAGGTTTTTGATCAGTTATCTACTTGTGCTTTCTAGTTGCTTGTATGCGACTGAGGTGAATATTGTGATTTATCTATTGGTACTTTCCAATTGCTTGTATAGGACTAAGGTGAAGATTGTGATTTATCTATTGGTGCTTTCTAGTTGCTTGTATAGGATTGAGGTTGTGAGGCCTCGCCCCAACCCATCGTAACATAATGATATTTTATTATTTTGATACTCATGACTCGATATGTTGAGACACTATCGGATAAATTGAACATATTATATGATTTCATGTTATGTGATGTTTTACTTTCAGATATTTGATTTTGTCATTTAATGCTTTATGAACATGTATACTGATGAAGTAAATGAATGTAGAATTAGCACTTTGAGTATGCAATTTTAATGATTAAGTATATGAGTAGAATGAGATTTACAATTGATTATTTGAAATTGGATGTTTTAATTTATGTGATTTCCCTAATACATTATATACATATATGCATGTGATTTTTTTGAGCTATTGATGTATGCAATGAGTGTGCAGGACATCTTAGCCGAGAAACCTAATGGAGAAATGAAACTGAACCCCATGTACCATTTGTGGAAACCTCATTGTTTGTATTTTATTTGTATCATGAGATGTATGAATGTATCTTTCTATAATCAGTAAATGTTAATGTTTTGTAACAGTGTTTTGATGGTGTCGCTTGACACTGGTGAATTGTATATGCATTCTAGCATGCTAGTTAGGGTTAACTGAGTAACTTAAAGACCTAACTCAGCGTAAGTTAATGACCTTTTTGCTAATCAATTTTTAATCAAGATTATTTACCCCTAATTAGGATTAGTGTTTAATCTGCATTTTGAAGGTTGTTAGATAGTCCAAAATTCCTAGTATTTGTTAGGTCCCAAATTAATCCCTAAGGCCTAAAATCATGAAATCTAAATACCTAAAGGATATGGGTATGGGTTGGGGGCATTTTTCACCCCCTAGCCCCTTTTGTTGACTTATATGGTCACTCAAAAATCCAACTTTTGCTTTGTTGCGAAAATTGATTGATCCCATCATGAGTTGGAAGACCTTAACTCCACCTCGAGGTTAGCCTTAGGTCTAGTTGTGTTAGAAGCCTCTAGAGCTTTTGGACAAGTGGGGGAGTTATTTCTTTTAGAGGTGGTAGGGTTTAAGATCTTATTTAGAAGCAATTTTGAGGGGGTTTTGGTTGTTCACCCAACCTCTAGTTTTAGAGGGGTTTTCAAAATTGAAGGAGAAGGAGAGGGAAGCAAGCTCATCTCAAACTTGTTCATTTGCCATAACCTAATTTTTGAACATAGGATTACTTCCCCTCATTTTGGTTTCATTTTGTGCTCCATGTTATAGTTTTATTGCTTATGTATGTTTATGTGTGTGTTGAGTATGTTGGGAGGGATTGAAAACAATTTTTTTTCTTAAATGTCTTTCCTTTGGTTTTGTTTAAAATTTTGAGGTTTTATTTTATGGGTGTTTTGGCATTACTCACCTTCATATAGGGCATAAGTGGCCATGTACAGGGAAAGGTCTTTAGTTGGACTCCAATAGTGTAGAGTCTCTTCTCAGGACAAGAAGAGGGAGAGAGGGTAGGGTGTTATGGGCCACTACTTGTCAGCAGAAACCACGTATGAGTTTTGACATGTAAGAATGGAAGAACGGAAGCTCTTGAGTTATAGCTCCGATAGGGCACCTATTTTGGTGTTGTGTTTGACATCTCCTATTGGAAAAATCCACCTTTTTCCTAGTTTTGGTTCAAATGTCGAATCTGTTGTGAAAACCCAGTATGGGAGTGAATGTTTGAATTTGTCTTCATATTATGTTTGGTTGTCTCCTGGTTAGTTTTTGTTCTCTCCACAATCATCATGATACCTTGCAAAATTTGAAATGGATCCCTTGTTAAGGTCCAAGAAGGAAATTCAACTTGTTATTGAATTTCAGTTATGTTGAGGAGATTTCTCCTAGGGATTGAAATCCTATGTAAAATGTATTTTTTTTTAATTGATCGTTGAAGTGGCAATGATGTCGGGTTTTCTTCTTGGTTCTTTCTTGGCAAAGCCTTTGAATTAGGTGGTCAATAAAATAATGATTGAGTAATATCCTTACTGATGAGATTTTTCGTATTTTCAGTTATATGTATGTGTATCAAAAATGAGATAAAATGATGATGTTCAATTATGCAAATTTCAAGTGCAAATATGTTAAGGCAAAAATTATGTTATGTTTGGAACTTTGATTCATTTTCATGATTATTGGGAAATAAAATCAATCTTGCATTGTTGTTAAAATGAATTATCCAATTCCTTGGTTTAACTAGGTATTTAGCAAACTCTATTAGAGAAAAAAAAAAATAAAAAAAATAAAAAAAAAAAATATATATATATACTTCATTGTTATAAAAACACATTTCTTGGAAAAAAATCTACACTTAGTCAAAATAACACTTTAAAAAAAAAAGTGCTTCGTAGAGCAAAAAAGCCCTCTGGATTTTGTATGGGCTAAATGTTTTAATCCATGTTGTAACAAAGAATATTCTCTGTGGATTTTTTTTTTTTTAAATCTAAATTAAAAAATAAATAATAATAACAAAAGAAAATACCTTTTAATATATCTAAATATCCTTAAATGCTTTCCTAAATATCCTAGCATATCTACCTACTTAACTCCTTACCTCTACTCCATCCCACCAAGAATTTTTTAAAACTTTACTCCATACTACCTTGTACCCATTTGGGCATTGATTTGGCCTCATAGTCTGCATTAGGTATCCCCACATAACCCCAAATCCTAACTTTTCAGTGAGGATGATGGGGCAGGTTTATATTGACCTAGGTGTTAATAAAGTTGGCTATGTTTTTCCCTTACCCTTTTTGCTCCAAGCTTTCTGTTGGGTTGCACATGTTTTATGGAATGCCTTAAGTCAGTGTACTTATCCCTTGGTATGCGTGAACAGGCCTAGGGAAGTGCGGTCAACCTTGGGTAGGAGGTTGGAAGGGTGGTTAAAGTGGGGGGGGGGGGGGGGTATGGTTGGGGGTTGAGTTTGGTTATAGGTTGGTGTTAGGGGTGAAGAGGGATATAGGGGTTATAGTCAGTGTTTGATTAGTTTAGGAATTGTTATTGTCTTGTAGTTAGTAATTTTGTTTTAGAGTTAGTTTAAATTATTGGTGGTTAGTATAGGTTAGTGTTTTAATAAAGTTTCACTTTGAAGTTTTTTTTAAAGTATGGTTTTAGTTTTAGTTAACTTTAATTTTTTTTTGAATAATGTAAATTTGCATATCCTTTAGTATTAGCATATGTTAGATATTAGTTAGTATATTGAACTAGTTTTAAATTTATTAATAATTTAATTAATATATTTAAAGTTTAGTATATTTTAGTGTTAGTTATTATCTCGTTTCATTAAGTTAGTATTAATAAATTTTTTAACCTAGTTAGTTGTTTATGTCTAAAACCAAGTTTATTAGTATATGACTAAACTAATAGACAATGTTAACTTGTTTTGTTATGTAGTCATATTAGTTTAATTTAAATTGTTATTTCATTAGGAATGTTTAATTTCAATTTTTTTTTTTTTACATATTTAAATAAAAATGTGATTTGAGTAAAGTTTGAATAAAGTATAATTATGTGTATGTTAGATGTGACATTTATTTAATAGCTCTATGATTTTAATATTTTAAAATAATTAGACCCTTATTCATTTAAATTGTTATTCAAATAATTTTAATAAATTGTTGTAAAATCAATGTAATAACGAATCAAATGTCGATATCAATTTAATAATGAGAGTTTAACTTTAATGATTTATTCTTTCTCATGATTATAAACTTTAGATAAAATGCAGTGAATCTATACTTTAACTGTGAAACAAACATATTGAACTTAGTGAGTTTAGTTATTACACTCTTTAAAAAAAAAAATTGTTACGTGTGTTTTTGCCCTTGCATTTTGGGCATGAAATTTTGGTATCAGAGCTCGTGTTTCAACACTAGGAACCTAAAACCATTATGCTTCTGAACTTAAACTAAACTTTAAATTTTGAAGGATGCCTCCTGTTACTCAAAGCAATCGACGAGGTAGAGGACGCAAGGCGAGAGGTGGTAGAGCAGGATAGGAGGATGGACCACCACCACCTCCACCACCACCACCACTAAACCCAAATCAGGATATTTTGGATGCCCTTCAAACATTGATTGGTGTAATTCAGCAGAGTGTACTACCTATAGTATAGCCAGGGCAGCAGATTCCCATAGTGGAAGTAGAGGGACCCAGAGGAGGTAGAGAGAGGAGTAGGAGTCCCCCAGCGAGGCAAGTAGAGGGACAGGGAGAGCATGAGGGTGAGTTGATTCATCAGAGAGGACCACTACTCGATAGACCTCCTAGACATATAGGAGATGACATCAAGGAGTTAATATGACTCGGGCCACCATTCTTTACTAGTTCCATAGAGGGAACAGTAGTAGAGGCCTAGTTACAGAGTCTTTAGTGGTGCTTTGGATTACATCCTTATGGGAGTAATCTGAAGCCACGTCTAGTAGTCCATCAACTAAGAGGAGATGCCTCCAATTGGTAGCATCAGGAGATTGTAGGAGGAGTGAGGATGGACACCCTTACATGGGAGTCATTCTTGGAGAGATTCCAAGAGAGGTACCTGTCAGAGCACTTTAGAAAAAAGCAAATAGAGGAGTTTCATTCTCTATATCAGAGGGGTCTTATAGTAGCTCAGTATGAGAGTAGGTTTCTCGAGCTCCTTCCTTATGTTGAATACATGAAGGATGAGAAACTGTGAGTACATCGTTTCATCATGGGCCTGAATTTTTCACTCCAGGGTCTAGTCTGTTTGGCCTTCCCTACCACCTTCAGACATGTAGTTGAGATAGCACTAGTTGCTAAGGATACTTGGGGTAGACAGGAGTCATAGGATCAGTCTCAGAACTAAAACTCTACTCAGCATAAACCCCCTTATAAAGGGAACCAGAACTATACAACAGGGTCCTCTAAGGGCCAATAGTTCAATAGCAAAAACCACAGTAGTAGTAGAAACCCTCATAGGGTTATCAGGGCTCCAAGCCCAAATAGTGGCAATCATAGGGTCCCAAGCAAGATCAGAAGGTACAGGCCCCACAGTCATAGTCAGTGAAGACTCAGTAGTTTTCCATGGGTGGATACAATGGATCTAGCAGGTCAGGAGGCCCATAGTAGTCTGGATCACAGAGTGCACGATCTTATACTTGAGGACCATGCTACACTTGTGGCGGCATGGTTCATATAGCTAGAGAGTGTCCGCAGGGACAATCATCTAGTGGCTAGAGAGGAGCTTTTTCAGAGTTGACAGTTGGAGACATGGGTAGATCCCATAGAGTTTTTGTAGTGGTTGACAACTGCTAGGCTGAGAATTAGGCCATAATTATCGAGGCTACATGTATTATATAGGGCCATATGGTTGCAGTTTTATTTTATTCTAGAGCTACTGACTCTTTTATATCTCCATATATAGTGGAGCATTGCGGGCTAGTGGCAGTTAGACAGGATGTCAGTTAGGAAGTAGAGTTAGCCTCAGGAGCCAGAGTGTCAGTTAGTTCCATGGTGCATAATTGCTAGATGTAGATTGGAGACATGACCACAATGTTTGATCTATGCATTACCCCTGTAGGGTCTTATGATGTTGTTCTTGGCATGGATTGGTTTTATGCCCACAAAGCCAAGATGTATTGTCGATAGAAGAGGGTGGAATGTGTGGATGAAGATGGTATCTCTAGAGAGATCTTTGGGGTAAAGAGACTAGTATCCCTTGTATGATTTCCACCTTGTAGCTTAGGCGATGCATGCGAAAGGGGTGTTAGTTGTTCGCTATCACCATTAGTGACCAAGAGGAAGATTCAGGGGGAGAGCCATCCCTTGATGTTTTACCAATCTTGCAAGAGTTTGTAGATGTGTTTCCTTTAGAGCTCCCTGGTATGCCTCCACCTAGAGCAGTGGATTTTCATATTGATCTTGATCCAGGAGCCGAACTAGTATCAAGAGCACCGTACAAGATGACTACTCATGAGCTTAGTGAACTAAAGGCTCAGTTGGAGGAACTCTTGGAGAAGGGGCATATTAGACCTAGTGTGTCACCTTGGGGTGCACCAGTGATCTTTGTAAAGAAGAACGACTGATCACTAAGGTTGTGTATTGATTATCGACAGTTGAAAAAGGTAACCATCAAGAACTGATATCCTCTTCCCAGAATTGACGATCTCTTAAATCAGTTGTAGGGTGCCCGTGTATTTTCAAAGATTGATCTAAAGTTGGGTTATCATCAGTTGAGGATTGTGGATAGTGATATCCCTAAAATTGCTTTCCGTACGAGGTATGGTCACTATGAGTTCACCATGGTACCATTTGGTCTCACGAATGCTCTAGTTGTATTCATGAGCCTCATGAATGGAGTATTCTGCACCTTTTTAGATAAGTTTGTGGCCATTTTCCTTGATGACATACTGATATATTCTCATGATGAGAAGGAGCATGAGGAGCACATGAGACAAGTACTATAGAAGTTGAGAGAGAATCAGTTGTTTGGCAGCTTGTCGAAGTGTGTGTTCTATAGACCTGAGATACATTATTTGGGTCATGTCATATTAGGTGATGGTGTCTCAATAGACCCATCGAAGATTAGGGTTATCATGGATTGACCAACACCCACCAATGTCATTGAAGTGAGGAGCTTTATGGGACTAGCAGGATATTACCAACACTTCATTTCCAGATTCTCTAGATTGGCACACCCAATCACGTCTCTTCAAAAGAAGGGGAAGAAATACGAGTGGACAGAGAAGTGTGATAGAGCTTTTCAAGAGCTCAAGAGAACCCTCACAAGTGCACCAATTCTTGTAGTACCAGATCCTTCTACAGATTTTGTGGTGTGCACAGATGCATCTTTGGATGGTATAGGGGCAGTCCTTATGCAGGAAGGATGACCTATTTCCTTCGAGTCTAGGAAGTTGAAGACTCATGAACTCAATGACCCTACTCATTACCTAGAGCTTGCAGCAATGGTTCATGCTTTAGTGAGGTGGTGAAACTTCCTTCTAGGTCATAGGTTCAAGCTCCATTCCGACCACCAGAGCTTGTAGTACATATTTTCTCAGCCGAACCTTAATGCTAGGAAAAGAAGGTGGATGGATTTTCTTTGTGAGTATGATTTTGATGTTTATTACATCAATGGAAAGGAGAATGTGGTTGTAGATGCCTTAAGTAGAAGGTGCCATGAGCTTTCATCTGTGACTACTTGCACTAACTTGAGAGAGTGGATCCTACAACACTTACTAGCAGATGAGCTTTATGTAGAAGTTAGTCAGATAGTGCATTCTTAGAGACCCTTGGAAGTGAAGTATTCAGAGTATTCCTTAGAGTTTGATAGACTTTTGCATCATAAAGGACATATGTATGTACCTTCCATTGGGGGTTTGCATGAGCTCATTGTACTTGAGGCTCATAGAGCACCTTATGCAACGCACCCTAATGTTAAGAAGTTACATGCATATTTGAGGCAATTGTTTCATTGGTCAGGCATGAAAGTGTAGATTGCTGATATAGTTGCGAGATGCCTTGAGTGTCAAAGGGTGAAGGCAGAGCACCATCATCCTGGTGGGCTTCTTCAGCCTTATAAGATTGTAGAGTGGAAGTGGGATGTTGTATCTATGGACTTTATTGTTGGTCTCCCCATGTCATCTCGCCACTATGATGCCATTTTGGTGATAGTTGACACATTGACCAAGGTTGCCCATTTCTCACCTGTGTGTACTACATACACAGCACGAGACATAGCTCAAGTGTTCTCGCGGGACATTGTCAGACTTCATGGCATTCCCCGTACGATCATCTCTGATAGAGACTCATTGTTCACTTCATCCTTTTGGAGAGAGTTGTAGGCAACTTTGGGCACTAGGCTCAATTTTAGTATAGCGTACCATCCTTAGACCGATAGTTAGACTGAGCGAGTGAATCAAGTTTTGGAGGACATGTTACGTATGTACGTGATGGATCATTAGGTCAAATGAGAGGAATTTCTAAATCTTGTTGAGTTTGCCTATAACAATGGGCACCATTCCTCCATAGGTATGCCACCTTATGAGGCATTGTATGGAAGACCTTGTAGAACACCCTTGAGTTGGGATAGGATCGAGGATCAAGTATCTATTGGTCCTCAGCTAGTCAAGGATATGGAGCAGTAGGTGACCTTGATTAGACAACACCTAAGAGAGGTACATAATAAGTAGAAGAAGTATGCTGATGTGAAGAGGATAGATCGAGAGTATCAGGTTGGAGATAGAGTATTCTTGAGGGTGCGATCGCACAAGAGTCTGATTTGATTTTAAAAGGGCTCTAAGTTGGCACCCCGATTCGTTGGACTGTTTGAGATCTTAGAGATGATAGGACTAGTTGCATACCGTTTAGCTTTTCCACCTAGCCTGTCACACATCCATGATGTGTTTCACATTTAGTACTCAGAGGATACATTTATGATGAGTCTCATATTATAGATTGGAGTGATTTGCAGGTGGAGTCGGACGGGCAGCTAGCGCTGGAACCTATTCATATTATTGCCTGATGGACCCTAGCTCTTCAAGGCCGAGAGCTGGACCAGGTTAGGGTCTAGTGGGATTATTATGATGAGGTCACAGCTTCATGGGAGGATGCAGCATAGATGCAATCTTAGTACCTTTATCTTTTTGACGAACTCTAGGAGGAAGTTCATGCCTAGTGGGGGTGGATGTGAGGCCTCGCCCCAGCCCATCGTAGCATAGTGATATTTTATTATTTTGATACTCATGACTTGATATGTCGAGACACTATCAGATACATTGAACATATTATATTATTTCATGTTGTGTGATGTTTTACTTTTAGATATTGGATTTCATCATTTAATGCTTTATGAACATGTATACTGATGAAGTAAGTGAATGCAGAATTAGCACTTTGAGTATGCAATTTCAATGATTAAGTATATGAATAGAACAAGATTAACAATTGATTATTTGAAATTGGATGTTTTTAATTTATGTGATTTCTCTAATACATTATATATATATATATATATATATATATATATATATATATATATATATATATATATATATATATATATATATATATATATATATGCATGTGATTTTCTTGAGCTATTGACGTATGCAATGAGTGTGCAGGACATCTTAGCCAAGAAACCTAATGGAGAAACAAATCTGAACCCCATGTACCATTTGTGGAAACCTTGTTGTTTGTATTTTATTTGTATCATGAGATGTATGAATGTATCTTTCTATAGTTAGTAAATGTTAATGTTTTGTAACAGTGTTTTGATGGTGTCGCTTGACACTTGTGAATTGTATATGCATTCCAGCATGCTAGTTAGGGTTAACCGAGTAACCTAAAGACCTAAGTCAGACTAAGTTAGTGACATTTTTGCCAATCAATTTTTAATCAAGATTATTTACCCCTAATCCAGATTAGTGTTTAATCTACATTTTGAAGGTTGTTAGATAGTCCAAAATTCCTAGTATTTGTTAGGTCCCAAATTAATCCCTAAGGCCTAAAATCATGAAATCTAAATACCCAAGGGGTATGGGTATGGGTTGGGGGCATTTTCCACTCCCCTAGCCCCTTCTGTTGACTTATATGGTCACTCAAAAATCCAACTTTTTCTTTGTTGCAAAAACTGATTGATCCCATCATGAGTTGGAAGACCTTAACTCCACCTTGAGGTTAGCCTTAGGTCTAGTTGTGTTAGAAGCCTCTAGAACTTTTGGGAAAGTGGGGGAGTTATTGCTTTTAAAGGTGTTTGGGTTTAGGATCTTATTTAGAGGCAATTTTGAGGGGGTTTTGGTTGTTCACCCAACCTCTAGTTTTAGAGGGATTTTCAGAATTGAAGGAGAAGGAGAGGGAAGCAAGCTCATCTCAAACTTGTTCATTTTCCATAACCTAATTTTTGAAGGTAGGATTACTTCACCTCATTTTGGTTTCATGTTGTGCTTCATGTCACAGTTTTATTTCTTATGTATGTTTGTGTGTGTGTGTTGAGTATGTTGGGAGGGATTGAAAACAAATTTTTTTCTTAAATGTCTTTCCTTTGGTTTTGTTTGAAATTTTGAGGTTTTCTTTTATGGGTGTTTTGGCATTACTCACCCTCAGATAGGGAAGAAGTGGCCAAGTATGGGAAAAGGTTGTTAGTTGGACTCCAATAGTGTAGAGTCTCTTCTCAGGACAAGAAGAGGGAGAGAGGGTAGGGTTTTATGGGCCCTTACCTATCAACACAAACTACGTATGAGTTTTGACATGTAAGAATGGAAGAACGTAAGTTCTTGAGTTATAGCCCCAATAGGGCACCTATTTTGGTGTTGTGTTTGACATCTCCTGTTGGAAAAATCCACTTTTTCCCTAGTTTTGGTTCAAATGTCAAATCTGTTATGAAAACCCAGTACAAGAGTGAATGTCTAAATTTGTCTTCATGTTATGTTTGGTTGTCTCCTGGTCAGTTTTTGTTCTCTCCATGATCACCATGATACCTTGCAGAATTTGAAATGGATCCCTTGTTAAGGTCCAAGAAGGAAATTCAACTTGTTATTGAAATTTAGTTATGTTGGGGAGATTTCTCCTCGGGATTGAAATCTTGTGTAAAATGTATTTTTTTAAACTCATTGTTGAAGTGGCAATGACGTCGAGTTTTCTTCCTGGTTCTTTCCCGGTAGAGCCTTTGAATTAGGTGGTCAATAAAATAATGATTGAGTAATATCCTTGCTTATGAGATTTTTGTATTTTCAGTTATATGTACGTGTATCGAAAATGAGATAAAATGATGATGTTCAATTATGCAAATTTCAAGTGCAAATATGTTAAGGCAAAAATTATGTTATGTTTGGAACTTTGATTCATTTTCATGATTATTGGGAAATAAAATCAATTTCGCATTGTTGTTAAAATGAATTATCCAATTTCTTGGTTTAACTAGGTATTTAGCAAACTCTATTAGAAAAAAAATAAATATATATATACTTCCTTGTTATAAAAACACATTACTTGGAAAAAAAATCTACACTTAGTCAAAATAACACGTTTAAAAAAAAAAGTGCTTCCTAGAGCAAAAAAGCCCTCTGGATTTTGTATGGGCTAAATGTTTTAATCCATGTTGTAACAGAGAATATTCTCTGTAGATTCTTTTTAAAAAAAATCTAAATTTAAAAAATAATAATAATAACAAAAGAAAATACCTTTTAATATATCTAAATATCCTTAAATGCTTTCCTAAATATCTTAGCATATCTACCTACTTAACTCCTTACGTCTACTCCATCCCACCTAGAATTTTTTTAAACTTTACTCCATACTACCTTGTTCCCATTAGGGCGTTGATTTGGCCTCATAGTCAGCATCATATACCCCCCACGTAACCCTAAATCCTGACTTGTTAGTGGGTATGATGGGGCAGATTTATATTGACCTAGGTGTTAATAAAGTTGGCTATGTTTTTCCCTTACCCTTTTTACTCCAAGCTTTCTCTTGGGTTGTGCATATTTTATGGAATGCCTTAAGTCAACGTACTTATCCCTTGGTAGGCATGAATAGGCCTAGGGAAGCGCAACTAGCCTTGGGTAGGAGGTTGGAAGGGTGGTTAAAGTTGGGGGGGAGGGGGGGGGGTTATGGTTGGGGGTTGAGTTTGGTTATAGGTTGGTGTTAGGGGTGAAGGGGGATATAGGGGTTATAGTTAGTGTTTGATTAGTTTAGGAATTGTTATTGTCTTGTAGTTAGTAATGTTGTTTTAGAGTTAGTTTAAATTATTAGTGGCTAGTATAGGTTAGTGTTTTAATGAAGTTTCACTTTGTAGTTTTTTTTAAAGTATAGTTTTAGTTTTAGTTAACTTTATTTTTTTATTTTTTTGAATAATGTAAATTTGTATATCCTTTAGTATTAGCATATGTTGGATATTAGTTAGTATATTGAGCTAGTTTTAAATTTATTAGTAATTTAATTAATATATTTAAAGTTTAGTATATTTTAGTGTTAGTTATTATCTTGTTTCATTAAGTTAGTATTAATAAAGTTTTAAACCTCGTTAGTTGTTTATGTCTAAAAACAAGTTTATTAGTATATGACTAAACTAATAGACAATGTTAACTTGTTTTTTTATGTAGTCATATTAGTTTAATTTAAATTGTTATTTCATTAGGAATGTTTTATTTAAAATAAAAAATTAAATATTTAAATAAAAATGTGATTTGAGTAAAGTTTGAATAAAATATAATTATGTGTATGTTAGATGTGACATTTATTTAATAACTCTATGATTTTAATATTTCAAAATAATTAGACCCGTATTCATTTAAATTGTTATTCAAATAATTTTAATATATTGTTGTAAAATTAATGTAATAATGAATCAAATGTTGATATCAATTTAATAACGAGAGTTTAACTTTAATGATTTATTCCTTCTCATGATTATAAACTTTAGATGAAATGTAGTGACTCTATACTTTAATTATGAAACAAACATATTGAGCTTAGTGAATTTAGTTATTACACTCTTTAAAAAAAAAAAAAAAATGTTACATGTGTTTTTGTCTTTGCATTTTGGGCGTGACAGAGGTGAATATTGTGATTTATCTATTGGTGTTTTCCAATTGCTTGTATATGATTGAGGTGACTATTGTGGTTCTATAAAATATACATTTTATGAGCTTAGGGTAGATTATCTATGTGTATGTTGGGAAGTGGCTTACAATGGAGGTCGAAGCCCTAAATAGTTTTCCTGAGTAACCCATTGTAAGTTGTATTAATAAGTGATAATATTTCATTAATGGGATTAAAATGAATTAACAAGATTCATTGTTTAGCTCATCCATGCCTCAAGTGCTAGTATAGGCTAGGATGGGAGTAGAGAGGATGCTTGGTTGTGACCTTACCTCATTAGTATGCCTTGTCTGTAAGAAAGGATACTAATGCCACATAGAGTAACTAGGGGGGCTGAGTATAGAGAGGTTGTCAAGGTAACCTTAGAGTTGACTCATGTGATGACACTTTCCCATATGCATATTAGGTTTTCTAAGTGTCTTTGTTGCCTCTAGGATTAGAAGTTACTTGTGTACCTAGTACCTTTGAGATAGATTGCTATTAGAATTCCTTGACATAGAATCTTGCTTTGACTTGTGAATTATTATATGTTTGGGACTTGAGATTATCTCCTCAGTACGGTGGGAGTGGGCTATTTAGGTTCCATGAGGTCAGGTGGTAGTGTTTCTTATACCATTAAGATCTGATAACTGGATATCAGTGCTGGATGTACCTTGTGCAATTGTTTTATTCTTATTGTCTTGTGATTATGTTTTATGGTCATATTATGATTTGTTATTCTTTGATTATTTGAGATCCTATGGGATGTTGTATCTTATCATGATGTATATTCTTTTAGCATTTCATACCCTGTGACTTGTATAGAGGATGAGTATGCATTATGGTCGTGCCATGTGACACCTTATGTACTTGTATGTTATTTCATTTGATTTTGTATTTATGGTTATCTTATGATATGGACTTTGTTATGCATTAGATTTAATTTAAATAAAAATTATGTATGTGATTCAATGTCATGGAACCCTTGAGAGATCCAACTGTCAATGTATTGCTTATATATGTATGTATGTTATTGCTTCCACTATGTTATCTCTTGTTGTTTTAATCTTTCAAAAAAAAATGTTTAGAAAAAATGGTGACATAATAGGTTAATTTGGTTTGGTTCTCTAGCTGGGTACTACACAGGAACTTTTGTGCTTGCACCCCTTGTTCTATTATTCACCTTTGATAAATCTAACACTTGTGTTAGAGAAGGCGCAAGGGAATAGTCGATAGGAAGTTTTCTACATGTTATAACTTACCTACTTATATGCCCAACTATGTAAAATTAAATAGACCATCTAGGTAATTACTAGTGCATGCATCATTTGCCCCAATCAAAGAGCTTTATTGGCTCTTGTAGTCATGGCATGAAAAATATATTTGCCCAATAGATAGGTTAATCTACCAAAAATTTTTGTCATGGAAGATGGACTTCACCACCATGCACTATCTTGCTTCTCAAATTTATAGGGAACATTAAGTCCATTCTCCTTCATTGTGACATTGAAGGATACCTCTAATAAAAAGCCTTCTTGTCTCCCTTACCATTTGTCATGGTTGTATTGAGGCAAGAGTGATTTTCTTTTCAAAGTTCCAACACTCTTTAATTTGTTCATAGGAAACGTGATGGTTGGAAGTGACAAACTATTAGGTTCAATAAAAATAATTTAGAGTGTAACCCCAAGCGTCTTTTCATGTTTTGTAGTTTCTTGCTTGAGGGATTAATATTTTGAGAACTTTCGAATGAACCCTTCCCACATCTTGCTATCTAGTATTGGACATAGAAATGATCCCCTTCATCTTAAAGGAGGTATGAAAAATATTTTGATGACCACATGCTAGAACCTCTCCACATAATTACAAATTTGGGTATGTGCAAGATCGTGATCAACCAAACTATGGCCTTAAATGGATGTGAAAAACTAGCAAATTAGGGTTAAGTTGACACATAATTTCAAAGTAGTTATGGGCTTTATATCAAAAAGTTGTAAGAAAAGATTCTATAGGAAATTGAACATAATTTCTAAACTACTAGGCCTTATCTGGAGAAAAAATAATTTGATTTGTCAAAATTTTGGATTTTAATTGTAGTACTACAAAAATTTCAGGGCAAAAATAAAAAGTAGGCATATGTATGACCACCTTAATCAAAATTAAATGATAATATTTTTAAGTATAATTATAGATTAGAAAAATTAGACTCATAGTTAGATGTGACACATATTTTTGGGTATTTTCATTCCAAATAAATAATTAAATATGAAATTTCTACTATAATTTTTCTAGAATTAAAAAATTCCCATGTTTGACCACCTTAACAAATTGAAAACTTTACCAAATTAATTTTATTTTTTACTTATACTAGGCGGAGCATAGAATGTAATGCAACTTTTGGATTTCAAAAATGTTATTCCATTTGAAAGTTATAGCTATTTTTCAATCAATATGTCAATCAATAGTTTACAGACATCTTCATTAAAAATTAACTAATAAATACTTATTGAACTCAAAATTTGACAACAATTATATCAATGGGTGCTATAAAAAAACCCTTTTTGTTTCATTGAATCTTGATAAAAATAATATTGTTAGATGGCTACTCGAAGTTTGAATGTCAATGAAACCTATCTCAAACATGTTTTTCTTGAGTTGACCAAACAAATTTGGTAAATACCAAGCCTAATTGGGTATCTGAAAAGTGGTAGCCAAAATTGTTTCAAACATTCTTATGTAGCCCAAATTTTTGGAAGTGTGGGCATTATTATTATTAACTATTATTATTATATATGATTATTATTATGATTATTATTATGATTGTATGATTATTATTATTATTATTATTCTTATTATATATAGTAATATTATATTATTATTATATATAGTAATGCGTCACCTATGACCCCTCTTGACCCATTCAATTGAACCAAATAGGTCCCTAGGGCTCCTAGGACCCATAGAGACATATATTGTCATCAAATATGTCGAAAGGGTTCATAGGTTATCCTATGACCTCTTTCAATGCATCTGATCAAACCAAATAGGTCCCTAGGGGTCCTAGGACCCTTAGGGACATATGTTGTCATGAAATGGATCGAATGGGGTCACAGGTTATCCTATGACCCATTTCAACCATTTCGATCGAACCAAATAGGTCCCTAGGGGTCCTACCCCTAGGGACATATGTTGTCATGAAATGTGTTGAAAGGGGTCATATGATAACCTATGATCCCTTTCAACGCATTTCATGACAACATATGTCCCTAGGGATATTATCCTATGATCCCTTTCAATGCATTTGAACCAACCAAATAGGTCCTTAGGGGTCCTAGTACCCATAGGGACATATGTTGTCATGAAATGCATCAAAAGGGGTCATATGTTATCTTATGACCCCTTTCGATACATTCGATTGAACCGAATAGGTCCCTAGGTGTCCTATCGTATGACCCCTTTCAATGCATTTGATCGAACCAAATAAGTTCTTAGGGGTCTTAGGACCCCTAGAGACATATGTTGTCACTAAATGTTTCGAAGACCCATTCGATCGAACCAAATAGGTCTCTAGGGGTTCTAGGACCCCTACAGACATATGTTATCATGAAATGTATCAAAAGGGGTCATAGGTTATCTTATGACCCTTTTCAAACCATTCAATCAAACCAAATAGATCCCTAGGGGTCCTAGGACCCCTAGGGACATATGTTCTCATGAAATGCATTAGAGTGGGTCATAGGTTATCCTATGAACCCTTTCGATCCATTTGATCAAACCAAATAGGTCCCTAGGAGTCTTAGGACCCCTAGGGACATATGTTGTCATGAAATGCATCTAAAGGGGTCATAAGTTATCATATGACCCCTTTTGACCCATTTGATTGAACCAAATAGGTCCCTAGGGATCAATATATTGTCATGAAATGTGTCGAAAGGGGACCCCTTTCGACACATTTAAACCAACCAAATAGGTCCCTAGGGGTCTTAGGACAAACCCCTAGGGACATATTTTGTTATAAAATGGGTCAAAAGGGATCATAGGATACCTTTCAATGCATTCAATCGAACCAAATACATCCTTAGGGGTCCTAGGACCCCTATGCACATATGTTGTCATGAAATGCATCGAAAGCGATCATAGCATTTGATCCAACCAAATAGGTCCTTAGGGTTCCTAGGACCCCTAGGGACATATGTTTTCATGAAATGCATCAAAGGGGTCATAGGTTATCCTATGTTGCCTTTCGACACATTTGATCGAACCAAATAGATCCATAAGGGTCTTAGGACCCCTAGGGACATATGGTGTCATGAAATGTGTCAAAAGGGGTCATAGGTTATCCTATGATCCCTTTCAACTCATTTGATCGAACCAAATAGGTCCCTAGGGGTCTTATGACCCCTATGGACATATGTTGTCATAGAATGCATTGAAAAGGGTCATAGGTTATACTATGACCCCTTTTGACGCATTTGAACTAACCAAATTGAAATGCATTGATAAGGGTCATAGGCCCTTTTCGATGCATTTGATCCAACCAAATGGGTCCCTAGGTGTCCTAGGACCCCTAGGGACATATGTTGTTATGAAATGCATCAAAAGGGGCCATAAGTTATCTTATGACTGCTTTTGATGCATTTGATTGAACCAAATAGGTCCCTAGGGGTCTTAGGACCCCTTGGGACATATGTTGTCATGACCCATTCGATCGAACCAAGTAGGTCACTAGAGGTCCTAGGACCCCTGGAGACATATTGTGTCATGAAGTGCCTTTTGAACCATTCAATCAAACCAAATAGGTCCCTAGGGGTACCCCTAGAGACATATGTTGTCATGAAATTCATCAAAAGGGGTCATAGGTTATCTTATGACTTCTTTCGATGCCTTTGATCAAACCAAATTGGTCCCTAGGGGTCCTAGGACCTCTAGGGACATATGTTGTTATGAAATGCATCGAAAGGGGTCATAGGATCCCTTTGGACACATTTGAACCAACCAAATAGGTCCCTAGGGGTCATAAGACCCTTAGGGACATATGTTGTCATGAAATGTGTCAAAAAATTTTGACACATTCGAACCAACCAAATAAGTCCCTAGGGGTCCTAGGACCCCTAGGGACATATGTTTTTATGAAATGCGTCAAAAAGGGTCATAGGTTATCCTATGACCCCTTTTGATGCATTCAATTGAACCAAATAGGTCCCTAGGGGTCATATAGGGACATATGTTGTCATGAAATGCATCGAATGACCTATGACCACTTTCGACACATTTGATGATGTCATGAAATGCTCCAAAAGGGGTCATAGGTTATCCTATGACCCCTTTCAATGCATTTGAACCAACCAAATAGGTAGGACCCCTAGGGACATATGTTGTCATGAAATGCGTTGAAAGGGGTCATAGATTATCCTATGATCCCTTTCGACCCATTCGATCAAACCAATTAGGTCATAGGTTATCATATATAATATAATAATCATATATAATATCTTATTAAATATAATAATAGTAAAAGAGAACAAATTTCCACAATCCATGATATTGTAATATGTTTTTGGATTCGATTGTGTTAAGATTTTTACCATCAATGTTTTGAATCACACTACGCGATCCTACTATGTTTTGCTTCTCTTGCTCTTCATCCTAATGATGGATCACGTAGTGTGATTCAAAATTTTGATGGTAAAAATCTTAACACAATCGAATCCAGAAACATATTACAATAATAATAATAATCATATATATTAATATATTATATTTATAGGTCATAAGAGTAATAATAATATATATTACTATATTATATTAAATAATAATAATATCAAAATAATGATAATAATAGTAAAAATAATAATAATAATAATAATCATATATACTACCATATTATATTTAATAATAATAATATTCATAATAATAATTATATTACTATATTAGATTTAATGAAATACTGATATATAATAATATACAAATTTATTCACATTGCCCATACTTGCCAAATTTTGACTCCCCTCCAAAATTTGAGCATCCATTTCGGGTACCAGATATCATATCAGGTATCTGGGGTTAGGTACCCAAAATACTAGCATACTTTTTCCAAAATATTCTCTGTCACCGTAGACTCGACAATCACATTTTTTTGGGGCCATTTTTACGACTTTGGAGAAAAATGATTTCTTGGGGCCCATACAATAAAAAAAGTTGCTATAATGTATGATTAGGTGTTCGATATTATTTTCTGAATGGGGAGCAGTAGTTGTCGAAAGGCTAAACACAAAAGGAGGGTACTGAATGAAGACATTGTAGAATATAGGGAAAGGGACAAGGTAATCACCGAAGGAAGAGACAAGGTATGTTAAATATGAGTCAAGTTGACGATGTATTGATAGAAGGTGAAATCATAGAGTCAAATAATGAATATATATAGTTGGAGAATGAAAATGTACCAAATGATAATGATAATGTTGGGATTGAAAATTTAGAGAATGAAAATTTGGAGAATGCAAAATTTACTAGTTCATAATGTAAATTGCATGATTGACCATTTCAAAAATGAATATGCATAGGAACGTTACATATCTCCTAATTATAGTCGACATGAAGGTCCTAGAACACCAAAATGGATAATTGAAATTGATGAAATGATTATTTCCAATTTGGAAGGGAAAAAATCACAAAGAACCATTATGTTATGGGCTTGAAGACTATATAAGATGTTTTTCGACAACAAGATAGTGGTGGAACAATGCCAACTTTTTATGAATTTATTAAAGATGCAAAAGATGAGACCTATGCTTTCCAAATTGAAGATTTGTGTCAATAAGAAATTGAAAACAAATGCCATTATTGTGAATATTTTAGTGCTCTCAATAGCATTAGGAAAAATAGCAAGAAGAAAGATAAAAGAGTTGCTCAAAGGGTTATTAATACCTCTTTGGTAAGTCATCATTTGAGAAAGGGTAGATACATGAGACAAAATTGTATTGACTTGAACTTAAATTGTAATACTTTGAAAAGAGTACTTAGTAGACAAGAGAGAATTGATGATTGTCTTCAAAATGAAATATGGGATTTTGGTGGGAGACTTCCACGTTTTGATAAGAAGTTATTCGATGATGTGAAGGAAGAAATTATACAGTTTTGGCACTCTAGCTCAAGAGTATCACCCAATGCTAAAGACATGTTAAAGTTGAGAATTGGCATCAGAGACTGCACACCATATCCTAAACATTATTTAGAGGTAAGTCAAACTATGTTGTTCAAAGAATTTAGAGATAGTCATCCAAGATTGCATATATCACAAAGGGATTTTGAATCTTTGAAGCCATTTTATTGTGTGCCACTTGAAATTTGAAATACATGTTATTGAAAATATCATGTTGAGTTTTTTATGCACCATGAACTATTATGCTCCATCAATTCTACTTTGCATAGTAAAGAAATGTTGGATAATTGTGATGCTAGTGGGCTTCCAAAATCATCAAGAGACTTGCTAGATCAATTTTTATGTCGTAGAGTTGATGATTGTTTCTTTTATAGAAATACTTGTTTTATGTCATAGAGTTGATGATTGTTTCTTTTATAGAAATACTTGCTTAAATGAGAAGTGTTCAAAATGTGGTGGCTTATCCAAGTTTAAAATATGTTTCCATGAGGGGTGTGAAAAAGATTCTAGGAAGACAATAGTTAAAAAATGGTATATGAAATGGTGAAATACACATTGAAGAGTGGGGATGAGGGCTTTAGATGTGAATTGGTTTCAAAAGAAATTAGTGTGGCTAGTTTTATTTTAGATTTCAAGACAAATATTTTCTACAAGTATGCAAGGCATAGTCATAGGTCTCAGTGGTTGGATCAACAATTTAGAATGTGTAAGGAGACTTTTCTCATTGGCACTATTATATCAGTTGTTGACTTTGCTAAGAACTACACATTGCAGTGTCAAAATGAGACACAATCTCAATATTACAACTCCATTTAGATTTCTATTTTTGTCCACATAACATATAAACATGCCCCTGATAGTGTAGAAGATAATAAGAAAATTATTAGAGAGTATTATTTTTTATATGAGTGATGATAGATCTCACTCTCACAAGTTTGTGCAACATTGTTTCAAGAATTATTTTTATTTCTTACAAGAGCATGACATTGCTATGGATAGACATATCATTTGGTTAGCTAATTGCATAGGTCAATTCAAGAATGCTTGCATGTTTTATTGGTTGTGTAGGATGCACATAGAGAGGGAGGTGCCTCATATTTGGAGTTTTTTTGAGTCTGGCCATGGCAAAGGGGAACATGATGGAGTAGGGGCATTTGTGATGAGAGCTCTATTTAAGGAGCAATTAAAGATTTAAGGAGTAGAGCTTCTCGATGCTTGTAGCATTGTTGATTGGTATAGTTCATCATTATCATAGGGTGGAATCTTGATTTAGTAGTACATAGGTTCTTTCAGTTGGTTGAGGAAGGGTCCATAGGTGATAGATTAGATTGTGCTACAGTTAGAGACTCATAAAAAATGCATTCATTATGGAGCTTTGATTCTAGTACATGAACCATTTGGACATGATAGCTAGCTTGCTTTTGTCCTAGTTGTTTTCAGTGTAATTGGGATCATTGTGAGTTGAGTAAGTGGATGGATACATGGGCTCCACATTATCTTACTCCATTGTCTATCATACCTTCTATTAGAAATGATGACATGGAAAGTTCACTTGAGCATAACCATCTATCAGATCTTCTTTACCCAGTACATGTCTTTGCATTGGTTGCACCATAGGGGAATAATGAGAAATTAGGTTATTGGTTAGCACATTGTGTAAGAGGTAAACAAAAGCTTGCACGACTGATCACATTTGATGATGGATTCACATATCCTACTAGTTCAATTGTTGTTGTTGGAACATGGCTGCAGACATACATGCTTAGAAGGAATGGAATTCTTGCATTCAAAGACTATCACAAGCACAAAACAATTCTCATATATTCACATCTTATTATAGCAACAAGTGTGAAGTTGTTGAAGCATAAAAGAAGACCAAAAGTAAAAGAACTTTTTAGTATTACTAATGTTGATCATGAAGCCCTATTGGAGACCCTAAAATAAAGAGAGGACCCTACAAGAACATTCTACTAGGTATATTCACTTCTTATATTCTTTTGTTCATAATGATTTGGTGAACTGATGATTATCTTGTTTAATACAATAAGTTACTAATATTTTTTATAATATTGGAATGTAGGTACATCATGAAGAGTAGCCATGCATGAAGATAAAAAACCAAATAAGGAGCAGAATGAAGAAGACAAATCTATTCTATTTTTGACACTACAATTTTTTAAAACTACTATTTTTAACACTACAATTTTTGATAGTTGTGTATTGATGTAATAATGATGAAACACTTGAGATATTGTAAATGTAAACTTGTTGATTTAATGTAAGAAACAAAGTTGGTTTTACTTAATGCAATTTATGTGGAGGGACCTAAAAAATGATAATTTTGATAATACTAAAACCAAACTTTCACTGTGCCCCAATGCCAAAAACTTGAGAGAGGTAAAAAATAATGTTTTTACTTAATACTAACTAACCCTAGTGACACCCTTGTTTAGCCGCGGTGATCCTCCATCATTCACGACACCGAAGAGTCTCTAAGGTTCACTAAGTGCATTTTGAGGTCGATTCTATGTGGGTCATAACTCAGAGCTCATGGGGGATATTGATAAAATGTTGAATGCTATAGGATGGTCATGTTGAGGCCTAAAATAACTTATCTCATTTTTGAGAGATCACATTCCATTTGGATTCAACACAATGATCTCGCTCGATGCCAAAACTCATAGTGTGCCTAAGTTCATAGGTGAATCACTGTGTAACTTTGAAACAACTAATCTTGGTATTGAATCATTAGTTCCATTAGCTCCCAATGGGTGGGAAAACCCTAGTGACACCCTTGTTCTAGTTGCAGAGAGTCTCCATCGTTTGCGGCCACCTCGTACTGAAGAGTCTCCAAGGTGCTCTAAGTGCATTTTGAGGTTGATCTTCTGAGGGTCAGAACTCAAAGCTCATGGTGGCTATAGATGAAATGTTGAATACTACAGGAAGGTCATATCAAGGCCTACAATAACCTATCTTATTTTTGAGAGATCACATTCTGTTTGGATTCGACACAACAATCTCACTCGATGCCAAAACTTGTAGTGTGCCTCAGTTCATAGGTGCATCACATCATAACTTTGAAACTGCTAATCTTGGCATCGGATCATCAATACCATTAGCTCTAGATGGGTGGGTGAACCCTAGTGACACCCTTTTTCTAGCAATAGAGAGCCTCCATTGTTTGCAGCCATCCCATATCAAAGAGTCTCCAAGGTGCTCTAAGTGTATTTCAAGGTTGATCTTCTGAGGGTTGTAACTCAGAGCTCATGGGGGTTATCAATGAAGCATCAAATACTACATGACGTGTTGGTCTAATTTTTTACATAACTAACTTCTCTTAAAATCATGGTATAAAAATTAGATGTGAGTCCTTTTATTAGATCCTGGGGTTTTAGGTTTTGGTCTCATACTTTTAGTACCATTTAAAATCTATGTAAAGCCCTAGGTCTCACCCTCTTATTTTATCCTGGCGCAAAAGTTTTAAAAAAGTGAATGTTCTTTTACCGCCTGCTTTGAGGTCATTGTTGAGTCCTTTTGAAAATTTTTATCCCACTGTTGGATCCTATTTGAATCCATGGTTGTTGCATACTCGCTATAAAAAGTTGTGAGGTTGTTTCCTATAGTGATGTAGTGACCATCAGAGAACTATGTTGCGGTACTGAAAAATGAAGTCTAACACCGAAAAAAGTGTGTTAATATGAAAACATTGTGGTCATGTGCTATATCCCAAGATTGTTAGTATTAGAAAGGACACACAAGGAGAAACTCGTAAATGGTGTCACTGGAGTTGAAGTTTCTCTGGCAATTTTCTAAGTTGCTACTCAAAAAATCATCAATTTGCCAGTAGTGACATAGCGAGTGCTCGGATTTTAAAGAAAGTAGTAACCTTTTTAAGGTTGATGTGACCACAAAAATTCCCCATGCAGTCTCATAAATATGCATGACCACCTTCTCTGACACCAGTATTAATTGGTGAAGTTTTAATCAATGTATCTTTTGTTATCCATCACCATAATTATGAATCCATTGGAGGTCGTTGCTTCGCTACCCGAAAAATCATCAATTTTTCGGTAGCGACATAGCGAGGGCCCAATCATTGCAAAAGACATCATTCTTTTAAAATAGGTAGTGATTTTGAGGATCTCAAGGAAGATATTTTTCAAGCTCTGCTTTTATTTTTGTGAAGGTCATGTCATTCATAGTTTAATTTCCTAGCATCGATTTTGATGGGTTACAGGAAGTTGGTATCTCGCTAGCTAGAAAGATGGTAATTTTGCTGATAGCGATGTAGCGACCCGCCTAAAAATAACAAACATGGCAAGGCCAAGGAAGTGTGATGTAATTGAAAGTTTAAAATAATATATATGTGATTACATGTTAAGCTAGCTCAGCGCCAGTGGTAACTTGGACCCACTCCCCATGCATAAAATATGCAAAGAATTCTAATCGTTAGATCAAGCATGGATGAACGATACTCACTAACTTGCTATGAAAAGATGTGCAAAGATTATGTATAGAAAGCTAGCAAATGAGGGGCCCATCATTGTTCTCTTAAGAGTTGTTTCAAATGTCTGCCACACGATCAAAGCAAAATCAGTGGTTATCGCTATCTCACTATAACAAGATGCTTGAAAGTTATGCATAGCAAGGTAGCAACTTGATGACATTTGTCCCCAGTCATCAGTGGGCCCAGATTGAAATGCCAACATTGAAGGAAAGGTATAGATGGAAGCAGTTTATTGGTTTGACTACCAGCATGCTAAGAAGAAAAGTGAGTCAGCCTAGTTTTCATTCCTGGATCGTAGGATTTTTCAAGGATCAATCAAGCAAATTTAAAAGGAAGTATGATGCCACTCTATTTTTTCTATTTTGCGCATTTATGATGAATGAAATATTCATGTGTGAGAAAAATAGAGTATAATATAGGAGATTTCATTACTTCCAGTCTCACGCAAACAAAGATTTCACATTTTTTGAGCACAAGAGGCTGTTGATCATATTGTGTTAAGCCTGGCAAGGATGTGAAACAATTCCTCATTTGTTTGAGAGCAATTGCAGAGGTTTAGAGAAGAACAAGTTTGGCAAGTCAAGTAAGTACTCATATTACAACCTCTGTAGCATTCCAGTTCCTATTATTATGATCAAGATGCCTCCTAAGAAAGCATTTTCTAGGCAAGTTAATTATATGGATAGGAATGTCCATGACAATTTGCTAGAATTACTTCCAGAATCCACCACCGAGCCTGCACAAGTTAAAAGGTTAATTTCTTTAAACCCTAGGCTTAAGATTATTGATAGCCTATATGACAAGGGGAACTGGGTTAGGGATGCAACAACTATGAAAACTGGTCTTGTATTGTTTAAAAAGTGGTTTTCAGAGAGGAATTTGTTTGCCCCACATGCTAATGTCTAGAATTTTGATTTGGGAAAGCTAGTAGTTCCAAGTGTTTTCATGGATTATGATTTGCTTAAAGCCATTGCCAAGAATTATGACCAAGCTATTAGGGTGGTGAGAAGAAATGATGGTGTGCCTTTAATCTCAATTAGTCCTGAAGAAATTAGAAAGGTTTTTCACCTAGAGCCATTGTCAGATTATCATGTGCCGATTATTCTGTCAGAATTAGAAAATTAATACAAGGCAAAAAGGGATGTTATTAGGGGAGGTGCACTAAGGGCACACATTGGCATAATAGGAACTCTACCATTAATTACTATAGCCTCTAGGGAACCTTTTAAGAAGAGTCTTTTCACTTCCCAGGCTATAGAGATATACAGGACCCTCTGCCATGTTTTTGGTGAGGATGAGCAGGATTTCATGCCCATTGGCCTTATGTATATGATGGTTCAAATTGCTTCCTTTGGTGTAGATGTTATTTTTGATTTTGCTTCCTATTTGGCTGAAGAAATTCATACTGGTTTAGTTGAAATTGCGAAGGGCAAAGTGGAGAAAACTTTTGGCCACTATTCTCTATTGATGCATATGTTCTTGTTCAAGGGGGTGATATATTTTGGTAATGAGATGGAATTGAACAGAGAGGAGAATGGGGAAGCATTGCCAGTCTAGTTGTGGAGTGCAGATATGACCTAGGATGCAAATAATGCCAGTTTTGTCAGATTTGATAGGTATTTTGCTTCTAAATTGAGATGCCTCATATTAAGTAATAATCCTAGGATCCCTAAGACATTAATGAACCTCCTCAGGCCTATGGACAACCCCAATAACTTGAAAGTTTCACACAAGATATCATTCCTTACTCTATTTCTATTGTTTTCAGAATCTATGGTTTTAGGGGGAGCCCTCATGTTTTTCCCTACCAAGTACCTTTAAAAGTGGGAATGGCTGAAATTTTGTGACAATTAGGAGGAATGGAGGAGATGTTTTTGCTGAAAAGGTCATTGGGATCCATTTTTCCTACTTGTAATGTGGCACACCAATTTGTGATCACCAAAGGGGGTTGGATCTTTTTACATAAAATTTTGGATCAGTATATGATGGCTATCTCCCATCACTGTTTTTGTGATTTTGAGGGATTTTTTAATCAGACCTTGAGGCATAGAATTAAGTTGGGATAGGTCAAACATGATTCATATTATCTAGAGGACATTATAAGGAATGAATTCTCTTTGCAGGAGCAAGAAACTAAAAAAGTAAAATGGAGAGTTTATTCTTGGGTTTTAGAATTTATTCATTGTTTTGATCAGAAATATGGTCCTCTAGATAATGCTAATACATCGGATGACAAAATAAATAAGTTCATGAGTAACTTACCTAAAATAATGGAAGCTATGAATGAGAAGAAACATTTTTTTATTGATTCTTATCTTGATAAGGCTAGAGAGGTCATGAGGAGGTTGGCTTTCACTCATAATATAGGAGCTGGTCAAATAATTGTTCAAAAGAAGCCTGGTTACACTGTGATTCAGAATAAAAGGCCTCTTGTGGATAAAGGCAAACAAATAATGGGATCCACCAGTGCAGCCCAAGAGGAGAGGCCTGATGAACCTATTCCCAAGAGACAGAAGGTAATGAAAGAAGAGAGGCCTCAAGTTGAGGAATATTCACCCATTCAATCCCCTTTGAGGGTTGGAGAAGAACAACTCACTAGTGAGCAAATTGAGTAGATGGGATCACAGGGAGGTATCTTTATTACTCAAGTAGAATTAGATGAGGGTAACCCTCCATAACTGCCCCTACCAAGTTTGGATCTAACAGTAGCTAACTATAGAGGCAGGGAATTGGACCCTATGTTAGAACAAACAAGTCATCAATTTTTGGTTGATGACAGCTTTGTGAAATCGAGGGCTTTCCAGCAGTTCGCATGGAGGGAAAACATGAATATTTTTGAAGAGAGATGTAAAAGGTTAAAAATAGAGCATCTAGAAATGAATGAAGCTTCCATCCAGAAACAAGCAAAAGAAGAAATGATAAAAGAATTTAAGAATATAAGCCCTAAGGAGGGTAGGCAAATGGTGAAGGCATCTAACATTTTATTGTTACCAAATTGGGATATTGCTAATGCCTTAGTTTTTAGTTCTGTTTCAAACAAATTGAATTTGCAAGATCAAAATAAAAAGGACTTCAGGGGCACTTCATTTATTGAGGATCAAGCTGCATTGGTCAGTTGGTCATTAAGAAGAGGATCTAGAGCCACATCATCACAATCAGATGAGTCTGGATTGATGGGAAACATAATTGCAAGAAGGGTTGCTAATACCTCACATGTGCAAGCAACACACTGCAATGTGGATTCATCCTAGTTTCTTTTGGCCACTGCTAAGAAGGTAGAATAGGCTATGTTATAGTTACAGAGTAAATATGAAACAATTCTTGAGGCCTATAATAAGGAGGTAAAAAAGAGAATTGAGCTTGAAGCCAAGCTAATGGGGAAGTCCACCAAGCCAAGAATAACATACCCTTTTCCTCTAGTGGAACCTTTTAAATCCACCCCCCTTGTAGAAATACTAGACACACCCCAAAGGCCAGAATATTACATAGTTGAGGATTTTGAAGAAGAGAAAAGAAAGCTATGGGCCTTACATGTAGAGCTAAATATGCAATATGAGGATAAGCTTAGAAAGGCTCTAATGTATTTAGTAGATAAAATTGAATGGCCCTTGTTCTATGATCAGTTGGCAAGAGTAACAAGTGTATGGGAGGAGCTGAAAACCCATGATGAAACCCTATAGCCTATTGTTAATAAGTGGGGAAAAAGGGAGAAATAAATTACTCTTTTATGTTATTCAATTATAAGGTCTTCCCATGACCATATTGAAAAAATGTATGATGTTGCTAATGACCTATCAGATTTTGATAATAGGAGAATTGCTTTGCAACTGAAAATTGTTTCTTATTTAAGCAAGAACAAGAATAAAAAATTTGATTTGTTTCCTTGTGCCTTGGATAGAAAGAATAAATTGAAATATAAGGATAAATGGAGTAGAGAATTGGATGACATGTTCTACACAAGGATAAATATAGTTGTAAACGAAAAGGGGCATGCATGGTAGGCCACCACGATAGAGGAATTTTTTAAAGTCTAGTTATTTTTTGATTCTTTGAGACAAGAATTTGTTGGTTTTGATAACGAGGCTGACTATATATTAAAGAAGCAAGATGATATCCTGTAATTTAGCTGGCCCAATGATGCACAATTTAACACCTAGATGGTAGATATTGCTTCTCATGAGCAGTTAGAAGAAGGTGGTACAAATGATGATGAAGAACAGGAAGGTGAGGTGTATATCATTGACACATCAGCACCAAATCTGAAAGAAGAAGAAGGTGAAAGTCACCAGTTAGTTCCACTGTAGGAAAAGAAGCTTGAGATGTGGACATGACAAAGGAGCTATCAGATGAAAAAGTAATATTGCCTATTCAAGATGAAAGTAGTGAAAATCCAAGGGAAAAATTTGGAGGCACCATAGGATAACCCTTTGTTGGCTAGTTTGGTAGCCACATATTTTGAAGATTTGGAATAGTAGGTGACAAATCAAAAGTTGGTGATTTACGACAGTAGCAAAAATGGGCCTACCCAAAGAATATTTTGACGCACAAAAATGGGCTGATCTTGGCATCAAATTGTTAGCGTTATTAACTTTGGATGGGTGGGTAAACCCTAGTGATGCCCTTGTTTTGACCACATAGAGCCTCCATCATTCATGGCCACCTCATACCAAAGAGTCTCCAAGGTTCTCTAAGTGTGTTTTGAGGTCGATCTTCCGAGGGTTGTAACTTAGAGCTCATGGGATCTATTGATGAAATGTCAAATGCTAAAAGACGGTCATGCTGAGGCCTACAATAACCTATCTCATTTCTAAGAGATCACATTCCATTTGGATTTGGCACATTGATTTTGCTCGATGCCAAAACTTGGAGTGTGCCTTAGTTCATAGATGCATCACTGCGTAACTTTGAAACCGCTGATCTTCGAATCAAATCATTAGCTTTGTTAGCTTAAGATGGGCGAGTGAAACCCAGTGACACTCCTGTTTTGATTGCGATGGCCACCTTGTACCAAAGAGTCTCTAAGGTGCTCTAAGTGCATTTCGAGGTTGATCTTCTGAGGGTCATAACTTAGAGCCCTTGGTGGCTATCGATGAAATGTTGAATGCTATGGGATGGTCATGTTGAGGCCTACAATAACCTATCTCATTTCCAAGGTTCTCTTAGTGTGTTTGGATAGGTGAACCATAGTGACATCTTAAGGGATTGCAAAGATCATTTCAAATTAAACATATATGATAGCATTTAAAATTTAACATTGCATCAAAATTTGATAATAAAGGTTGTTAAAATGTTATTCACAAATTATTGCATTTGAATCAAATATAACAAACATGATCAAAATGAATGATATTCCATAAACATGAATAATACACATGATCCACGATAAATTGAACAATACTATACTAAATTAATATGTATATCATTATGCACATAAATGACAAAAAATATATTAAAATACATGTATCCATAGACAAATTATGCAAATATATATCAAAGTTCATGTATCCATAGAAGTATTATGTATATATATATATATATATATATATATATATATATATATATATATATATATATATATATATATATATATATATATATATATATATATAGATCCATATACAAAATGTGGTTGATCATGACATCAAAATGTGTATAATATCAATGTTTCTATTGGAATTACAAGTGGAAAGAGTAGAATTCTTTGGGGGGGGGGGGGGGGGTGGTTGTTGAATCAATAGTTTAACCTTGGACCCATAAAAATTTCACCATATATTCAACATATGCATTTAACAAGTAAGTTGAAATAGCATGTAGAGCATAAGCATCTAAAACATTTAATCATGTAAGCATTCACACACATAACACCAAATATGATTACCCAGAAACCCTCCAAGTGAGAAGGTAAAAATGGGGTGGAAATGACACCCAGAAATCTTCACTACTACAACAATAAAGTGTATCCAATGAAGGTTACAATGATTTGACCATGAAATGTGATCTACCCTATGAAAGGTTTGCCCTGTTAAAGGCTTACAAAGACTATTAGGTCTTACCTTGTTAAAAAATTTCAACACCCTATTAAAAGTGTGCCTTGTTAGAGGACTTTAACTAACAATTAAGTAAGCACCCTATTAAAGGATTTCATATAGCCTATTAGGACTACTCTGCTTAAGAGATTTCAAATAAAATCACCTGTTAAAATGTCTTAGCATAGATCCTGCGATTGGCACTTGCTTGCCTGATAATAGATCATCTCTAAACAATATCTTTCTTGATCCTTCTTGATCAGATGTGTCAACTTTTTATCCTTTTCCTCTATACTCTACTCTTGTCTAACCGATTCAACAATTCACTCTTTCTTGTAAGTCACCTTGAATGCTCTGCATGTAAACTATCTTGTTTCTCCTCCAACTCTCATTGAAAGTTTAGGGTTTTCGTCCTCCTTAAGAAGAATTTGGTTGCTTAGGGTTAGGTATGAATCTATGATTGAGATTCATCCATTTTATCGCTTAATCCTTCCCATTTTTTGATTGGTTGTATGTAATCACATAGGGATTCCAAATAGAGTATCATCCTTATCTTCAAATATCAAAATCTTATCTTTAAGTTGGCTCAAAAATGGTTTACATAGTTGTTTGTGCCATTACAAACAAATATGTCAAAACTGTGTCACTTAGAATATGAAGTATCTGATGCTCAACATGCATTGTTCTATATACCATGACTCAGCATCTAAATTGCTAGGCATCCACTATTTACTTAGCTCTTGAATCACTTAGCATGGTCTATCTGCTCGGCACCTGAGTGACTCATCACTTGAGTGACTTGACACTCATTGCAACTTGGCATGGTCTAATATTTACATGTTTTGCTCAACATATGTTACTAGTTTGGCATGAACTAAGGAAATGGCTTAAGTGTGTTGACACTCACTTGTCAAAACTAGTCTACAATCAAAAATCTCCCCCTTTGACATGAGTGTCAAAAACACTTAAATATACAATATTATCCTTAAATTCTCAAGCATAACATATCCATGACTCAACTTATATACAAAACTTCAAAGTTTTAAAATTCTGTAATAACCTATATACCTCAAAATTGATAACTCCCCCTTAGTTAATGTGTTTGATTTGTATCCAAAATCTATGCTTCTCTTTGACTTCAATACGCTGTATTTGATACTCTTTCATATGATATGCTCTGTCTTGGTTGATATCTGTATCTGTTTACTGCTTTCTTTAATGGTGTATCTTCAAAAATGTATATCACCCCAATGATGTAACCTCTGCTACTATGCTCTGTCTTCCTCTGTTTTTATCTCCCCCTGTATTATATCTCCCCCATGTTATATTTCTCCCCCTTTTTGACACTTATGTCAAATGGGCTGTACACCTATAATGTGTTTGTCTAAAAATGATTTATGGACTTCCAGTATGATCTTGAGGGCTGCATCCCAGTTGTCACATGCAACATCCAATGACTTGATTTGGATTGCAAGCTCGGTAGTAAGGTGCACTAGGGCATCTAAAGTAGAAAGATTGGGGTCTTTCTTTTGCAGAGTCTTAGCATAACCTAGTTCCTTGTGCAATATCTCCATGTGCGGGGTAAGTAATATGTATATACATGTCAATTTGGATCTTATGCTAGCCTCATCTGTTGTTAGTACAACTAATTGACTTTGTGTCTGAAGCAATGTTCTGAAATACTTCTCATTTTGAGTTGGGTTCTAAGGTATCTTAGTACCTGATATGTTGAGGTTTCTCTCTATACTCAAAATATGACTCCTAGTCTCTTGAGTAAAGAATGTAGGATCACATAGCTTTGTGTACAATGAGAATATATTCTCAAGTACCTTCTTCACCTCTTCAACCTTAGTTGCCAATGCAACTTGAGTTAGTGCTATTTCATTAGATATTTTCTCATTCACCTTTCCTTGAAATTTTTTCCCAGACCATTCTAAAAGTTTTGCAATAGTATCAAGGTCTTCATTACTGACCTTTTCCACTATATTTGTTAGTTGTTCTATCAGAGGCTTGGTCTCTTTAGGAGTTGGTAGGCTGAATGCATCTAAAAAGATGTCCTTTATATCTTGTAGTGCTTGCTTCTGCCTATGTTCTCTCATGAGCATTTCTTGATGTTTTTTGTTTTCTAAGGCTTGTTGTAATATGCTTATTTGCGCCAATGTCATAGTGTCACAGTCAAATTTTGGAATCACAATTTCTTCATCAAGGATTATCTCTCCATAGTGAATTACTTTATCAAGCTTTGATGAACTGGGGCTTGGCACTGGGATTTGCAAAGTAATGGATTCCATGCTTGGCTTCTGAAGAACCTGTGTAGAAGGAGTGCCAGATGTTGGTAAGGCTACCAAAGCTTGAATGGCCACTTGTTCGTTCACCTTAGGTTTTGTCTCTTTAGGCTTGCCCTGATCTATCACTATGACTTGGCTAGCACCTTTCTCTTGTGCTATAGGTATAGATGAGTCTATTTGTCATGTTTGTCATCCTACAATTATACTTGTTTCTTTTGCTTTCTTCTCAACAAAATCAATTTTAACACTTGTATCAATCTTGGTAGATGTGATATCTAGCATTTGAAGTGAAGATTGTACATTAGTAACTGAAGGTGGTTCTTGTGTATTCACCTTTTCCCTTGTGACCTCAGTTATTGTGTTTTGCAATTCTTCTACACTGACCAAAACTAGATTTTCACAAAGTTTAGCTTGAAGTATAGATTGGTCTAGAATCTTCTTCAAGTCTTCTATAGTAAGTTGATTAATGTTCTGAGCTAAAGCATCATAAAAATCCTTAACAATTATAGTCTCATTTGTTACACTTGTGTCATGAGGAGGATTGACATTATGCATTTGTGTGTCCTACACACTTTGCTACTGCTCAGCTATTGCCTTCTCATCATCTTTCTTATCTACCTCTCTCCTGACTGTATTGTATTTACCATCATCTTTCTTATCATCATCTTTCTTGTTGTCATCATTGTCATCTTCATCTTTATCATCATCTTTACCCTCTAAAGGATCAACTTCTCCTTGTTTAACTGTGGTCAGCCCATAAACAAGTTTCCAAATCTATGTTCATTTTTTCACAACATCTTCAATATTATTTTGGAAAATGATGAACGCTCTATATTTTTTTGTGAACCTAACTCCATATTTCTTATCAGGCATCATGGCATATAATGCCTCTTCCACTTGATTTTTCTCTTCTTTTCCAAGTTTATCAAAATCAATATGTTTCAAACCAAATAAATCTGCATTGCTTTTGATATTTTCACATAAATTTTCAAGATTAGATAGGGGATTGTGACTTACTACTTTAAATTGGTTATTCTCATATGATTCTGTCATTTCTTCATCTAAATCTGGTTGTGCCACATATTTTCTTCTTTTTCTTTTCTGCGCTTGGCCACCTTGCTTTGTTTGCTTTGTCTTTTCCTTTTCCTTTTCCTTCTAAGTTGTAGCATGTGTGCTAGCTCTAGTGGTAGGTGTTGTGGGCTTGGTCAGGCTAGGTTTGAAAATCTTCTTTGCCCTTGCCATTGGGTGTGCCCTAGCCTTCCTCTTCTTTGGCTCAGTAGGAGTAGGTGCTTCCCTGGCTTCTCCCTCAACACCTTCAGTTTCCTCCTCTTCCTTGTCTTCTCCCATGCCTTGGTTCAAAGCTAGAGGTTATTGTGGTTGTTCTTCCTCTTCATCCTCTTCTTCTTCTTCTTCTACACCTTCTCCAAATTTTTCTTTTAGCTTCTTAACCAACTTATCTTTCTTTTTGAGTGTAGAGGCAATTTTCAACTCCATGGCAATATTTGAGTTTACCATTTCATAGTTGCCAAATATCTTTGCAGTTTTATCTATTTCTTTTGCTAGGAGTATAGTGATGGCTACTGAGGCTTCATCAACATTAATTTCATATCCTAAGGGTCTTATCCATCTTACCATTGGTATGGTAGCTTGCACATATGTGTAATCAACATCAACAAGGAAACATATGTCACTGTAATGTTGTTCAACCAATGAAACTATTATCCTCATTCTTTCCTTCATTGATTTCTTAAAATCTTCAAAGTAACTTGTTATCAAGGTTTCAAAGTTTTCTCCCATCTGCTCAATGAACTCATTGATTTGTATTGCAATTGACCTATTCATCTTCCACCCTATAGTACCAAAAGAGGGAAATGTATTCTATACATAAAAGAATATGTAGACTAGAATTGAACCAAATTTTCATTGTGCACTCTTGGTTTTTTTGACAGCTCCAAGATTCTCCATCAGTTGCTGTAATTATAGTTCTACCAGATCATATTTATGATCTTTCTTTACAATCTTGTAACCAAAATCCACAACTATGTAGGGTAAACTATTCAATCTACTATATTGATAGAATTTATGTGAGATTACCCTTATAGAAAAGTTTAGCAGTGGATCAGTGATGATATTTATAATCATACCTCTCTTATTCCAAACTACTCCAATGTTCTTCTCAATCACTTCCTTGGAGTCACTTCTAAGTGTCTTTGGCCAATCTAGGGTTGGGTAGCTAGTAACCCTATGAATTATTCTCTTGGTGATCTTAATTGGTCCTCCTTCCAGCCATAAAGAACCATCATGAATTCTACTTAGAACAATTTGTATCCACTCAGTTTTAAACACATTTGGAAATTCTAGGGCTCATGTTAAATCCTTTGTCTCAATGATTTTGTATTCCTCCTTCAACACACCATTCACACACAATATGTTATATGCATATATAATCTCCATGTCTCCTATACCTCCTATTTTTCAATTGTAACACTTCCTCACATTTTGCACCATAATTACATTTGGAAAGATCATTGACAATGCTCCCAAAAGATCTTGTTTATAGCCAATGTCAGGAATGGCTTTAAATGTGGGTTACTTAACTTCTTTACTGACAAGATGAACATTTAAAACCTCATTCCCTTCAACATTTTTTGAACTAGATGCCATTTTGTCAAATTGGGGTTTATGCAAAAGTAAACTGTGTAGTTTGGCTTATGATAAATAGCTTGTGAAATTTGATAAACTGATATGAGATCGTTGCTAAATTCTTCTACAAATTCTTTGGATAGGTTTATGAATCACCTTCTACTCTACTTGCTCTTACTTGAATTTGAAATGATGAATAATGAGAAAAAAATTGATCATATACCCTTCGAAAACCTTACATTTAATGCTGAGTGCTTACACAGCTGTAAGCTCGACATTAACCAATTTTTGGAATCACTCGACATCCATTGATACTTCCATCAGTTAGTAGTTACTACGTGTTCAACATCTACTAAATTAGTCTAATAGCTCGGCATCAACTAACATTCCACTTGGCACATATAAGAAATTTTTCATACTCGACAATAACATGAAAAACATGAAGATTTGTCTTGAATTTATAACATCTTGCATCTTTGTTTATGCTAATTTTTTCTTTTCAGTACTATCTTCTTTTGGAACTGATGCATAATATAACCTTTAAATGTTAGTCCCACATATCTCTTCTTTGCTTAGTTTGATGAGGTGTGACCACTTGACCTATTGGGTGAAGTGATCCTTTCTCCATTTGATGTGTTGCAAACATCTTTCTTTTTCCATGTCTTTCTCATCTTGTCTCTGATGTGTTTAACATTTGTCTTCCCTTTTCCTTTGTCTGATTCACAACTTGGTGTCTTTGACCTAGTTGGACAATGCCTACTGATATAACTAGTTTTCAAACAATTGAAACATGTGGTTTAAATTAACTAGCTTTGATAGTTGCCTCTAAAGTGTTTCCTAATACAATTCTCAAGGATATGTCCATATTCTTGACAATAATGGCAGCTATATCTTGTGTTATAATCCCAATTATAAATATTGCCATTGTTTCTTACCTTTTTTGGCTTGTTTCATGACCACATGGGCTTGGATCTACATTCAAAAGCTCTATGTCCATGCTTCTGACAATTGTAGCAATATCCTTCAAATCTTTGTGTATGCATGGTCCTGGTTCTGCATTCATGTACTTGGTGTCCTTGCTTGTTGCACTTATGACAATGAGTCATGTTCTTAGGCTTGACATTTTGATTTGTGTACTTGCTCCTACACATATTAGTAGTATGTCCTTTCTTACCACAATTATGAAAAGTAGGTTTGGAGTTCTTACCTTTGATGTTCCATTCTTCTACAACTTTGGATGATTCTCCTTCTTCAGTGGTTGTGAAGCCCAATCCTAATATATCATTTTTGGATCTAGAAGATCTCAACAATTGCTCAAAGTATTTGAGGGCTTCATTTGGCTTGTTGAAACTTTTAGCAAATTCCTTTTCTCTCTTTAGGTCACTTTACAATGGTTCATTCTACAACTTTAGTGTAGTTACCTCAATGTCCTTAACATCTAACTCATGATGAACATTCATCATTTGACTTAGTGTATCCAATTGCATGTTATAAGTCTTGGTTAGCTCTGTTGACTTCTCTTCAGGTTTTTTGGCTAGAATTCTTTTGTCTTCTTACATCATGGCCTTGTCTTCCATAGCTTTCTTATTTTGTTCAGTTCTCACAAAACATCATGGCTTGAGATTCTTACTCTAGTTTGAGATTTATGATTTCCTCAGGTTGTATTCTATTCTTTTCCATCAGATCTACAACTGCTACATCAAATTCATTAGAGTCAGCATTGGCAAATAACATGGTAGTGTCAATATCTCTATATTGTGTGTCAATCTCTACAATAGCAATTTCTTTCCTTCTCTTCAAGGATTTCTTTAGTTCCTCTCTTGTCTCATTTAGCTGATGTAGTATGAGATGTATTTCAATCTCCTAATTTTTAATAGTCTTTCCCAACTTTTAGATCTCCATTTCAAGATCCTTTTCTCAAAGCTGCAAAGCTTCTTTTTCTAAGAACTCTAGCTCTAATACCAATTGTTGGAATTACAAGTGGAAAGAGTAAAATTCTAATGGTGGGGTGGTGAATTAGTAGTTTAACCTTGGACCCATAAAACTTTCACCATTTATTCAAGATATGCATTTAACAAGTAAGCTGAAATAGCATGTAAAGCATAAGCATCTAAAACATATAATCATGTAAGCATTCACACACATAACACCAGATATGATTACCTAGAAACCATCCAAGTGAGAAGGTAAAACTTGGCTAGGGATGATACCCACAAACCTTCACTATTGTAGCAATAAAGTGTACCTAATGAAGTTTACAATGATTTGACCATGAAACATGATCTACCCTATAAAAGGTCTACCCTGTTAGAGGCTTACAAAGACTATTAGGTCTTAGCCTATTAAAGGATTTAAAAAATCTATTAAAAGTGTGCCTTATTAGAGGACTTTAACTTACAATTAAATAAGACCTATTAAAGGATCTCATACAGTTTGTTAGGACTACTCTGCTTAAGAGATTTAACCAAAATCACCTGTTAAAATGTCTCAGCATAGATCCTACAATTGGCACTTGCTTGCCAGATAAAAAATCATCTCTAAAACATATCTTTCTTCATCCTTCTCGATCAGATGTGTTAATGCTGCATCCTTTTCCTCTATACTTTGTTCTTCTCTAATTGATTCAACAATTCACTCTTTCTTCTAAGTCACCTTGAAAGATCTGCATGCAAATTGTCTTGTTCACTCCTTGAACTCTCATTGAAAGTTTAGGGTTTTTTTCCTCCTTAAGAAGACTTTGGTGGCTTAGGGTTAGGTATGAATCTATAGTTGAGATCCATCCATTTTGCCACTTAATCCTTTCCATTTTCTGATTGGTTGCATGTAATTGTATAGAGATTCTAAATACAGATTCATCTTTATCTTCAAATATTGAAATATGATCTTTAAGTCAGCTCCAAAATGGTTTACATAGTTGTTTGTGCCATTAAAAAAAAAAGTCAAAACTGTGTCACTCAACATATGAAGTATCTAATGCTTAACATGCACTATTCTATATACTGTGACTCGATGTCTAAATTGCTTGACATCGACTATTTACTCAGCTCTTGAATCACTCAACATGGTCTATTTGCTTGGCACATGAGTAACTCAGCACTTGAGTGACTCGACACTCATTGCAACTTGACATGGTCTAATATTTACATGTTGTGCTCAACATATGTTACTAGTTTGGCATGAAGTAAATGGCTTAAGTGTGTTGACACTCACTTGTAAAAAGTAGTCCGAGATCAACAGTTTTTGTATACAATGTGGCATATGCCATCTCAAAATGTGTCATGATGCATCCTATGACAACTATACTATTTTGTGCTATTGGTGATGATCAAAATGTACCATCTTTACTGAACTAGGTGGCCTGGATGCCTCCTACATAAACAAAAAAGGAAGACCCAAAGTTTGACTACTAAATTTATACAATTCTATGTATCTAACATTGAATTACTCAAATGCATAATGATCCTTTTTTTAATGAAGATTTATAGTATTAAAATTTCATCATAAATGCCTCTCTCATCGACCTCCTATACTGGTTAGGAGTCCTCTCATATGTCTTCGACAATGCTTGAACCTTGTTGATTGTGGCCTGTGTATGTTCAAGTATGTTTTTTAGATGAATCTACAATGTAACCTATAAAATTATAATTCATATCATGCTAAATTTATAACATATAATCAAGAATTCAAACTTCAACTTACCTCTGTCGAATCCTCCTCTTGATATAATGGTTGCATCAACAAAGATACAAAACTTTGGCATCCAACCTCTTGTGCACTAGGTGTTTCCTATGAGATACAAAATGCTAGTTGTTAATATCATGAAAAATCTATTTTGAATTTATTTATGAAAATAAGGAAAATAAAAAATAAATGATACTTATGATAGGGCTCTCACTACAAATGGAAATGCTAGAGGGTTTGCGATGTGGAATCTACCTAGACTCATCACTAGTAGCCATGCCCTATACAATAAATAATGTAATTAAATTTCATTACCACAAACATTTTACAAGAATGCATTGATATTTAATCACTTTAAAAGCACCTAATTACCTTTCCCTTGTCAATGGGTTGTGCCTCACCCCCCACACTCTACCCTCCACTTATAGGTGATACCTGCAAGAGAAAAGAAAGATTAGAAACCATATATGCTCCAATATCAAATAGAAAAAATAATGAGAAAACAACATAATGTACTATATATTTCTCAAGGCCAAATGAAATAGCTAAGAGCATAACATTATCAACCTATCTCAGCTCCTCCTAAGTCATCAACTAAACATGAATGAAGATCACATACATGTATAAGTCAGTATGGGTTAAAATTACTCTATTATAAAGATTAACTTTAAATCGCATATATCGTAACAAAAAAATGTACCCATGTATTGACACAAAAGGATTCCATGCCTCTACATGCCCGTCCTCTATCACATTAGGGTGTGTAGTCTCTATATGTGCATCTACTTTGTCATCCTCAAACACAAATTGATACTTAGAAAGATCACCTATGGGACCCAGACAAATATTCTTGCACATTATGTAAGCATGGGGCACACAAACATGTTATGAGCTCATTGATGATGAACTCATGCTAGCATCATTAATACATGGAGGCAACACTAACCTAACCTGGGATATCAATAGGCTACTCAATCTATGGATGACTCTAATAGTTTGAGAGGTAGCCTCTGCAATGATATCAGGATGTTGTACTAGAGGAGGGGGAGACATTAGTAGGGGGACAAAAGTGCCAACTTTCTTCCACTGGGCAAAGGGTCTATTCTGAGGAGCTACTTCTCCTACACCCACGTTGGGCCTCATGCTCCAATAGTTCACCTTGAGGTGCAACACAAATTCAACATACAATTCTTTAATGAAATAGAATGGTACCTTTAAATTGTTGTGTTGAGGAATGTGAAAAACCATCCACCAACAATCCCAAAAGTTCACATGCATAGCCTCACTTGTGCACCATTTAATTGATAATTTGGGCTTTGTGTGTTCTACTTGTTTACCAATTTTTGGGTCTACAAAAAGACTAACTATATCATCTTTAGTTATATTTAGGGATGCAACATCATCATAGTCCAACCCATCATCAAACATGGCATGCATTTGCTCACGCCAGTGAAGAGCAACATTTTGTTCATTGGTAACTATTTCAATATTATCCACTATGGTGTTTAACATGGATAACATGGGAGCCAATATAGGTATATTTTTATATGTGATTTGCAAAACCCTCGGTTTGGCAAGATTTTCAAATATCAAATCTTCAATTTGAGGAGGGTTTTAAGTGGGTAGGGGATTGTTTGGTGGATAGTTTTGAGGGGGTACTAGATCATTTGGTGGAGGGTTACGAGGAACATTGTTTCCTGCCTTAGTATCATCATTTGGGTCAGCCATACCTATTAATTTGCAAAACATTATTTTTATTAAAAACAACCTAAATTTCAACAATTTCTATTAGAAAAACCTAATTTTTAACAATTTCTATTTAAAATAACTAATTTATAATAATATTCATTCAAAACATTTAAAAAAACAAAAAAAATACTTACCTTTATTTGATACCCATTTGAAAATCCAATACCTGAATGGAGCTCAATAAAAAAAAAAAAAAAAAAAAAAACAATGCAAAAAGCTCTCAAATTTTGTTTTAAAATCTATTTCACAAGTTTCAAGTATCTGATTTCATATCGAATACCCAATATGATATCGGGTACTTGATATGATATCAAATAGTTGATTACCGATCGGATACTCAAAAAGTCTTGGTCCAAACTTTTTAGCCTTGGCATTAGGATGGGTGGAAAAAAGTCAGAGTGGATTTTGAAATGCTTTTAGATGTTTTCAAACTCCAATTTTTCACATCACCACTTTTTGGCACACCATGATCCTGCACATACCCACCTACAGATGTAAAAGAAAAGAAAATCAAAGTAGCATTGCTTAAAGGCTCTCATTTGCAGGAAAATAATTCTTATCGAAGTTAGCTCAAATGAACAAGTGTTTATCAATATCTACATTTGATATCATGAAGATGCTAATAAAATATTTTGCATACAATGCCAATAAATCCTTTTCAAAAGGTTCAAAAAGTAAGGAAATTAAAGGTTGGTACATCCTAAAAAACCAACCATCCATGTAATAATTACTTACTAAAATATAATTTAAAATAATTGCAAGATTCTTCAAAGGACAATTTGAACCTAAAAACATACCACGTAGTAAACCAAAAAATCATTACAATCTAAAACACATGTAGATATTACCAAGTGACAAGTTGCTAACAAAATATCTTGGGTCCACTCAAAGGGCCTTGAAACAAAAACTCACAAATCTCGAATAACAATAATTGTAGGAGTTATTCCATTTCAATAGTAATCAGTATATTGAATGGACAGTTGATACTTAGCACTATACAAAATAGACAACTACTAAAATACTGACAATTAAAAATCCAATTTAAACTTCATTCATACGAATATGTCAAATAGCTTTTAGTATGTGAGCCTTCTCAAATTTGTGATTATTTGAAATAATCTGACCCCATATTTGTGGTGGTTATTAAGAAAATTTATAATAATGAAAAAATAGATGATTTTTTATTTTATTTATTATTTTAAAGATTAAGGAGTCTTATATTATTGTTCATATACAAAATAATTTTAAATTTAGTATATAAAGTTTTTCAAATATTTTTATAATTAATTTTTTAAATATAAGATACTATCATTGTATTTAGATTTTATTTATTTGTTTATTTATTTTGATCGGTAAATGGCCAAGGCCATGATAATTTTATTAATAACAAAAGTAACAACAGCTTTCTCCGTTCAAACGGGCACTGGTAGGAAAGAACGAAGAAGAAAACCTCATGTCTTGCTTGGGACTAAAGTCCTATATTATTACATCTTATAAAAGAGGCATACCCCAGTGACCTACATACTAGTTTATTTAATAACATTAAGAGCAATACTTGGATGAACTTTGACAATTTATTCCATCCATTTTACATAAAATTGCTACTATATGAAAGAGGACCAAATTTGTTACATCCAATTCCATATCTATGCTACTATCTTCAAAATGATTAGCCTTAATCGCATCCTGCAACAAAACATCCCTACCAAAGAAACTATCCAGCAGCTAACCAACATCTGATGTTAGAACAAGTTTCTAAACATATACCTCACAAAATTGTTGAAACGTACCTTAAATTGACAAACTCAAAATTACAACTGAATCGAATACTATTAGAATTTAGAATGATATTTAAGAAAAAACTACCTATTCTAGCCAACATCCACTTAATAAGATAGGATATAGACCAAATTCTAGCTAAATCACCTATTATGCTATCAACTAAATTACATGAAATAACAACATCATACCTGTAGATGATAAAAGAACCATACTCTCCTATACTACCTAAATAATTACATAATTATACTTCAAACCTAGCCTTCCTCTGTGTTTTGAATCAATCTCATAAATTAAAACCAACATAAACACACCCATATTGAAATTAGATATGTCTGAACAGTCAAGCATATGGAAATGATCCAAATTCACCCTTCGAACCACTCCTTACTGCAACTTCTAGTATTGAAATTACAGAGATTCTAACCGAAGAAAATATCTTATGAGATTATCAATCATCCAAAGTAATGTCAATAAAAATGGAAGCCCACTCAGAATTTAGGGCTCCTACACCCAAATAATGATTCTAGAAGCTACAACATAAGGTCATCCTGACACATGAGATCCATTCTTTAATAGATTCTAGATCTATAATTCAATTTAAAACATCTGGATAAATTTTGAGCCTGACAATAAACATATTTATGATGGTTGACATAGAAGCAAAACCATAACCCTAACCACAACCGCAACAATTGACAATAATTTGAATGCCCAAGAAATATCATATATGCATCTATATTGCCTTTGTTAGGTTACATAGCAGTCTGCATTCAGGATCCTAGAATAGAAGCAAATACATACTTGAAGCAAACACTCCCCACTTAATGTTGTAATGCTTCAAATAAATGACCTACTAACTTTTCGAATAAACATCATACCTATTTCATCATACCTGGTATTAAATATTCTAGTCATTTAAAGTGAATACCACAGATCCCATAACTATCTATGACCAGGCAAAAGAAAAACTTAGCAAAAATCCATACAAGCTTTGTATATACGTCAAAGCTACCAATCTATATATATATATAACCCCAAGTTTTGTTACCTTTTACTACATTAAGCCTTCTCTATATACATCTTTTGTTACTAGCCAGAAAACCCCTAGTATGTCGAAACATTCAGTATTAAACTTATCAAAATGTATCTAAATGATATTGGAGTTTCAGAGTACTCGATTCCTACCCTATAAAATATTACAAAAATTGGGTTCCAAACAACACCCGAGATCTTACATACTGAATACTTACAAAAGATAAAGATCCAACCTTAATGCAACATTCAGTTTTCTACATCCCTAGACCTTTCTTATTTCCTCCATGACACCATGATCACCTTTGGAACTTCAATAGATTCGTCCACATCCACGTATGGTGGCATTTCGAATGAGACCTTATTTCTGCTCATCTTCTTCGAGTTAACGGTATGGAATTCTAGCTCACTTAGGTCATCAAATTTCACTCTCAGCTGCACATAGACCATGAAAAATTTAAGGTAATCTGAGACCCACTTGTTGTTTTCCTCTACAATTATCCTTCTCCATCGTAAGAGAAAATTAACATTGGCCTCCATCCATGGCCATTCCTTATAGAAGGCCATGCTTTCCCTTACTATGAGGGATTGCTGATGAGGGGCTGTCTCTAGCTCTACAGAACCCAAAGGTAACCCCATATACCTTTTAGGTAATGGGATTCTAAATTTATCATCAATGATATGAATTGCCTTCTCCAGTCCTTTCCTCCAAACTGGGTCAAAAAGCTCGAAACAGAGCCTCACTATATCTTCTTTCTAGATTTTTGCCCTTATCATTACCCCTATGAAGGAGCCAATTATGGAGCTATTGGTTCTCCAAGTTGCGCTATAGTCAAAAACATCCTCTCCCATAGCTTTGATAACCGCAAATCAAGTCATATCATCTACCGCCCTTAGTAGACAACCCCAAAAAGGCCATTGTCCTGTTTTCAGTTGTATGAAAAACGTGGATATTTGTCTCCATCCAAGCTGGAATTAGGGTATTAAGGGGAAACAAATTAACATCTATTATTGAAACAGCTCCACCAATAGCTTATCCTAATAAATCCTAATTTGGTTCTGCAACTTATGTCCTCATTATTTGTTCTAGAACTACGCCTTCTATGATAACTGCCATCATTATGGCTTGACACATCTCACTTCTTAATGAAGCCTCACATGTGAACTCCCTTACCTCATCGTACTTAACTAGTACGACATACTATAAGATTTGGAAGCCGTTACAATAGTGGGATCCTTCAAGTGCCTTCTAATGATACACTTTGTACAAAAGCTGCTATAAGAGAATATTATTTGAAAAAGCAAATCTATAAGGATAAGATAGTAGGGGGATATGCAAGAAAGTCCTAATTTATGTACTATCTAATGAATATAAATACCAAAATAATTAACCTCCTTATACATATATCTTATTCTAACCATTCTTTAACGTAATTAAACCTGTAAGATCTTCAAAAACTAGGATGGCTAAGTATAGGGGGAGGATTTCTACTTTATATATTAAAAATTGTATGTTAACATAGAAATTCCATCCACACCCTTATTAGCTAACCCATCAGCTTTGACATTACCTTCTCTAAAAATATGAGTAATATGAATATCCTCGAATTTATCTAATATCATAAGGGTATCTTGAAGCTTTGAATTTAACACCCAATTTGGCGTCTTTTTCTTCCTAACCACATTAAGAACAATATGAGAATCACCTTCTATTATGATTCTAGACAAGCCTAGTTTCTCACAAAGTTGTAATCCTTTCTTTAGGGCTACTAATTCAGCTATATTGTTTGAAGACAGAGGCAGCGGCGAAGCCAACTTTGCTAACCATTTTTTGTGCTCATCATTGATAATGCAACCAATACCAGCTATCCCTGGATTACCTCAGGCTGCTCCATCAAAATTCAATTTATGCCACCCTTGAGGAGGTGGGACCCACTTGCAGTTCACTCTTGCTTCCTTGTTGCGAGAAGAGTGAACGAGTGGAGGGTTGATAATGGTGGGCCAATTTTTCTTCATAAACACATCCCATGTCGAAAATGAACCTTCTTCTTTAGAAGATTTCTTAAGATGAGCATTAAGCACTTCCACTATAGCAGCTTCTAATTTTAGTAAAAACCTTTCTTTGTTCAGCACTTTCTCTTGAAAGATGCGGTGATTTCTCTCCTTCCACAATTCCCACACCACAATCAAGGGGAAAATATGCAAAAGCTTGTTATATACCCCACCTATCAAATTTTTGGGCCATGATCTAAGTAAACTTTTGATGGAGTTTTGCAAAGGAGTAGCCCAACTGAGATGATCCCTCAGCCATTCCCAACAATTGAGCGCATAAGGACAATTGAGGAATAGGTGATCTACATTCTCATCGCTTTGCTTACATAAAACACACCAATGAGGGCCTATAATACCAAATCTTAATAACCTATCTGCGATCAACACCCTCTTTTGAAGGACAAGCCATAAAAAGAATTCGGCCTTTGGAAGACATGCCACGTCCCAACACAGATTAAGTGGCAATTCAATCTTAGACCATTTATGAGATTGAATGATTGCCTTATAACCTTGTTTCACACTATATGTGCCATCCTTAGATCCCGCCCAAATAAGGTTGTCTGACTTTGAGACTTGTTTGATATTTCTTCTGGAAATGATCTTCTCATAAGCCTTAATAAAGTCTGGATCAAATTCCAGATTGTCTAGCGAGTGCCATTTCCATTTCATAACCCCTTCTGAAACTTCTTTAATCTTATAGTCCTCAACTTTACTGCCCCACATAAAGGTCAACCTTTGCTTGAGGATATCATTATCTTGGGATGATTCAATCGAAGGTAGTCCATCCCATGAATCTTCCCAGAACAATGCCTTGTCACCTAAATCGACATCCCAAGTCAAAAATTTACTAATAAGACTCCGACATTTAGTCATAAAGTTCCAGCATTCTGATCCTTTAGGGAGACTATCCATTGTAAACAAGGATTTTGGGTCTGAAGGGTTGAGATATTTGTTAAATAAGATTTTAGCCCATTTTTGATCAGATTCTTTATATAATCTCCAAATTAATTTTGCCCCCAAGGCCTCATTTTGCCATTGAGGATTTTTAATACCTAAGCCCCCATATTCTTTTGATTTACATATGTTATCCCATTTTATAAGGGCCAACTTCTTATCTTCTTCTTTATCTTTCCATAAAAAATTCCTAAGTTTGGACTCGAATGACGAAGACATCCAATTAGAAAGGGGTAAACAAGCCATAGGGAATATTGGAATGGTTGAGAGGACTGACCTTATCTTAGTAATTTTACCTGCCTTAGATAGCCATTTATTTTTCCAATTCCCAATTTGTTTATCTACCTTTTCAATTGTGTCCTTCCAAACTTTGCAGTGTTTTGCGCCTTTATCTAGAGAGATTCCTAGATATTTGCAAGGAAACAGACCCTTCTTAAATCCCATGATCCTACAGATCAAATTCTCCATTTCTAGACTGGTATTCAAAAAGAAAATCTTAGATTTTTCTTTTTTCACTTTTTGTCCTGATGCATCCATATAGGTTTGCAAAATATTTTTATAGCCCACAGCCTCTTGAACTGAGCTTTTACTTGGTAGGATGGTATCATCCGCATACTGTTGATGAGTAATGTTAGGGACATTTCTAGTTACAGAAATACCCAAAATCCTTCCTCTTAAATATGCATCCGAAATAGCCCTTCCAAAAGCTTCAGCCATAATGATAAAGAGGGAAGGTAAGATTGAGTCTCCTTGTCTAATACCCTTGGATATATTGAAAAAGCCTTTCAGTGTTCCATTGATGAGAATAGAAATTTTAGGCGTAGAGATAAATTTAAAGATTAGGTTAATCCACTGATGAAAGAAGCCGAATGCTTCTAAAACTTTACAGAGGAAGCGCTAGTCAACCATATCGTATGCCTTCTGTATATCTAGTTTCATTAGCATACATGGTTCTTTATCTCTTGTTGCTGAGTGAATAGTTTCCTGAATAATAAGAATGCCATCCAAGATAGATCTCCTTGGTACAAAGCCTATTTTTTCTTCCGAGATTAGTTTTGGCAAGTATTCCTTGAGTCTGGTAGCCATAATTTTTGAGAAAATTTTGTAAATTGTATTGCATAGAGCTATAGGGAGAAAGTCCCTGGGATGTTCGGGCCCTTCCTTCTTAGGAATTAGCGTAATGAAAGAAAAATTAGTTTTTGCCAACAATGATCCACCATTTTGTGATGCTTCAATGGCCTTCCATAGATCTATTCCTAAGATATCCCAACATTTCTAAAAGAAGAAGGCCTAAAAACTGTCAGGCCCTGGTGATTTGTTAGGGTTCATATTAAAGACTGCAAGTCAAACTTCTTCAAGGGTGATTGGGCGATTGAGATTTTTATTATCTTCTCGGGTTATGAGTTTCAGAATGAGTTTGAGCATGGTGGATTGGGCTATCCTCTTTGATCCTTCATAATTGTTATGTAGTTTTTTAAAATGGGAGACTAACGTGTCTGCTATCTCTTGAGGATTTTCTATTTGCAGACTTGAGTTGTTAGTGATACTGGTGATTCTAGATCAAGCTCTATTGTAAATGGTTGAGTTATGAAAAAAAATTGTGTTATGGTCTCCCTCGTTCAACCATTTTTCCCTAGATTTTTGTCTCCAAAAGGTTTCCTCTTTTGATAGTATATCTTCTTGTCTTGTTAAAAGTTTTTTTTCTAAATGGTATTTCTCATAATCCATACCAGATCTGATGATTTCCTGATTTAAAATTTAAAATTTTCCTTCTATCTCCAATTTTTCTTTGAAGATATTATTAAAATGTTCTCTATTCCATCTTAAAATATTTTCTTTTAACATTTTGAGCTTAGAAACAAAGATGAACATTTTGGAGCCCTCAAAGTTAGCTTGTGCCCACCAAATCCTTATTTGTTCAATAAATTTTGGATCTTGAAACCACATTTTTTCACACTTGAATGGGTTTCTAGGCAATTTAGATGGTTCCGATATTTCCATACATATTGGAAAATGATCTGAACCTGCAAATGCTAGAATGGATGATACGCGATTTTTATTAAAATTCGTATTTTCGCCAACTATTAAAAACCTATCTAGTTTTTCCACTATGAAATCATGGTCCTTCCTTCTATTATTCCAAGTAAATGCACCATTACTTAATGGAATTTCTACCAAACTATGTTTATCTATCCATGACTTAAATTCCAACGAGGAAGATGTAAGATGCTGTATTCCTCCTACTTTTTCATTCAGATTGATAATGGTATTGAAATCACCACCCATTAAGAAATGGCTATTTTGGTGATTATTCAATACCTTACCTATTTCATCCCATACCTCTTTTTTCTTTATTGGATAGGTAGGTCCATATACATGAATTAAGATAAATTTTATATCAAATTTTAAACTCTGTATCCTGACACACATCCAATTAAAGCCACTAACTAAATATTTCAATTCAATTTTTTTGGGTTCCATATAATTCCTAGTCCACCTGAAGCACCCAAAGCCTCAACAAATACTGACTCCCAAAAACCTAAGTTTCTATTTAATGTGGAACCTTCCGACTTGTTTAATTTAATTTCTTGAATTAAAATTATTTCAGAATTAAAATTATTTAGGTATTGTTTAATTGGTCTTTTTTTACTAGGGGCATTTAGACCCCTAGCGTTCCATGTTGTGATCCTCATGATGCCCTGGGAAGGCACTTCCCCTTCCCCACATTTAGAAGTTCATCAATTTTCTTCTGTTCCCTACTTAGTCCTTCAGTCTCTCACAATTCCTTTAGAGTTTTCCTTCCTCTTTTTCCTTTCATCTTGCCAAAAATAGGGGAACTCAGTCCTGCCTGATTCAGACATAAACCCAATTCTTGCAAATTATCATCCACATTATACACTGATGAAGTTACAGTGTCTCCTATTGCTTGGAACTCCTCTTGTTCTAATTCTCTGCAAATCTCGGTTCCAATATTTGCCTCTAGCTTCTACTCCTCCCCATTTCCTTTTGATGTTCTATACTTCCCTTTAATAATTTCTGATTTATTCCCACTTTGCTTATCTTGTTCCTTAAAACTGTCCTCCATTTGTAATTGTAATAAGTCTCTTCAAAGATCATCCACTGTATAATCTTTCCCCCTCAGTTTGATGATTTTTTGTATAAGTTTCTCTTTCTGGTGTACAGTACTATTATCAATATTGTCATAATTAAAGATCTGAACCAGTTCTACAGATAACTACTTGAGCTTCTTATAAACATTCTCTGGCACTTCTGCTTCTGGAGGGGAATTTAAGTCCTTATTTAAGAAGTTTTGAATATCTTCCATAAGTAGGCTATCTGAGTTTATGTCCTTCCTTTGCAACTTTGTCTTGCTTTCCTTTGGGGTAAAGGGTGCAGTGGACAAAAGACTAGGCATTTGCCAAAATTTGGAGGTTCCTTTAGATCTTTCATTGCCAAGAGTTGATGGTTTTGCCTCGATATTCCTATTTGCTGTTTGTTGTAGGGCAACCTGATTATCATACTGTATTGTGTCTACTTTCAAACTATCTGTTGGAAATGAAGAAAAAAGAAGATCATTTTCTACTACGCTTATGTCAACTTTTTCAGTTGTTTCAAAGGCTTTGACTTGAGTATCACTGAGTTCCTTATCTGTGAGATTAACTTCCCCTTTTTGACTTGAGGATTCCTTGCTCTGGTTTGCTGCCCCTCTTGTTCTGAGGTCAAAGAGCAGTAATATTTTTCTGTTCCTTCAGATCCTGACATATTCTCCTGTGCTTGCATATCCTCTGAATAATTCCTCATTTTGTAACCATCTATAAGATCTGGTTGTGTTGAATATGAAATGACTTCTTGCGCTGTTCCCTTTTTTGTGATATCTCTTATTTATTTATTCATTCAAGGATATTATTTTAATAAACTAAAAGCTTTTCATGTCATCTATCAATAATTAAATAACTCATTACAACAAAAGACATAAACTTTGGCACTTGTGCTCTTGTTCTATCATTCACCTTTGATAAAAATTAAAGTTGAAAAATTTAAAACCTATAACTTAAAAAAATAAAAATGAATAGTCCGTTTCTATTAATAAATTAATATACTGAATAAAAATTCACAAAAGGGGTCAGGGGATAAAAGAGCACCCCATGAGAGTTCACACGACTGAAGCCAGATACCAAAACTATTCATCAAAAAAAATTTAAGCAACTCCCTCAGGCGATAAAGCAGTGCCATCCAAGGGAGGTGGTTCATCACAATCATTAAAACCCCAAGCATCTATAGGATTGGCAGGTGGACTAGGAACAATCCAGCCACCAATAGCATCATCAAAAACTTGTTCTTTATCTTTATTTTTTGCCTGTAGTAGAGAGATAGCCAAATTCAGGCGGAAAGGCCATTTGGAGCTAACATCACTAGGAGGAGCAACAGGAGGGGGAGCTACAGGAACCTAGGACTAGCCAGAGCCATGATGAGGTGGAGAAGTTGAGTGGTGCCACTAACTATCACCACCATCACTTGGAGAGCAGTGGCAGGGAACTTGCGAGCACGGTGTGTGCAATTGGTGAGTAGAACTGTGACCTTGACGATGGCCCCGAGGTGAAGTATGGTCAACTAAGTTAGAAGGCACTCTAGAAACCATCCACAACATGTTACTTCAGTGATTGAGTAGCTCTTGAAGGTGGGCCACCTCTAGAGCCATGTTGTTAGCTTGGACTTGTATTTATAACATGACATTATTACAAATGCATGCTTTAGTGTACATAGCAACATTGATATCAAGAAAGTTGTGAGTGAAAAGAACAACATTCCTATCCTTCCTTAAAGTAAACAAAATCTCCATCTTGAAAGTATGCCAAATTTGGGAAAATTTCCTAGGGATCCTGGGAGAATCACGTAGCACAATCATGTGCCAAGGAAAGTGTTCTGGCTTGAAAGGCTTGAAAAAAATCATGTATCCAATTTCAATAATTTTGGGCACACCCATAAAACCAAAAAATATGCAAAAAAGACTTAGGATGCCCACAAAAAGGACAATGAGGATCTGGAACACCAAGATGCTTGAGCCGTGGCCCAAGTGGAAGCCCTTGAAAAAATAAGCACAAGAAAAATGGGCAATCTTCGGCTCAGTGATAGCACTTCAGATAGTCTTAAATCACATTCTCGAATGATACATAGAAAATTGAAGATGTCAGCGTTGGTTGAGAGTATCCACCATAGGAAGATGGGGAGAAAGCTAGTGATATCCTAAGCTGGGTTTGTAATTGATGAAGGGTGTGGAAAGATACCACTTCTAGTCTTTCCACAAAGTTCACACAGACTAGATACTCACCTTGTGGATCAAATGATCTAGAAGGGTAGAGAGGAGAAGATCAAACATCTATTGATCTAGACAAGCAAGACATAATTGGACTTGAATATCCTCCCAAGATTTAAGACTCATGGAGATCCTAGAGAAGAGATCCATAGGAGTCTTGATGTTGCATTTGAAAAAATATAGAGCACTAACACCTTGAGTCTTGGCCAGAGGAACACCTTGAATGGAAAACAACAATGACCACCAAAATTTATAACTTATTTTAAAAATATTTATCTCTCACTTGTAAAAAAATCAATGGCATACACGAGAGCTATTCAAAAGGAAAAATCTTAAATGCATAGAATTAGATTCCTCAATATATGGCTATCATTAAGCCAAGAGGCTTTCTAAAGTAGAAGCATTCATCAATGTAAACTTTTTGACATTTAAAAAAAAATTGACATTTGTCTGACTATTTTATGAAGTGTTGAGTTGACAGAATAAAATATTAAATTAACGTGCTTCCAACTATAATTAATGTACAACTGGTAACACAAATAAAATCCACCTCATATATCACTCACAAGAGCATGATAACCAATCATCCTATTATTTCTTTAAAAACTAAATAATTCTAAATTTTCTTTCAAAAATCTTTTTAGCATTTGTGATGCTATATATTGCACATAGTATGGGCAATAATTGAATATGAATTGAATTTAGTTATTATTTTAACGAATGTGTTTAACTATTATACATGGCAAAGGGTCATGAGAGAATCATAATAAAAACTTAATTATGAGAATCATAATAGAATCAAATTTAATTTAGAAACTTATAAGAATCATAAAATTTGATTTTCAATACTAATACAATGCATTGTTTTCATTTTTAAGTTAATTTTTGAACAATATATAATAGAATCATATCTCAACAATCCAATAAAACATTCAATTTAGAAATAAAAAATAAGATTTTTTTAATTATAATAAAAAAATTATTTGAAAATTAGAAATTATAGAAAAACTAAATAAAAGAAAAAATTGCAATAATTTTACAACTTGATTTTTAAGAAAAATACTAAAAGAATAAAAGTCCAATAGAAAAGAAATTGGCCAACAACTCTTTTATATGTTTTATGAGATACATATATACACAATTTTTTAATTTATTTTTCACTGACTCATATGAAATATATATATATATATATATATATATATATATATATATATATATATATATATGTATATGTATATATATATATATGTATATGTATATATATATATATGTATATGTATATATATATATATGTATATGTATATATATATATATATGTATATGTATATATATATATATATATGTATATGTATATATATATATATATATGTATATGTATATATATATATATGTATATGTATATATATATATGTATATGTATATATATATATATGTATATGTATATATATATATATATGTATATACATATACATATATATATATATATATGTATATGTATATATATATATATATGTATATACATATACATATATATATATATATATACATATATATATATATATATCAGTAAGAGGCCAATAAGAGGCTCACAATTTACCATTGTGTTGTAGGCTCTTGCCTTGAGAATAACCTCATTTTTAGTTATCAATAAATATTAAAATATTTGAAGTAGGGTTAAAAATTCACCTTTATTGTAATTTTTTTGAATGTTGGGTAGTTTCTAACCTATGAATTAACACATATTTTTATTATAATACTATATATATTATAATTTTATTTTTATAGACCATGTATATCTTAAATTATAAGCCAATCCTCATACTAATATTAACATCACGTATAAAAAATTTAAATTGGATATTTTGATTATAAATTTTATATTTTTTGAAATTGGATATCTCTCAACTTATTTTATACAATAAAAAATTATTTAACTTTTAGATATGCTAGTTTCATCTACAATCGAAATAAGTCTATAAACATCAAGGAGAGGCCACACACCCAAAACCTTATCTCTACAAATCTCACAAACTTCTCACAATTTGCCAGCGGACCAATTTAGTATGCTTCTACATACTAAGAAGACATCTGGAAAGTAGAAACCATATTAAAACATTTCTCTTGGTAGTTTCTTGAATTTCTGTACATAAAGGACTTTGTAGTAGAGACTCTAAATAACTTCTGTAAGTTGTTCTACAAATAATACTGTGAAGAAATATATTACCAATAAATTCACAATATTACTAACCCTAAAAATCAATTTCACAACCCCAAATAATGCTCGGCAAAAACTATTTCCGAGTGCTAGATTTACTTGGCACCTTAATAAATTGAGTGGTACGAGTGAGCTCAGTAGATGAAAAAAAAAACTGGGCAACAATGGATGCCGAGTGAGCTCGGTAGATGAAGAACAACTCGGCAACAATGGATACCGAGTGAGCTTGGTAGTTTGGATGTCGAGTGAACTTAGTAGCCACTGGAGGGTTAAGCTTGGTAGAAGAAGGTACCAAGTGAACTCTGTAGCCACTGCAGAAAATGACTTCTACCAAAGACAATATCAAGTGATAGAACTATAAAGTGAACTTTTCCACCATTAAAACTAGAGAACCAAAACTTGAAACTTCCAAACAAACTTCTCAAATGCAATGAATAGAAGAAGAACAATGTATTCTAGTATGCCTCGTTGTTTTCTATTCAACTTTGATTAAACCATTACAAAATTTGGGAGCATTCGGCTTCAACTAGAAAACTCTAAAATAACCCTAAAACTTTAAAACTTCAAACTTCAAAAACTTTAAACTTGCAGCTCTAATGGCTGCATACAATAATGCCTAGAGCAATCACTGCTTCAATAGGACGAACTCAACAAACAATAAACTTACAGAATGACCAGATAAGAAACATGTGCATCTACAGGCACGAAATGAACTTCCTTCTATCTCTACACTCTGATGAATGGATCTACTGATCACTTCTCTTCTCTCTGCAACTTCTAATCTCTTCAAATTCAACTACTTCTACTGGTCAAATGGAACAGAACATTCCTTTTTGTCTTTGCAAAAAAAATTTCCCCCTCTTTTTAGAATTTCAAAGAACTCACCTATCACATTCATGTTTTTTGTTTGTTGTGCAGGTTGTTAGGGATGGTAGGTGAGCGTTTGGCTCCAGGGGAAAAAGTCAACTGCAATTAATATTCCAACACTCCCCTTTTGTCCCGAGCCAAACAAACAAGGATCACTGCTAATCCACATCAACTATACCAAGACACTCTCTTAAGTGTACACAACTTCCAATGCCTAATGGCTTTGTGAAAATGTCTACTAGCTATTGCTTAGACTTACAAAATTTTATTTTGATATCTCCATTCTCCACCAACTCTTTGATGAAGTGATATTTGATTTCAATGTGCTTACTTCTACCATGGAAGACTGGATTTTTGGACAATGTAATTGAAGAGATGTTGTCACAATAAATTGTGGTTCCATCCTCTTGCCTTTCATTCAAATCTGTCAAGATCTTTCTTAACCAAATAGCTTGACATGCTACTGCATTTGCTGCTATGTATTTAGCCTGTACTGTAGATTGAGCAACAATAGGTTGCTTCTTGGATGCCTATGAAATTGCACCTGATCCCATATGAAACATGTATCTGGAAGTGCTCTTCCTATCATCTATACTTTCGGCCCAATCACTATCTGTATAACCTACCAACTTGAATTCATTTGTTGTAGTATACAAAATTCCAAATCCCTTGGTACCTTTCACATACCTTAGGATCATCTTTCCTGCTTGCCAATGGAAATCTTTTGGTGTTTCCATAAATCTGAAAATCAAACTTACTACATGCATCAAGTCTAGCCAAGTTGCAGTCAAATACATTAAACTTCCAACCATACTCTTGTATAGTGTTGGATCCACTCTCTTGCTAGAGTCTTCCTTGCTCAACCTCAGACCTATTGCTATTAGTGTTGCGGCTACTTTGCTATTATACATTTTAAATCTCTCCAAGATCTACCTTGCATATTTTTCTTGAGAGATGAAGATGCCATCATGCATCTATTTTAATTCTATGCCTAGAAAGTACTTCAAGAGACCAAGGTCTGTCATCTCAAATTCATTTTTCATGGCCTCTTTAAACTCACCAATTAAAGCTTTGTTATTACCAGTAAAAATTAAATCATCTACATACAAGACAACAATCAATACATTTCCATTTGATGCCTTGATGTAGAGAGTAGGCTCAACATTGCTTTTGCTAAAGCCATTGCTCATCAAATATGAGTCAATCCTACTGTACCATGCCCTTGGAGCTTTCTTGAGCCCATAAAGAGCTCTCTTCAATCTATATACTTTATTCTCTTCACCTACTACTTCATAACTAGGTGGCTGCTCCACATATACTTCTTCCTTCAATACACCACTTAGGAAGGCAGACTTCACATCCATTTGGTATACCTTCCATTTGTGCTAAGCTGCAATTGCTATGACAACACACATAGTTTCTATTCTTGCAACTGGGGCATATGTCTTATCATAATCTCTGCCATACTACTATTTGTAGCCCTTGACTACCAACCTTGCCTTATGCCTATCAATCTTGCCTTCAGCATTGCATTTGGTCTTGTAGACCCATTTCACTCCAATCACTTGCTTCGTCAGAGGCAAATTAGTTAGCTCCCATGTCTCATTCTTTTTTATAGCATCTATCTCCTCATCCATGGGCTTACACCATTTCTTCTCCTTAATAGCTTCTTCAAAATATATTCAATCACTATGAGAAAATAATGCAAAATTAACACTTTCATCATAATCTTCATACCTTTCATCTTGGTATATCTCCCTAAGACTTTTGGTCTTTCTTGGTAATAGGGAGGAGAGTGTGGGATCAAAATCTTCACTACTGCTACTTTCCCAACCAGCTCGGTCTACACTGTTACTTGGCATTGACACTCGATCATGCCTTGAGGAGCTCAATAATGATTGAGGCTGCTTGCCTTTTCTTCTATCTACTCCTTCTTCTTGATGTTCATCAGCATCTTCTTCACTCATAATTAGCACTTTACTTGAGGTGCTCGGTGACTCATCAGTTGGTTCATACTACTGATTTTCAAAAAATTTCACATCTCTTGAGAGAATCATCTTGTTGTTCAATGGGTCATGCAATCTTTATGCCTTTGATTCTGAGCTGTACCCTATGAAGATGAACTTCACACCTTTGTCATCCAATTTATACCTTTTCTCTTTAGGCACATGTGCATATGCAACACATCCAAACACCCTTAGGTGTTCAACTATCCATCTTCCTCGTGACCATGCTTCCATTAGAATTCTATCATGGCCTGCCTTTGTAGGACACCTATTAATTAGGTAAACTACTGTTGCCATAGCCTCTCCCCAAAATTCAATTGGAAGACCTTTCTATTTCATCATGTTCCTTACAATTTCAACAATGGTCCTATTCTTTCTTTCAGCCACTCTATTTTGCTGTGGTGTATAGCTAGTTGTGAGCTCTTTCTTTATACCATTACAAAAAATTATAAAATAATTGGAGGTATACTCCCCTCCTCTATTGGATCTTAGGACCTTGATATAACGTCCACATTCTCTTTTAGCCTAAGCTTTGAACTCAAGAAACTTATCAAATGCTTTAGATTTAGATTTCAAAAAATAAACCCATGTCCTACGACTGAAATCATCAATAAATGTCATAAAATAAGTACTCCCCCCAATGGAAGTAACTTGCATAGGACCAACTAGGTCAGTATGCACTAACTCTAATGGATATCTAGCCCTCCTAGAATTTCCAGAATTAAAGGGAAGCCTATGTTGCTTACCCAAAATACAAGCCTCACACTTGTCACATGAATTTCTAATACATGGCAAACCTTCTACCATTCTTTTATTTGACAATAAATTTAAACCAGCATAGCCTAGATGACCATACCTGAGGTGCCATAGCCATGAGGGGTCTTCAATCACACTCCTTAGAGCTGATTGTGTGGGAGGTGCAACACCAACTTGAGATGAGAAACATGTCTCAATCCTCAAGGGAAACATTCTGTTCTTTGTCATTTGAACTGCTGCAAGTAAGTTCTTGCTCCCATACTTTTCATGAATGACACGCCTGTCATTCTCCATCAGCACTTTGTATCCATTTTGAATGAGCTCACCAATGCTCATCAGATTGTGCTTCATTCCAGGGGTAAAATACACATTTTGTATTTCTTTCTTCTCACCTTGCTTGGTGCGGACCATAATAGATCCTTTGCCCACAACTGGTAGGGTTCCATTGTTACTCATTTTAATCTCAGATTTGAAACTCTTGTCAATGAATAAAAACAAAGTTTCATTACCACTCATGTGGTTGCTACATCCACTATCAAGGTACCAAACCTTAGGGCCTTCTTCTTCACCAACATTACACATGATGAAGGTAGTGGCATTGTTTCCACTTCCCATGTTCACATCGACCACATTTTCTTGTCCTGACTGATCATTTTACTTCTTCCAGCATTCACTTGCATAATGCCCATATTTATGATAGTATTAGGATTCTACATTACTCCTATTTGAGTTGTAGTTTTTCTTACCTCCTCTTGAAGTATTTTTTGAGCTACTTGCTCCATCTACTCTTCCTGAGCTTTCTGTTGCAGTATTTCTTTGTCCTCCATTACCTCGGCCTTTGCCTCTGGAGTTTCTACCTGAGCCATTTCTTCCTCTCCCCCTTCCTCTTGAATTTTATTGGGCCTTGAATGCTTGCTCTTGGGAAGAAGAAGATGCAGATCTATTGATCCTATGCTCATGGGTTTAAAGAGTACCCATCAACTCATCCATTGTCAAAACAGTGAGGTCTTTTCCCTCTTCTATGGTCATGACCAAATTGTCATATTTATGAGGTAAAATCCTCAATATCTTTTCCACTATCCTCTACTCTTGATAGTCTTCTCCATTTGATTTCAGTTGATTAATCACATTGGAGGTTCTTGAACTAAAATTTGCAATTGATTCATTTTCGTTCATCTAAAAGTTCTCAAACTCCCTCCTTATATTTTGTAGCTTTATTGTACGGTCTTTATGATCAATCCCCTTGAAGTTTGTCTCAAGGATATCCCATGCTTCCTTTGCATAATTTTCTGCTGCAATCTTGGGAAATACTGTCTATGTCATTGCGGCCTCAATAAGCCTTAATGCCTTTGCATCCTTTCTCCTTGACTCTTTCAACTGAGTCTTTTGTGCATTTGTGAGAGCAACATATCGAGTTGGGTTTGTCACATCATTGAACCCATTTATCAAAAACTCCCATAAATCATTTGCAACCATAATGGTTTTCATCTTCTTTGCCCATGTATCATAATTTTGTCCATTGAATGGTGGTGGCTATTGCCATATCTTTCCTCCATCTCTTGCCATGTCAAATATCCTAAGAAAAAATTGCCCTAACTCATTTTGGATGTGGGGCCTCAAAGCTTTGATACCATGTGAAGAAATATATTACAAATAAATCCACAATATTACCAACCCTAAAAAACAATTTCACAACCCTAAATAATGCTCGACAAAAACTATTGCTGTGTGCTAGATTTACTTGGCACCTTTATAAATCGAGTGGCAGGAGTGTATCGAGTGAGCTTGGTAGATGAAAAAAAATAACTCGGCAACAATGGATGCTTGTGAGCTTGGTAGATGAAGAAAAACTTGGCAACGATGGATGCCGAGTGAGCTTGGTAGTGTGGATGCCGAGTGAACTCTATAGCCATTGGAGGGGGGAGCTTGGTAGAAGAAGGTACCGAGTGAACTCGGTAGCCACCGCAAAAAATGACTTCTACCAAAGACAATACCGAGTGACAGAACTATAACGTGAACTTTTTCACCATTAGAACCAGAGAACCAAAACTTGAAACTTCCAAAAAAACTTCTCAAATGCAAAGAATAGAAGAAGAATAATGTATTCTAGTATGCCTCCTTTTTTTCTATTCAACTTTGATTAAACCATTACAAAATCTGGGAGCATTCGGCTTCAACCAGAAAACCCTAAAATAACCCTAAAACTTTAAAACTTCAAACTTCAAAAACTTTAAACTTGCAACTCTAATGGATGCATACAATAATGCTTGGAGTAATCACTGCTTCAACAGGATGATCTCAACAAACAATAAACTTACAAAATGACCAAAGAAGAAACACATGCATCTGCAGGCATGAAATGAACTTCCTTTTGTCTTTGCACTCTGATGATTGGATCTTTTGATCACTTCTCTTCTCTTTGCAACCTCCAATCTCTTCAATTTCAGCTACTTCTACTAGTCAAATGGAATAGAACATTCCCTTTTGTCTTTGCCAAAAAAATTTCCCCCTCTTTTTAGAATTTCAAAAAACTCACCTACCGCATTCATGTTTTTTGTCTATTGTGCAGGTCGTTAGGGATGGTAGGTGAGCATTTGGCTCCAGGGGCAAACGTCAACTACAATTAATATTCCAACAAATACAACATATGATTCCATACACATGATAGCTGAGAGAGAGAGAATGGATTGGATCACTCCGTCAATAGTTGTGACTATTGTTTTGGCATGTTTGGTTGCATGGCTCCTGTAAATTATAGCCTATTCACTTATTTCACTAGGTCCCAACATTTATCTCTCTGATTGTAAAAGAAAAAACCCCTTTCCTATGAATAATGTTTTTAAGGAAAGTAAAGTTTTCATAGACTAACACCAAATCCTTGAATTTTAGATAGATAGGTTTGTGGGGAAGATTGACTGGATTGAATGTTCTTACCTTAGTAATTTTTTGGTTTAATCTTGTAAGAATTGTTTCATCATTTTTTTGATCATAGTCTATGATGTATTATTATATTTTTTTCAATTTATATGTTTCTTAATTATATAGTCTGCAAGGTTCATTGAAAATGAAATATAGTTTGATAAGTTGATGGGGGATCATAAGCTATGGTCTGATATCTTGATCAAAAATAGAGTATGGCTTGACACAATGATAATAGATCATGAAATATGGTTTGGTCACACGTATTATTTGAAATGTTGATGATAGATCATAGCATATGATCTAACATATTAATGAAAATTAAATTTTTATATTCTATTGAATTGAATCTGTGTACCAATTTTAGTGTGCTATTTTATGATTTTATTCCAAGTATTTAGGTTTTCTTAAATTGCTCAATTTGTGAATTCATTCAAGGTTTTTCTTAAAAGGATGATGATATTTAATTATATCAAACTTTTTCCCAATGTTCTCAATCTTAAGTTCAATGGTTTACAATCAGATTAATCTATTCCTTGTGCTTAGATAGTTGAGAAATTAGGTGAGTGCATCTTGGACGAGCCAGAGGATTTAGCTGTAGATAGCAATGGACTTATTTACATTGCAACTCAAGATGGGTGGATTAAAAGAATGCATCCAAATGTATCATGGGAGGATTGGAAGAAGGTGGGAGGAAGTCCTTTAGGCCTCACTGTGTCTAGGAGTGGACATCTTCTTGTTTGTGATCCTGCCTGGGTAAGATTACAATTGATTAAATGTTTGTGTTAATGAAGTTAAGCTATAACAATTACTGATATTCTTTGCTTCATTTTGGGATATCATGTTTGTTTTATCTAAATACATGGGGAAACATATCCATTACTTTGCATGGCCTGCTCAAAGTTAGTGATGAGGAAGTCTCTATTATAACTTTTGAAATTGAAGGAGAAAAAATTAGGTTGGTTATGGGTTTTAGTATAAATAGATCATTTTAAAAAGTTACATATTTCAATATGTGACTTTTGAAGTGAAAAGGCTAAGTTTGATGGTTTGGTGTTATCAGATTTGTTGATGCAGTGGTAGAAGGTAGTGATGGAAGTTTATATTTCTCAAATGCCAGTGCCAAGTGTCCATATACCAACTGGGTTTTGGACCCTTTGGAAGGAGTACCATATGGTCACCTTCTCAAATATAACCCCACAAGAAGAAAGACAAGTGTACTACTTGATGGCCTTGGCTTTGCAAATGGAGTAGCTCTTTAGCTCTTTCTACATCTAAAGATTATGTGGCTATTTGTGAATCATGGAAGTAAGCTTTACACATACAATCACAAGGGCATGCTCCATTTAAAATGAAATCCTATGTGAAGTGATTCTGATGATGGTGACATTTTATTGAATCCACACCATAAATCATTGAGATTTTCATTGGTTAATTTTAAATTAGTTATATCACTTTTCATATGATTTATTTTTTATATTATTAACCTATAAATTCTTTTAAGCGAGTAGGCTCAGGTGTCTCAAGTACTAGATAAAAGGAGAGAAATCTAGGAAAATAGAAGTCCTTGTGTAAAATTTTCCTAAAGGCCCATACAACATAAATCTTGCTTTTGATGGGCAATCATTTTGGATAGCTATCATAAAGGTATTTAATAACCCTCCCTCTTTTATTAATGTTTGAAATAAATAGAATTTGAAAATTAAAAATCATTTTTTTTGGTTGTTGCAGATGAGGATAAAAGAGTTACAAGTTATGTTCAAATATCCCATATTAAGACATATATTTGCAAGATATCCAACAATAATGGAGTGGTTTGGGTTTTCAAAGGGTTGGGCAATGGCGGTCAAGATTGGAGAAGATGGTAAAATAATCAAAAGTTTTGACAATTCAAATGGAAAGGTTATATCATTTGTGACATCTGCTATGGAGGTGGGAGAATATCTTTATTTGGGCAACCTCAACACTAAATTCCTTGTTAGATTGAATTTAGATAAAGATTGGGATTAATGATCATTCAGACAAGTTGATCTTTAAAAAAAATCTATAGGGAAGTTAGAGAATATGAGGTCCATAAGTAAATCTTTTAAAAAAGATGGGTCCATATTCAATTAGGCACTCACTGTAAAATTGATACAATAGTTATTGACACTAGACAAATAACTTAAGGTTTTTCCCTTTCCTTTCAATGATTTAAATTTTTGTTAGGATTGTACAAAATATCATAATATGACATTGTCAATACTTTCTAGAGTAATTCATAGTTATGGTTTACATTTGGAAACAAATAGACATTTCTTGATATGATCCATATCCTATTTGTGGAAATACATCTATTTTTATTAAAAATAAATAAAATTTAACGGTTTACAATATTTCTCTTACATCCTTATTCTCCTTTGTTTCTATTAGGTGAAAAGAGGTTTTGAAGGGGCCCTAAATCTCTTTTACCAATTAGAAAATCAACATAGAAAGAAACAAATGATAACTGATTCTTAGTCGATAGATAACCAAAATAAAATAAAACAAGCTACAAAATCCCCAACTAGGTTATAGAGTTTCTAATAGTTTAATATTCTTTGAATTATCTCTTCATTAATACTGTAAAATTTGTGAACAATTCTATCAAGTGGAGCCATACTTTAATTGTTGTTGTAAATCTTGGTAGCATGACATGGAATACGACCTAAGCCTACCTCATAATGGGGGTCTAATCCTACCTCATAATGGGCAACCACATTTTTATTTGATATTATTTCAACACTTATTTCAAGGAATTCCTAGGCAGCTCTAGATATTCCTTGAATGCCATTAACCTTTGCATTCAATTTTCATAATCGTTTCAAGCTACTTTGCATAACTATAAGGCTAACTGTTATAAAAACTCTTAGTTAATATTATGCCTTCTCAAACTTATCTTCTAGATTCTTTATTTTTGTTTCACATGCATTTATTTCATTTCTTTGATACCCTTCACAAGGACCTAGATGCTAGAAAGAATATCATTGACACTATGTTCATTTCAAGAAGGATTACCCTACCCCTAATCCATAGATTCTTTTAAAGGAATTAATCTTGTTCTCAATAGCATTGAATTCATAAATCAATCATAAAAATAGGGCACCTTGATTTTCAGTCAATTCCTTAACTTGCTTCCTTATATTCCCTTGATATCATAGATGGAAGAACCTTCTCCAAAAGGCTATCTTTTTCATTATCAATAAGAATATCAATATGAAAACCCACATCTAAGAATTCATCTAGTGAGAATTGCAAAAGATAATCTATAGTATCATTGTTGTTCTCTAGTTATGAATCTATATTCTTCCTTAACTTCTTATTACGCCTGCTAGAGAACCCAAAAGAAATTAACCTAAAGTTTCACTAAGTTTGCCAATTTTTTTAAATTTTTTTTTGAAAAATATAATTTTTAAGATAAAGATAATAGCAATCAATAACATAGTGGAAGCAATAACATATATACATGCATAAGTATTACACAAACAAATTACATCTCTTAAGGGTTCCATGATGTTGAATCACATTCAAGTTTTATTAATACTGCAAATGATACATAACAAATCCACGTCATAGATAACCACAAGTACAAATCCATTTAATGAATATATAATTACATATAATGCCACTTGGCATATCCAGAATGCATAATCATTTGTTGTACAGGTTATAGGGTATGAAAAGCTCATAGAATATACATCATAAATAAAATACATCATCCCATAGTATCTCTGGTAAAACAAATACAATAGAATAGAATGTAACTATACATCATAAATACAAGACTAGATAGAAAGGAAAAACTACATAGGTACATCCAGCAATGACATCTAATAGATGAATCTTAATGGTACAAGTAAAAAACACTACCACCCAACCTCATGAGACCTAAATGGTCCACTCCCATCATGCTAAGGAGATAATCTCAAGTCCCATATAGGTATCAATCCAAAAAGTCAAATCCATCATCTAGGTCAATGAAAACCTAAAAGCAATCTATCTCAAAGGTGCCAAGACACAAAAGACATATAAACCCAAAGGCAATAATGACACATAGGAAATCTACTATGTAAGTGGGCAAGTGTCATCACATGAGCCAACTCTAAGGTTACCCTATTGACCTGTTTATGCTCCGGCCCCCTAGTGTCTCTATGCAACACCAATATCCTTTCGTAGGGACAAGGCATACTAATGAAGCAAGGTTGCAACCAAGTATCCTCTCTAATCCCATCCTAGCTTGTATAAGCACTCGAAGCATGGGCGAGGAAAAATAATGACTTATTAATTTACTTTACTCTCATTTAATGAAATGTTATCACTTATTTAAACAACTTACAATGGGTTACCCAAGCAACCTCTTTAGGGCTTTGACCTCCATTGTAAGTCACTTCCCAACAAGACATAAAAATGACCTACCCTAAGCTCACAAAATTAGGTCTTATAAGATTATAATAACTCACATAAGTTCTTAAACAAACAATTGAAAAGTATCGAAAGAAAATGGATTAAAAACTCATAGGTTTCACCAATACAATCATCATATAAGGACTAATCCAAACTCAAGTTTACATAAGAAAACCATGACATCACCTGGCATCACTAAACAATAACTCTTGGACTCTAATAGACATCCAAAAACTAGTCAATACTCTAAGTCAACTCCAAACCCAACACAAAAGAAATCATACAACTGGTAGTGTAGTTTCATAGATTTTGTTTGGGTTTTGAAAACATACAATTTTTATTTAACTATAGGGTTCAAAATTATGTACTTCATTTAAAACTATATCCCTAAAAGTTCATAATTATCATTTAATTAAATTGACATTAGATTTAACAATAAATAATACATTTATAACCTATGGTTTAAAATGGAAAACCATTTCCAAAACTTGAAATAACATATGATTTTAAATTCATATTAACAAAATTAAAAAATTAATATTAACTCTTAAAATAATAATTATTAACTATTAGTAAATAATTTTTATTTATTAATAATCATCATTACTATAATAATAAAATAATATTAACTAGGCAAGAGCTTATAACACAATAGTAAGTTGTGAGCATCTCATGTGGGAGGTCTTGAGTTCAAATTCACTTAAAATATAAAATATAAAATTAATTACAATAAATAACAATAATTAATTAATCTAGGCTTTAGTCATTTACCAATCAAAAAATAAAATAATATTAACTAATTAATATTACCATACCTTTTAATTTATTTAATTAAAAATTGAATTAATTTAATAATAATTAAAAAAAACTATAATTAACAAATTTTATTAATTTAAAATTTTAAAAATTAAAAAAAAAAGAAAAATGCAATATAGCATTTTAGGCCTGTGGGTCATTGGCACACTGCTTATAGTAATACATGTTGCTATGGCAGTAGATGTAGTTGTTGTACATCAACATAAAGGTAGCTGCAAGTGGGTGAAGGTTTGGTGGCCTCGCCCACTTTTTTTAATATTAACTTTTTATTATTTTTAAATAAAAATAATTAAAACCAAACTTTCACAATTCCCTTTTTTTAATATGGTAATATAATTATCACAATAATTTTAAATTACTATGGTAATTATATTATATATATTTTTCTTTTAAAAATAAATTTGCATAATAGATTTGATAGGAGAAGCAAAAACAATTAATCAAAATTTGATTTCTTTTCCAAACCCTACTTGCATCAAAATATAATTTTCTAAAATTTATGAAATGAGGGTTTCTAATTATCAATTCATATGCAGATAATTTCGAAACGAAGAAGAATGAAATTCGCAACAAGGGTTTCAACCCAAATAAAATCTGAATACATATCCACAAACACAGAGAAGACAAATAATCCAAAGAAAGAAAACCATTGTGCAAAACCCATAAGATCCTATCTGAATCTGATGCTAAAACAATGAACGCATGAAGCTTGCAAGCAATTTTCCTTTCTTCCAAAAACTTTCTTTTCGAAAATTGGCTCCTTCAAATCTTAGTATGAAGAAATGAGCTCTGACTTCCTAATAAAGAGCTTTTCCTAAATTAGGGCTTTGATTTTGCAATTAGGTGAAACCTTTCTCCTTTATTATTTTATGATATTTTGATTTCATGTGCAAGCTTTTGCATTTTAATTAAAATAAAGTTTATTAAATCAATTCCCTTTTCTCTTTTATTAAATCCTAAGATGTCTTTAATAAGATATTTGTTAATTTAACTAATAATACTATTTAGAGTTTATTATAAAAATGAAACTCCTAAATAAATTATTATTAAATAAAATAAATATGATTGCACTAAAATTAGAACTTTAATTAAATCTTTAAATTTAATTAAATAAATATAATTAAATATTGGATTTTCTTTATAAAATTTTCATTAAATTAAATCATCAAATTATGTTTTAATTTGATTTAATTATAACTAAAAATCACCACAAACCCATAAAATAAATACAAAAACTCATTATAAACCACAAAATACCAAATCAAACTCAAGGGTCAAAATCATGAATTCATGTCACTTGACAAATTTGGAAGAGTAAAACTCAAATACTTGTCCTACTTTCTAGAATAATTGGCTTAGGGTTAAGATTTGGACTCAAGATTTAGCTCCCCTCTTTTACCATTGAGATATTGTGATAGGGCACACTCATCCTGACAATTGAGAGAAGTTGATGTCCGATACCTATAATCTACATAAAATCTGAGCATGCACATACATATATAATCTAAACTAAATAGGCAATGGCTGGGAGTGGTGCATCGTGTAGATCCTGACTAGCAAGTGACTATGACTCCGTCCTTTTACTACATCAGAATGTCAATCATAAAATAACACATACATGTACACCATACACATGCAAGTATGGGGTAAGTATCTATAGAAACTACATATAAATCATCCATCTAATTATCATCATGAAATAACTAAAATCATTGTATACAATCATCATCATCGAAGAATAATCATGCACACATAAAATAACTGGTACCAAAGTAACTCATCATATAATCAACTAAGTATGAAATAATATCTAACAATGTGGAAAAAAAATTCACTAATCATCAAACATAATCATAAAGTTGGCCTCAAAGAGTTTGATAATATAATAAGAAAAGTCAACTAGGGATAGGCACTACACCTCTTTGCATGGGGATCTTCTTGTTGGGCCACAACTCATGAGAGTACACGAACTCCTAAGTGTCTCACCTAAATAAATAATAAAATAATGCATTAACCTAAGTAAACTTAAGTAAAAAGTAAATAGTAAATACTTATTTACACCAACACCCCCCCTTAAGTGCAACTTAGGGGAATGCCCTTAAGCTTACAAAGTCTAGGATGAAATGCATAATGGGTCCCAGCTACTAGGCCATGTTAGGTACCCATGTACATAATGAAATGCAATCTCTCATAAAGTGGAGAAAGAGGAAAAATCTCATGGGAAAAACCCTCCCCCAAAAAGAGAGATGAAAAAACTAGATGCATGGATGGATGGAGTAATCAAGACCCCCCCATTACGACATACATCAAGTATATACAATAAAGAAATGTGAGAAGAACACTATCCCAAAAGAGGAAAAGGTCCCCCCCTAAGAGCTCATGTGTCTAAGGATCCATAAGTCTATATGCCTTCACACTATCTTCATATCTAATGAAAGTACAAGGCCTAGGTGGTGGTGCCCTACATCCCCTGGAAGATATGTTTGCCCATGTAGGACAACCGAAGACTCTAAAGTGTGTCACAATTGGTTTTCTACCACACCATGCCTCAAAAGGAGTCTTGCAATCTAAGGTAGGATGAGGAGACCTATTATGTGATTGGCACTATTGATTACTTTGACTTAAAGTGATGGATCTAAGACTTGGCTTGTATAACGCAACTTGCTATAGACTTAAGAGTTCTAATCCTTAATGTTGCAACATTTGTCTTGTGGGAACTGAATGTTAGTGGATTCTAAAGATCAATTCCCTCAAGTTTGCAAAAGTCTTGAAGTCTTTTTTTCACATATATACTTTCATTGTCCATCCTTAGAACTTTGATGGCTTTCCTTGATTTCTGTTCAACATGAGTCTTAAAGGCTAAAAACTTGTCAAACACTTCATTCTTCTTATGAAGAAACTAGAACCAAGTATACCTTGAAAAGTCATCAATGAAAGTAAGTATGTAGTGACCCTAGCTGACTGATGTCACTGCAAAAGGACCTACTAGTACCATGTGAACCAACTGAAGAACAACTGGTGCTCTTGAAGACTTTCCTTTATGTAACTTCTCCTCTAGATGCATATCCAATGAACTTGTTGAACATTCACCTGTGGAAAGTTGATTGTAGGTAGACCTTTGACCATTTTGTTTGAGCAAAGGTGTTGAAGATAGTAGAATGCAAGATGACCAAACCACTCATGCCATAATTGGACTGTGTCAACAAGGCTTGTGAAGGAGACTTAGGTACAAAGTGGGAGAAAGAGTACAATTTTTTTTCATGATTAACTTTCCCCATTGCAACCATGAGTCATCTTTTAGACTGTGCACTTTTACTGAGTCAGGAAGGAACTCAACTTTATGACCATCTCCAAGGTTAGTGATTTGGTAAATTGAGAGGGGATTAGAATTTAGGTTTGGAACATAGAGAACATCTTGAACTCTTCATTTTCCACCTCTACATTTCCTTTACCTTCAACTTCCATTTTTGTATCATCTCCCACAAAGATGTGCAATACCTTTGATTGCTTCAATGAAGAAAAATCCTCCTTTGAAGAACCCATGTGATATGAGGCACCAAAGTCAAGTATCCATTCCGTTAAAGAATTTGAATTTTCCATGAGTGCTTGCCCTTTGCCCTTTGAATCTGAAGAAGATCCTTTCTCCTTGTAAGCATTAGGCAGTGGAACATTATGTTTCTTCATGATAGAGGTCAACTCATTAATATTTTTATGATAACATTCATGTTCTTCATGACCAAATTTCTTGGAATAGGCACACTTTTTCTTGTCCTTATTATTGTCCCCCTTCTTATTTGAATTTGAAGACTTTCCTTGTTGATTTGATTGTGGTGTTTTCTTTTCTACATCCTCTGATTTGTTCTTCCACTTCTTATTCTTACCCTTTCCTTTATTTGAAGATTGATCAAATAAATTTTGAGAACCCTCATTATTGGCCACCAATGCCTTAGACTTTGGTGAATTGAGAATCCCCATTGATTTCAACTTCTTTTCTTCTTTATCCAGTAGATCAGCATAATCATCATAAGATACTTTCTGATAGGCAGACCCTAATGTAGTCTTTGAGGTGTTATGAGTAGAAAAAAATGTGGAGTACTTAGAAGGAAACTTGTTCTGAATGAGATAAATCAATTTGTCATATTTGATAAGACTCCCAAAATCAGTAAGCTTTGTCCTTAATTCATTCACCTTTATGATAAAATCATGTATGGAATCAAATGACTTAGGGTTTGAGGAGACAAGCTCATCTTCAATTTTGAAAACATCCTCTTCAGACACTTTACCATATAGGTTTTGGAGGGTATCCCAAACTTCCTTGTATGTATGAGACTTTTGGATCTGATAGACAATCTTGTCTTCAACCCCCAAACAAATATCACCTAGGGCTTTCCTATCTGCTTGTACCCAGGCAGAGATTTCAATGCTAGATACTTGATCACCTATTGGTTAGGAAGGTACCATCTACATATTGAGAAGCTCCTTTATGCATTAAGTGACACCAGATTTTAATGGACCATATAGCATAGCTATGTGGAGTTAATTTTGGAAACTTAAAATTTCCCATTATTTAGAAAATGAAAGAAAACTATAGAAAAAGAGGAACAAAACACCAAGAACACTCCCTCTTTTCACTAAATCAAGAACCCCCCCCCCCCCCCCCCACCAAAAAGATGCTTTGGGCACTTTATATGTGGTCTGATTACAATGACCACTTGCCAATTTTTGCCTTAGTGGACTTTTAATTTTTTCTTTTACAACCACCTTATGGAGTTCAAAACTAGAACATTATAACGTATCTTGGATATACAACAATTTTGAAGATATTTCAAAGTATTACAATGTAGAAAAGGATTAATTCTAAAAGTGACACTTTTATCCACACAACCCTATAATCTAATTACAAATCTAGAAAGTAGACGAAAAATAATGCACTTTCAAAAAAATAGAACCTATTTTCGTGTCCAGATGAGCCTGTATGGAGCATTTGAAGTTGCAAAATGCATGATTAGACAAGTACAATCACCAAAAGATATGATTTCTAACAAATTTGTGTACCAAAAATAGAAAAGAGTTGCACCATTGAAAATTTTAGGAAATTCTACCCAATTTCAAAAAAAAATCGCACGTGATTTGGAGTTTAGATGACTAAGATGTGCCCTCCCAAAGTTGGACTGCAAAATAGAAAATTAATCTGAAGAAGGGTTGCATCAACAAAAGACAGGGTTAAATTCCACAGTTATACAATCGTCACAATAATTCTAATTTTCCTTGGGATGATGGTCAAACGGTCATCAAATTTAGGCTAGTAAATTTGATGATATTAGCAACTCCAGGCCCTATGATGATATCAGCATGATGTCATGATGATTTCATGTTGTACAAAATTGTACAAAATTATTTGACGTGTTTGGCTAACTATGTAGGTATGAATCTGTGCTATCATATAGATCTGACAAGTAGATTGCTGACTGGGCGTCGGATGTGACTGTTGGAATTATGATATATTTGTCATTAGTGCAAACACTTATTCAATTCTAAATGCTTATCTAGCTCATCACTTAGTCTATAGTGTATACCGAGCATTCAATGGTTACCTTGTACGTTTAGCAAGTAAATAGTTCTCACCGAGCATTCCAGAGGATACCAAGTGAATGATAAGTTCAATAGTGTCTACCGAGTGAAAAAGGTAAACGAAGGACTCAGTGTTTACCGATTGAAAAAGTTAAACAAAGGACTCAATGTTTATCAAGTGAAAAAGGTAAACGAAAGACTCAATGTTTATCGAGTGAAAAAGGTAAATGAAGGACTCAGTGTTTACCGAGTAAAGCAAGGTCAATTAAGAAGTTAGTTTCTACTGAGTGACACTATATCTACTGAGTCACCAATGGTTACCAAGTTCCAAGAAATGTTGTGTGGCTAGTATGAACTGAGCCTCTACAACTACCAAGTGCATGACGATGTCGAGTAATGTAGTGGATGCTGAGTATCAGAAGGTCACTGAGTCAGTTCAGTGAACTTGAGTTATTTACTATTGGGCCGACTCAGTAATGTTTTGTTCACTTGTGTTTTGGCCAACCTTGCAATTGTAAATATTGGAATGGTCTTTACATAATTTATGATATCATTTGCAGTATGACGTGAATGAAAAAAAGAGAGAGTGATGTTTGCATGTAAAGAAGGTATTGCTATATTTTGAGAAAAGTGAAAGCGAATCAGCAGCAGAATAAAAGGAATACAACAAGGTCAACATAGAAGCAAAAAAGTTATATCTATCACATCAGGTGATCAATGCAAAAAGGATCTTATTAGCAAATAGTTGTAAGCAGATCCACTGCTTCGTCCTAATAGATGAATCAGTTTATAAATCTTTTAACAGGGTAGACTTAAACAGTCTTTTTGTAAATCTCCTAACAGAGTGCATACTTCACTGTATGTTTGTAAATCCTCTAACAAGGTGGATCTAGCAGTCCTACTTGCTCCTAACAGGGCAGATCACCAGAAGTGATCATTGTAAGCCTTAATAAGCCAATTTTATGCTGTAGTATTGAATTTTTGTGGGCATCAACCCCACCCCAGTTTTACTTTCTATTAGGAAGGTTTCTAGGTCACCAAATCTCTGTGTACATGTGCAATGAATGTTTGATCTTTTATTTATGCAGTAGATTAGATGAATGAATGATGAATGGTTAAAATGCTAAACTGTTTAAAAGTTTTATAAGTTACTAATTCACCCCTCCCCTCTTAGTAACCTATCTTATCCTAAATATTTCCAACAATTGGTATTAGAGCTTTGTGGTTCTCAGGATAAAGTTTGACAACTTGAGCAAAGATCAAGGTCAATGGAGATATTCAGACTTGACAAATCTATTGAAAATGAAAAGCTAGATCTAGAAATGGCCATGGCTCAACTCAAAGAAGCAAAGGTGCATCTTTCTCAATCTCTAAAAAGAAGGAAAGAACTTGCAAGACAAATGAATGATCATTAGTATGTTGAAGAAAAGATTGAAGACCTTTTACCATCAAACAGTTCAAATGAAGCTAATAAAGCAATCAAGGAACTCCTAGCAAAGAATGGTTCTCTGCAGGAAGAAGTAAAAAATCTTAAAAGAGAACAAGAAATCCAATCAATTAGGCTATGTGAAGTTTTGGAATAGAGAAACAAGGAAAATGAAGACTTAGAGGCAAGAAATAATCAATCCCTTCAGCATGAAGATCTTGTAGGTCAACTATCTAATGCAAATGAAGAAATTATGAATCTAAGATCTGAGAATGAAAGTTTGAGAAATGATTTAATCACTAAAAGAAAAATCAATGCAAGCTTACACAGTGATCTGAGATTTGAAAGACAAATCAATGAAAGTTTGGAAAATGACTTGATCACTGAAAGGCAAATCAATGAAAGAATGATGAAATCTCAAACAGACATGAATCAATTGAATAAAAAAAATGAGCAGAATCTTCATAGACAAAAAGGTAAAGCTGGTCTTGGATATAAGGAAGACGTTGAAACCTTCAAACAAGGTGCACAAAGGAATCAAAGACCCACTTGCAATCATTGTGGCAAGATAGGTCATACATCAAACAAATGTTGGAGTAATGGAAAGGCAAAATTCAATGGTAAATGCTTCAACTACAATCATCATGGTCACAAAGCTAATGAATGCAAAGAAAAATCAAAATTTGAAGGCAAATGTCACAAATGCAAGAAACAAGGTCACAAGGCATCTGAATGCAAATAAAAAACATTCAATCTAGTAGAACAAATTATCAAAGCAATATTTGGTTGGGACTACAATACTTGGTGTAGGTGTCACTATTGTGGAGAATATGGACACATTGGGATAAACTGTGCAAGACATCACCTAAGAAAGAAGGATACAACCATAAGATGTTACACATGTACTAAAATTGGTCATATAGCCAAGAATTGCATGAATATTGGAAGAATTGAAAATGAAAAGAAAGCTAAAGCTGATAACATTTGGAAGCAGATGAGACAACAATGGATTCCTAAATCTACCAAGCAAGACAGTTCAAATGATGGTCATGTCACTCAAGAAATGGGTGACTTCACCATTTCCAATTAGATTTAAGAAGAATTAGGAACTGCATCTTCTAGCCATATCTTAAATAGTTCCAGAGTGAAAGAGTGCAAATGGATAAAATTAGTATTTCAGATACAAGGATCAAAGAAAAGTTATCATTCACCATGTTGCATCTACCGAGCAAGGTTGGCTAAAGACCTTACCAAGCTAGGTGGGAAGTATCAAAGATTTTGTTCGACCACCAAGTTGCAAGGTTTTATCAAGTAAATCAATGACAAATTGGCAAGCACTATGTCATCTCAGCCACCTTTGTACTGAGCATTAATGATAGTATTTCCATCAAAAGGGCAGAATTCAATTTTATTTTTCACCATGACTTTAGAATACTTAGAGCTAAAAGATTTCCAGTTGCACACTAGTGATTCCAAGTGATTTGAAGCGAATTTCTTGCAAAAAATTTATTTGAAGAATTTATCATCCACCAAGTAGCAATGGCATATGCAAGCACTAGCAACAGCAAGGTGAAAAGGGGTTCTGAAATGCTCATGAAAGGAGTTGAATGGAAAGCCCCAAAATTCAAACTAGTGCTCGCAATTGCTGAATCACTTGACCCACACACAACTCAATCAAAAATTCCACCTAAGGTACTTCTTATTAATGATATTCGTGCTCATTTCAAATGCACTGTTCAAGAAATTGGTACATTAGATATGGACAATGCCCTAGGACAATTATGTGTTGATGGAGCCCTAAAACCTGAGCATAAACACTTAGAAGAGAAAGGTTTGACCCACATTCTGCACCTACCAAGGAATTTTCCAGTTAAATGGGTGAGATATGTTTTGAGACATGTACACAATGGTTAGTTATGGTTGGAGCAACCTGTATTGATAACTAAGAAGATGATTCATAAGATCACGGGTTTGCCTATGCTCAACAAAGCCAAAACCACTAAAACCCTAGGTCAGGATGAGTTGCAGAAGAAAACCCTAGCAGAATGGGATAGAAGAGGATTGAAGCTTAATAATAAATCTAACATGGAACTCCAATTTGGCATTCATGTAATTGCATATAAACTATACAATTCCAGCAGATTGAATAGTGTACCGTATGAGGTTGTGGATTTAGCATTTAAGGTAGTAAAGAAAAATCCGGAATATGACTTGGCAGACTTACTATTGAAACAGTTAAACAAAAATATGGAAAGTATAAGGACTTCAAAGAATAATCCTTGTAAATTTAGTTCTCTATTGATCTGTTTATTTTTCTATGTGCAAAAATTCTTTCCATCAAAAGGAACAGTAGTATGGAGAAAAGACATTCCAATTCTATATCAGATTAATGAGTTTATAGCAGAAATGGGTGAAAATTTTGACAAAGTCATGGATAACTATTTTGAAGACTTCAAGGAAAGAATGAATAACAGGTTCAAAATTCCTCCTAAGCTTGTTGAGGATTATAAAGATGATATATGTTTCATGGTTGACTATGATAAAGTGTACATACAGGTAGTCATACCCTGAGTGGCATGGGTAAAACCATTGCCTTATGAATTAAATATTGATGAAGCAAGAGACATCATTGAGGCACTGGTGAATGAACCAGCTATTCCTAACATCCCTAACTTTGGAACTTATGCTGAAGCAAATGCCAAAATTGAGCTTGAAATCAAGCTACCATAGGCCATAAGCAAAGGCAAGAGGAAGATAGCTAAATTGAAAACTGCAACCGGTCCTCTCATGCTAACAAAAGGAAAAGGTGAGGACGAAGAAGATAATGAAGAAGGAGGAGAAGAAGAAAAAGAAGAACAAGAATCTGAAGAAGAACCTCCAAAGAAGAAAGGTAAGGCAATCATTACCAAACCTAAAAAGAAGCTTATTGTAGTATTCACCAGAAGAACCAAAAAAGGCAAGCAGGAACCTATGCTGGTTAGGCCTCCACCCACATTTGTGGAAAGGATCAAACAATTGGAAGAAGGAGCAGGTATCACAAATTTCAAGGCATTGAAATTTGAAACAAGAATAGATGCTGAGAAAATGCAGATTGAGGAACTGGTACTCTCCAAGATGGGTAAATGGAAATACTCCCTGGACCAGCTTGCCTCTCAAATCTCCAAAGAACTACTAGAGAGATTGCAACTGAGATGGGAGTCAACCACCCAAATGGTAAAAGACATGTATGAGCAATCTCTGAAAAATCTTAGACCAAGTCTCACTGGAGCAGAAATAAAGACTGAAATGAAAAACCATGAAGGTAAAATGATGATCAGATTTCACACCTGTTTGATTTTAATCAAAGACATTGAGCATGTTGTAAATGATGCAACAAACATGTGGAAAAACATCTATCATCTGCATAAGCCCAGTGAAGACCCAGTAGAAATCAAGGATGATGACAACAGTGATAGTGATGATATTAATGGCACTCCATCCATCATAGTCTCACCAGGAAAGCTGCATGCACTAATGGAAGAAGACGAAGAGGAAGATAAGGAGGAAGATGATCTAGTAAAAATTACAGCAGCAGTTATTGCATCCCTTCCTCACTCTCCACCTAAAATTATCACATCATCAAGGTTGGAGTCAGCTTCAGCAAGTTTGATAGTATCTACATCAGATTTATCATCTGCACCTGCCACATCACAACTCTAGGTATCATTAATGGAAGTTTCTACCACTTCATCTACCGACCTACAACCCTCTTCTTTAGCTACCGAGCCAGCCTCCTTAGCTCCATCATCAACAGTCAGTATAATAGTAAGTTCCACAATTTTGTCAGTTCTAGCTTGTTCTACAATTTTATCAGCATTATCTGCATTTACTTCAAATCCAATTAGTTCAGATACTGCTATACTGAGTGTATCATCATTTTTGGGAAGTATTTCAATTTTTGATCTGGTAAATACTTCTATTGGCATTCAATCCTCTAGTCCTATCCCAGTTTTTACTGCTAGTCCTTCCATCTCCACTATTGCGTCTATTCCTAAGATCAAACCAGTCATCATAGAAGTCAAACAAAAGCATCCATTAAGACTTCTGATCATTGGAAAGGAAATTCCAGAAGATATTGACTTAGATACAGAGACAGTGATTCCAAAGATTGACTATGAAAATGCTACCATTGAAGAGATGAGGTTTGCTAGTCAACTAATAGAGATGAAAGCTATGCAGAAGTAGTTAAGGTTTGAAAGGGATAAGGAATACAGAATAATTGAGAACGCCAAAAATATAATTATAGATGCTATAGGTGTTGAAGTAGATTCTACTCAACACATTTTGATTCAGTTAGAAGAGGCTGTAAATAAATTCAATGAGGACACCTCTGGTCAAGAAAAATTGATTGAAAAGGCTGAAAGAAAATTTGATAATAAGGTGCTCGAGCACATTGCTCAGCACATTGCAATAAAACAGGTAGAATTGTCCACAATTTTGGCCAATTTTGAAAATTCCTTTAATAATGTAACTTCACTTTTTGCCAAACTTTGTGATGTTATTGAGTACACCAAGGAGATCAAAGAAAAAATGAATAAAATTGATGAGGATATGAAGGTCAGTGCCCAAATGCTACAACTTGACCCCAATTCAAGTTCATCCCATCATTTCAGAATTAGATTTTTGTCACAAAAGCAGGCAAAATTGTTGAGAGAGGAAACAAGGATCAGGTCTACCTTGATTGACATTCAGAATATGATCCTTCCTATAATGGGCACAATGTAGAAACACATTGTCTACTCCAAAGCATTGATCCATGACAACAATTTCTCAGTTACAGATCATATGATTGAACTTTTAGCTAAAGTTCAAATAGCACTCTCCACCTACAAAATTTTGCAAGAAAATTGGGATAAGACTTTGGCTCTTATTCTCAAGGTACACTCTGAGTTTATCTCTCATTTTGGTGTCTCTGTGTAAATACATATTGTGTAATTTGGCATTATTGTCAAAAAGGGGGAGATATATGTAAATAAGGAAGCCATGTGTAAAGATAGAGATATTTGTAAATACTCTGTGCATATTGTATGGGGGAGATATATGTAAATCAGTACGTCAAATTTTGCACATAAGTTTTGGCTCATAAGTGTTTTTGTCACTAATGCCAAAGGGGGAGATTGTTAGAATTATGATATATTTGTCATTAATGCAAACACTTTTTCAATTTTGAATCCTTATCTAGCTGATCACTTAGTCTATAGTGTATACTAAGCATTCAGTGGTTACCTTGTAAGTTCAATAGGTAAATAGTTCTCACCGAGCATTCCAAAGGATACCAAGTGAATGAGAAGTTCAATAGTGTTTACCGAGTGAAAAAGGTAAACGAAGGACTCAGTGTTTACCGAGTGAAAAAGGTAAACAAAGGACTTAGTGTTTATCAAGTGAAAAAGGTAAATGAAGGACTTAGTGTTTACTGAGTGAAAAAGGTAAATGAAGGACTCAGTGTTTACTAAGTAAAGCAAGGTAAACGAAGAAGTTAGTTTCTACTGAGTGACACTATATCTACTGAATCACCAATGGTTACCGAGTTCCAAGAAATGTTGTGTGGCTAGTATGAACTGAGCCTCTACTCCTATCAAGTGCATGACGATGCCGAGTAATGTAGTGGATGCCGAGTATCAAAAGGTCACCGAGTTAGTTCAATGAACCTCAGTTATTTACTATTGGGCCGACTCAGTAATGTTTTGTTCACTTGTGTTTTGGTTGACCTTGCAATTGCAAATATTGGAATGGTATATATGTAATGTATGATATCATTTGCAGTATGATGTGAATGAAAAAAAAGAGAGAGTGATGTTCACATGTGAAGAAGGTATTGGTATATTTTGAGAAAAGTGAAAGCGAATCAGCAGCAGAGTAAAAGGAATACAACAAGGTCAACATAGGAGCAGAAAAGTTATATCTATCACATTAGGTGATCAATGCAAAAAGGATCTTATCAAAAAATAGTTGTAAGCAGATCCACCACTTCATCCTAACAGGTGAATCAGTTTATAAATCCTTTAATAGGGTAGACTTAATAATCTTTTTTTAAATCTCCTAACAGAGTGCATACTTCACTGTATGTTTGTAAATCCTCTAACAAGATGGATCTAACAGTCCTACTTTCTCCTAACAGGGAAGATCACCAGAAGTGATCATTGTAAGCCTTAACAAACCAACTTTATGCTGCAGTATTGAAGTTTTGTGGGCATCATCCCAACCCCAGTTTTACTTTCTATTTGGAAGGTTTCTGGGTCACCAAATCTCTGTGTACATGTGCAATGAATGTTTGATCTTTCATTTATGCAGTAGATTAGATGAATGAATGATGAATGGTTAAAATGCTGAATTGTTTAAATTTTTTATAAGTTATTGATTCACCCCTCCCCTCTCAGTAACCTATCTTATCTTGAGTATTTCCAATAGTGACATAGTGGTCTATGTGGCTAACAATGGATTTGGCAATGCCACGTGGAAATTTGATCGTGTAAGTTGACTATTGAAGTGGTGGTTGTTGGGATTCCACGTACCCAAGTAGACAAGTGACGTGTGGTTGAAATACTGTGCATAGGTGAGCATATATGGTTGTGTGGCAAAATTACACTGGGTTGTGTGCTTTCTGTAGCATGGCCAGAGGGTGCCAATAAATTGTTAAACGACACCAAGATTTTTTTTGCTGTCAACGAGACTAAGAATTTAGTCCCACATCAATTATGGAAAAGTCCTCCAAATTATATAAAAGAGAAGTTGTGAGATAGGGTAATAAAAATGCCCACTAGCTTATGGTTGTGGCTGGAATGTGTGTTGGGTGGGGCCACCGGTGGAGTTGGGTGGCCGGTTCAAATTTATGTTCACTGGATATGGATTTTTGAAGCCACTGTGGAATATAGTGATGGCCCAAAATTTGGGGATATGCAGCTAAATTTGAACTGGAATATTTCCTGTAACAAATACAAATATTCCACCTTTTATAGCCAGGGTGTCACTGCCCGATTTAAAAAAAAAAGATCTCTACTAGTCCGATTGGGAAAAAAAAATTTGAAAATAGAAATTCAAAAAAATAGAGAATTATTAGATCCGAAAAATAATTAAATAGATCTAAAAATGACCATACCCAATTCAAAAATTGGTGCCTTTGGGTGCTGGTTTGCAATTTTTTACCTCATGATCAACTTTAGCCTAGCATAGGCAAATTTATAGTAGATCTTCACCGAATCGACGTTTCAAAAGTAATGGCAAGGTTTGATTTGGCTTTAGACACTCTCAATTCCTACAAATTCTCCAGATTTGGGTCAAGATGCTGAAGCATGAATGTTCTCTAATGACTGTGTGAAGAGAATGTCCTCAAGCTCTGATACCATGTAAGAATTTGTCTTAGGGTAGAATTCACCCAAGACCAAGGAACTCAAACACAAGCACAACAATAAACCAAAGTGAGTATGATAAGAATGACAATATATTCATTCAATATGCCATATGAAAGTACACTAGGAGTGCCTGTATATAAAGGCCTCTGGAAAGATTCTAGAATACATAGAAGTCAACACATGATAAGTCATACAACTAGGCACATGTCCCCTAGATATGGGTTATCCTCCATTAAGCATCGAAGTAAGTGCGATGATGAGAGGATAAGCCTACAATGGTGTAGCACACAAAATAATGTTGTAGACAACATGTGCTAAAATGAGAGTTTGAATAACTATGTTTTCTATATGAAAACTCAGTGAATGATGCAAACTCTAGTGTTGTAGACAACATGTGCTAAATTAGAGTTGCATACTTTTGTGTACCAATATGACAATTCATGAGAGTACACAAACTCCTAAGTGTCTCACCTAAATAAATAATAAAATAATGCATTAACATAAGTAAACTTAAGTAAAGTGTAAATAGTAAATACTTATTCACACCAACACATATTTTTGGGTATTTTTATTCCAAATAAATAATTAAATATGAATATTCTACTATAACTTTTCTAGAATAAAAAATCTTCCATGTCTAACCACCTTAACTAATTGAAAACTTTACAATTTTTTTTTCCTTATACTAGGTGAAGCATAGAATGTGATACAACTTTTGATTTCAAAAATGTTATATTGTTTGCAAGTTATAACTATTTTTCAATTAGTATGCCAATAAACAGTTTACAGACATCTTCATTAAAAATTAACTAACAAATACTTATAGAACTCAAAATTTGATAGAAATTATATTGATGGAACCTTAAGAGTGTTATAAAAAACCCTTTTCGTTTCATTGAATTTTGATGACAAAAATATTGTCAAATGGCAACTCGAAGTATAAATGTCATTGAAACCTATCTCAAACATGCCTTTTTGAGTTAACCAAATAGGTTTGGTACATACCAAGCCTAATTAGGTACCTGACTTCAAATCGATCACCCAATACTAGATTGGGTACCCGATGTGAAATAAGGTACCCAAAAAGTGGCGGCCATTTTTTTTCCAAAAATTCATATCCCAAATTTTGGAGGGAAACCAAAATTTGAGAAGTGTGGGCATCATTATTACTATTGACTATTATTATTATATTTGATTGTGATTATTATTATTGTTACTATTATTATTATTTTAATGATTATTATTATTATTTTTCTTATTATATATAGTAATAATAATAATAATATTATATAGTAATATATATGATTATTATGATTATTATTATTAGATATAATATAGTAATATATATGATTACTATTATTCTTATGATTATTAAATATAATATACTAATATATATGATTATTATTATTAAAATATATAGTATTATATTATTATAATTATTAAATTTAATATTATCATGAAATTTGTTGAAAGGGGTCATACGTTATCCTATGACCCTTTCCACCCATTCAATCAAATCAAATAGGTCCCTAGGTCATAGGACCACTAGGGACATATGTTGCCATGAAATGCATCAAAAGGGGTCATATGTTATCTTGTGACCCCTTTTGACCCAATCGATCAAACCAAATAGGATCCTAAGACCCCTAAGGACATATGTTGTCATGCAATGCATCCAAAAGGGTCAAGGGATAACCTATGACCCCTTTCAACCCATTCAAACAAACCAAATAGGTTCCTAGGGGTCCTAGATTGTCATGAAATGCATCAAAAGTGGTCATAGATATCTTATGACCCCTTTCGACCCATTCTATCAAACCAAATAGGTCCCTAGGAGTTCTAAGGCCCCTAAGCACATATGTTGTCATGAAATGTATCAAAAGGGTCTATGACCCCTTTCGACTCATTCCATTGAACCAAATAGGTCCCTATGGGTCCTAGGACCCCAAGGGACATATGTTGTCATGAAATGCGTTGAAAGGGGTCATAAGATAACCTATGACCCCTTTTGATCCATTTTAACAAACCAAATAGGTCCCTATGTTGTCATAAAATGTGTTGAAAGGGATCATAGGTTATCTTATGACTCTTTTTGATCCATTTGAACAAATAAATAGGTCCCTAGGGGTCCTGGGGACATATGTTATCATGAAATGCATCGGTAGGGGTCATAGGTTATCCTATGACACCTTTCAACCTATGACCCCTTCAATCAAACCAAATAGGTCCCTAGGGGTCACATATGTTGCCATGATAAGCATCGAAAGGGGTCATAGGTTATCTTATGATCCCTTTCAACTCATTTGATCAAACCATATAGGTCCCTACAAGTCCTAGGACCCCTAGGGACATATGTTATCATGAAATGCATCAAAAAGGGTCATAGGTTATCCTATGACCCCTATTGACCCATTCGATCAAGCTAAATAGGTCCCTAGGGGTTCCAGGACCCCTTGAGACATATGTTGTCATGAAATACATCGAAAGGGGTCATAGGATAGCTTATGATCCATTTTGACCCATTTGAACAAATAAAATAGGTCCCTAGGAGTCCTATATGTTTTCATGAAATGTGTCAAAAACCTATGACCCCTTTTGACCCATTCGATCAAACTAAATGGGTCCCTAGGGGTCTTAGGACACCTAGGGACATATGTTGTCATGAAATGTATCGAAAGGGGTCATACATTATCCTATAACCCCTTTCGACCCATTTGAAAAAACCAAATAGGTCCCTAAAGGTCTAACATATGTTGTCATGAAATGCATCAAAATGGGTCATAGGCTAACCTATGACCCCTTTCCACCCATTCAAACAAATAAAATAGGTCTCTAGGGGTCCTAGGACCCCTAGGAAACCCTGTTGTCATGAAATGCGTCAAAAGGGGTCATAGATTATCCTATGACCCCTTCTAACCCATTCAATCAAACATAGGTCCTTAGGGGTCTTAGGACTACTAGGGACATATGTTGTCATGAAATGCATCAAAAGGGGTCATAGGATAACCTATTACCCCTTTCAACCCATTCGATCAAACCAAATAGTTCCCTAGGGGTCCTGGGACCCCTAGGGACATATATTGTCATGAAATACATCGAAAGGGGTCATAAGTTATCCTATGACCCCTTTTGACCCATTCAATCAAACCAAATAGGTTCGTAGGAACATATGTTGTCATGAAATAGATCGAAAGGGTTCATAGGATAACCTATGACCCATTTCGACCCATTCAAATGAACCAAATAGGTCCCTAGGGGTCCTACAACCCCTATGGACTATGTTGTCATGAAATGCATCAAAAGGGGTCATAGGATAACCTATGACCCATTTGAACCCATTCAAACAAACCAAATAGGTCCCTAGGGGTCCTAGGAACTATAAGGGACATACGTTGTTTGAATAGGTCTCTAGGGGTCCTCAAACCCATAAGGGACATATGTTGTCTTGAAATGTGTTAAATTGGGTCATAGGTTATCCTATGACTCTTTTCGACCCATTCAAACAAACCATATAGGTCCCTGGGGTTCCTAGGACCCCTTGGGGGATATGTTATCATGAAATGTGTTGAAAACAAACCAAATAGGTCCCTAGGAGTCCTAGGACACCTAGGGACATATGTTTTCATGAAATGTGTTGAAAGGGGTCATAGGTTATCATATGACCCCTTTTGACCCATTCGATCAAACCAAACAGGTCTTTAGGGGTCCTAAGACCCCTAGGGACATATGTTGTCATGAAATGCATCGAACCCCTAGGGACATAATTATATGACTATATATTAAATAGAATAATAATCATAATATATGACTATTAAATATAATATTAATGATAATAAATGACTATATAATAATAATAGTCATATATATTACTATATTATATTTAATAAAATACTAATATATATTGATATACAATTTTATTCACATTGTTTACACTTGCCAAATTTTGACTTCCCTCCAAAATTTGGGCATCCATTTTTGGGTACCTAAAATACTGGCATACTTTTTTCAAAATATTCTGTCACTGTAAACCCGACAATCACATTTTTTGGGGGCCATTTTCATGGGTTTGTAAAAAATGATTTATTTTTTGATCTTAGATTGGTTTTGACAAGTGAGTGTCAACACACTTAAACTACTTAGTTCATACTGAACTAGTAATACATGTCAGGAACATGTAAACATTAGACCAAGCTGAGCTATAGTTAGTGTCAAGCCACTCATGTGCTGAGTCACTCAAGTGCCGAGCAGATAGACCATGCCGAGTAATTTAGGAGCTGAGTAAACATTGGATGTTGAGTAATGTAGGTTCCAAATTAAAATGTAAAGATCAGTAAATGCTAAGCATCATAGACTTTAGATGCTGAGTGAAACAATTTTGACATATTTGTTTGTAATAGCACAAACAACTACGTAACCATTTTTGAGCCAACTTAAGATTAGATTTCGATATTTTGGAGATAAGGATGAATCTATATTTGAATTTCCTATGCAATTACATGTAGCCAATTAGAAAATGGGAAGGATTAAGTGGCAAAATGGATGAATCTCAACCATAGATTCATACCTAACCCTAAGCCACCAAAGTCTTCTTAAGGAGGATGAAACCCTAAACTCTCAATAAGTGTGTAAGGAATTGAAGGAGTGAAGAGGATAGTTTGCATGCACAAACTGAGCATTCATGGTGACTTAGAAGTTATGAAAAGGGAGTGAATTGTAGAATCAGTTAGAGAAGAACAAAGGATAGAGAAAAGGATACAACATTGAGACATCTGATCGAGAAGGATCAATAAGACATTGTTTGGAGGTGATCTGCCATCAGGCAAGCAAGTTCCAGCCACAGGATCTATGCTAAGACATATTAACAGGTGATTTCAGTCAAATCTCTTTACAGAATAGTCTTAACAAACTGTATGAAATTATTTAACAAGCTGCTTACATAGTTATAAGTTAAAGTTCTCTAACAAGGCACATTTCTAATAGGGTGTTAAGATCCTCTAATAAGGCAAGATCTAACAGTCTTTGTAAGCCTTTAACAAGGTAGACCTTTCACAGGGTAGATCATGTTTCAAGGTCAAAACATTGTAACCTTCATTGGATACACTTTATTGCTATAGTAGTGAAGATTTTTGGGTGTCATCCCCACACCAATTTTACCTTCTCACTTGGAGGGTTTTTGGGTAATCATATCTATGTTATGTGTGTGAATGCTTGCATGTTTACATGATTTAGATGTATATGCTTTACATTCAATTTTCTCATTGAATGCATGAGATGGATGTATGGTGAAAGTTTTTTGGATCCAAGTTTGAACTACTGATTCACCCCCCCCAAAAGTTCACCTTTCCTATTGCAATTCCAACACTTGGTATCAGAGCCTAGTCCTTTAAAGAAGAAGCTTTTTAGATTTGAGGAAAGATCTTGAAATGGAAGTCTACAAATTGAGAAAGATTATTGAAAATCAAGGAATTGAGGTACAACTCATTCGACATAAATTGGATGAAACAAGAGAAGAATTAAAGAAGTCCTTGAAGAGAAGGAAAGAAATTTCTATAGAAGAAAATGACACACAATAAAAAGAGATTGACATGGCCAAGCTATTTTCCAATGGTGATTCCAATTAATTTGATGCAAAAATTGTAGATCTCATGGAAAAGAATAGAGTACAAGCTGAGGAAATAAAAAATCTCAAGTTAGAGCAAGAATCGCAAGCCATATTACTATGTGAGGTAACTAAAAAAAAGAAGAAAGCTATGGAAGAAAAAGCCATGATTGAATAGACTGGAAGAGAAATCAAAAGAGCTAACCAATATGTCCAATATGAAATTGGATACTCTAAGCCAAATGATGAATGCCAACTATGAGTTAAATGTCAAGGACATTGAGATAACTAAATTGAAGTTGCAGAATGAACAACTATAGAATGATCTAAAGAGAGAAAAGGAACCTGCTGAAAGTTTCAACAAGCCAAATAAAGCCATCAAATACTTTGAGAAATTATTGAGATCCCCTAGATCCAATAATGACACATCTAGACTGGGATATACAAGTACTAAAGAAGGAGAGTCATCCAAAAGGACTAAAGAAATGATTAACCAAGGTAAGGACTACAAACCTACTTGTCATAATTGTGGTAAGAAAGGACATACTACTAATTTGCGCAGGAGCAAAATTACAAATTGAATGTCAAGCTTGAGAACATGATTCATTTTCATAAGTACAACAAGCAAGGTCATCAGGCACATGAATGTAGAACCAAGACCATGCATACACAAAGATTTGAAGGATATTTCTACAATTGTCATAAGTATGGACATAAAGCTTTTGAATGTAGATCCAAATCTGTGTGGTCATCAAAAAAATATGCAAAGGTAAGAAACAATGGAAACTCTTATATCTAGGATTATAATATAAGATATAACTGTCATTACTATCAATAATATGGACATGTTCCTAAACATTACATTAGGAAACATTTTAGAGGTAATTACCAAAGATGGTTAAGTCAAACCACATGTTTTAGCTATTTGAAAACTAGTCATATTAGTAGATATTGTCCAACAAAGTCAAAGGCACCAAGTTGAGAATTTGATAAAGGAAAAGGCAAGGTGAATGTTGAACACATCAAAGAAGCAATGAACAAGACATGGAAAAAGAAAAATGATTGCAGCACAAGGGTCACTTCAGCCAATGGGTTAGGTGATCACACCTCATCAAATTAGGAAAAGAAAAGGTATGTGGGATTGATACCTACAGGTTATATTATACATCAATTTCAAAAGGTTCTAGTACTGAAAGGACTATATTAGCATAAACAAAGATGCAAGATGTTGTTAGAAATTCAAGATAAATCTTCGAGTTTTTTATGATTGTTGTCGAGCATGAAACATTTCCTATGTATGCCAAGTAGAATACTAGAAGATGCCAAGCTATCAGACTAGGTAGTTGATGCCAAACTTGTAATGGTTGCCAAGTGATGGAAATATCAATGAATGTTGAAAGAGACTGAAATTGGTTGATGCTGAGCTTATAACCATGTAAGCACTCAACATTAAATGCAAGGTTTTCAAAGGGTGTTTGATCAATTTTAGCCTATTTTTTCATCATTTCAAATTCAAAGAAGAGCGAGAAAAGCAGAAGGTGATCTGGAAATCCATCCAAAGTAGTTGCAAGAGATTTTAGCAATGATCTAATGAAGTTCATTAGATTTCATAAGGTATTTATCAAGAGCTGAGCTATGCAGTCTAAAATTTGATAAACCCTAGTTTGACAAAATGACATTGAGTTCAAAAAATGTTGAAGGGAAGGAAGTTTTAAACATTTAGTTAGTGAGTAATGAAGTTAAGCAACCCATTTTTAAAGCCATTCTTGACATTGCATATAAGAAAGACCCTTTTGACACATTATCCATGATCCTACCAAATGTAATAATGGTACAAGATGTGAGAAAATGCTATAACTATAAGATAGGAAGCATTGGTGACATGGAAATTAGATGTGCACACAAAAAGTTATGTGAAAATGATGTTTTGAAAGAAGAGTATGAGATTGTTGAGAAAAAGGGTTTAACACGAGCCCTAGATTTTCCAAATGTATTTAAGATAGAGTGGATATGACTAGTGCTTAGCCAAATTCATGATGGTTCCTTATGGCTGGAGAATAGACCTATCAGAATTAATAAGTGAATAATCCATAGGGTTACTAGTTACCCAACCCTAGATTAGCCCAAGATGTTGAGGAGTGATTCAAAGGAAGTAATTGAAAAGAAAACTGGAGCTGTTTGAAACAAAAGAGGCATGACAATAGACACAGTCACTGATCCTATTATTAGCTTTGTTGTAAGTGTAATATCACACAAATTCTATCAATCTAGTAGATTGAATAGTGTATCCTGCATAGCTGTGGATGTTGGATATAAGATTGTAAAGAAAGATCATACATATGATCTAGTAGAGCTACAATTACAACTAATGGAAAACCTTGGAGCAATCGAGAAAATGAAGATTACACAATGCAAATTTGGTTCAATTTTGATTTCTATATTCTTTTATGTGCAAAAAAAATTACCCTCATTTGGTATTATGTGATGGGAGACTAACAAATCATTTTCAGTATAGATTGGCGAGTACATTGAGAAACTAGGTGAAAATTTTGAATCAATCATGACTAGCTAATTTGATGATTTCAAGTAGTCAATGAAAAAGAGACTAAGAATACCAATATCCTTAGTTGAGAAACACTATGTTGATATTTTTTTTCTTGTGGATGCTAATTATACATTTGTACAAGCTTCCATACCAAGGGTGAGATGGTTGAGACCTTTAGGCTATGAGATAAATGTAGATGAAGCTTCAACAACTATAACAACTCTACTAGCAAAAGAGGTAGAGAAAATTGCCAAAGTTTTTGGAAATTATGAAGTGGAAAAGTCTAATATCATCATGGAACTAAAAACTGCGTTAGTTATCAAGAAGAAGGACAAGTTGGAAAAGAAACTGAAAGCCAAATTTGGAGAGGGTACCAAGGAGGAAGAGGAAGAAGAAGAAGAGGATGAAGAGGAAGAAGAAACTCAAGCACACGAACCTCTAGCATTGACATAGGGCATGGGAGAAGATAAAGAAGAGGAGGAGACTAAAGGTGCCAAGGGATAAGAAGCCAAGGAAGCACCTACTCCTATCGAGAAAAAGAAGAGGAAGGCCAAGGCATAGCCTATGGCAAGGACCAAGAAAACTGCCAAACCAAGTCAGCCAAAGCCTAGTGCACCTACATCAAGAGCTAGCACATGAGCTACAAAACAAAAGGACAAAAAAAAGACAAAGCAAAAAAAACAAGGAGGTCAAGAGCAAAAGAAAAAAAGTATGTGGCACAACCAGATTCTGATGAAAAGAAAATAGAGTTAGATGACAACAATCAATTTAAGGTGCTGAGTAAGAATCCTCTCTCAGATCTTGAGAATTTATGTGAAAATGTTAAGAACAATGCAAATCTATCAAGTTTTAGCCATGTTGATTTTGATAATTTAAGTAAAGTTGAGAAAAATCAAGTGGAAGAGGCCCTATATGCCATGACGTCAAAGTTTAAGACAACACCACTGGAATTTTCCAACTTTGTACCTAAGAGTCTATATGGCATAATTGAGCAAAAATGACATTATTTATCTAAATCTAGAAAAACAAATCAAGAAGATCACACCAGCCCAAATAATGCTTGAGTTAACTAAGGAACAAATTGATAAGGCCACAAACAAGTATGCTATTAGGTTCACACCTAAATATAGAGCATTTAGCATTTCGCAAAATAATATTGAGAATGTAGTCAAAACATCCACAAAAATGTGGAAAGTAACATATGGATTGACTACAATAAAGAAAGGAGAACTTGAACTTACTGAGGTTGATGATGACAAAGATAACATAGTTGGAGGAGAAACAAAAATGGAAATAGATGACAAGGCAATAGTTGAGCCTAAGCAGCAAGAAGAATAGGGTGTGCATGACACACAATTGCCAAGTGTTAGTCCTCCCCATGACACAACCAAAACTACTGAAACTATAACTATCAAAGATATTTTTGATCCATTAGCTCAAAACATCAATCCGCTTATTGAAGATGACTTGAAGAAGATAGTAGATCAATCTACATTGTAGGCCAAACTTTGTGGTAATCTAGTTTTGGTTAATGTAGATGAGCTACAAAAGATAGTAACTGATATTACAAGGGAAAATGTGAATCCACAAGAACCATCTTCTATCATCCCTTTAGTTGCCAATGTACAATCTTTGGTTCAAAAGTTAGAAGATACATCTACCAAGATTGATACAATTATTAAGGTTGATATAATTAAGAAGAAAATAGTAGAAGAGAAAGACACCACTACAATTTAGAAGGAAATAGGATAGAAAGATTTATTTGCACCTACAACACAAGAACAAGGTGCGAGTCAAGTCATAGTGGTAGATAAGGGCAAGCCTGAAGAGAGTGAACTAACACCAAAGGTAAAGGAACAAGTTTCCTTTCAAGCTCTGGTAGCTTTACCAACATATGGCACTCCTTCTACACAAACTCTTTAGAAATTGAGCATAGATGCTATTCCACTGTAGATCTCAGTGCCAAGCCCAAGTTCATCAAAGATTGAAAAGGTAATACATTATGGAGATGTAAGTCTTGATGAAGAAATTATTATACCTAAATAAGATTATGATACCATGAAATTAGAACAAATAGTTATATTACAATAGGATTTAGAAAGGAAAAAGCATCAAGAAATACTTAGGAGAGAGCACAAGTAGAAGCAAGCTCTGTAGGACATAAAAGACATATTTTTAGATTCATTTAGTCTGCCAACTCTAGATGAGACCAAGCCACTAATGGAACAACTGATAAATATAGTGGAGAAGGTCAGTAATGAAGACCTTGATACTAATGTCAAACTATTAGAATGGTTAGAAAAGAAGTTCCAAAGCAAGGTAAATGAGAAAATATCTGGTGACATATCACTAACTCAAGTTGCATTGGGAAATAAGGTTGAGGATGTGAAAAAGGTACTTAGAATATATTCTCATTGTACACTAAATTGTTTAACCCATCACTCTTCACCTGAGAGACCAGAAGTCAAATTTTGAGTCTGGAGAGCCAAATTTCTAAATTAGGTGCAAGACTACCAACAAATCTAGCTCAAAGTGAGAAGTGTTTTTGGACATTGCTTCAAAGATAGAGTCAGTTAGCTATATTAACAATAGATAAGGCCGATATAAGGGCCAAACTGACTAGCATTCAAGCTACCCTCACACCCCATATGGAAATATTGCACAAGGAACTAGGCTATGCCGAAACCTTACTTAAGAAAGACCCCAATCTTTCTACTTTAGATGGTCTAGTTCACCTTGCTACCAAGCTTGCCATCCAAATCAAGTCATTGGATGTTGCATGTGATAACTGGGATGTAACCCTCAAAATAATCTTGGATGTCCATAAATATTTTCTAGATCAACACACAATAACTGTATAGCCCATTTGACATAAGTGTAAAAAGGGGGGAGAATATAAAAAGGGAGAGAATAATAAGAATGGGGGAGAAGAAGACAAAAAGGGGAGATATATATTTTTAAAAAGAAAGAAAAAAGAGAAAGAAATAAGGAAAGTAAGAGAAATGAGAGAGAAGCATCACAATACAAGAAGTATTAGATGAAAGAGTATAAGAATGAAGTTGAAGTGTATCTGTAGAGACACACTTACTTAGAAGGAGTACAAAATTTTAGTTATAGAAAAAACTTATCAACTCAGAGGGAGTTATTTAATTTGAGGTATACAACTTATTCCAAAATTTTGAAAATTTGAAGTTTTGTATATGAGCTGAGTTATGGATATGTTATGCTTGAGAGAATACAGATGTTAATGTATATTCAAGTATTTTTGACACTCATGTCAAAGGGGGAGATTGTTGATCTCAGATTGGTTTTGACAAGTGAGTGTCAACACACTTAAGCTACTTACTTAGTTCATATCGAACTAGTAATACATGTTAAGCACAACATGTAAATATTAGACCAAGCCGAGCTATAGTGATTGTTGAGCCACCCAAGTGCCGAGTCAATCGAGTGCTGAGTAGATAGACCATGTTGAGTAATTCAGGAGCCGAGTAAAGAGTGGATGCCAAGTAATGCAGGTGCCAAGTCATAATACAAAGATCAGTATATGCCAAGCATCAGAGACTTCAGATGCAAAGTGAAATAATTTTGATATATTTGTTTGTAATGACACAAAAAACTATGTAAACCATTTTTGAGCCAACTTAAGATTAGATTTTGATATTTTGGAGATAAAGATGAATCTATATTTGAATTCCCTATGCAATTACATGTAGCTAATCAGAAAATGGGAAGGATTAAGTGGCAAAATGGATGAATCTCATCCATAGATTTATACCTAACCCTAAGCCACCAAAGACTTCTTAAGGAGGATGAAAGCCTAAACTCTCAATAAATGTGTAAGGAATTAAAGGAGTGAAGAGGATAATTTTCATGCACAAATAGAGCATTCATGGTGACTTAGAAGTTATGAAGAGAGAGTGAATTGTAGAATCAGTTAGAGAAGAACAAAGGATAGAGAAAAGGATACAACATTGAGACATCTAATCAAGAAGAATCAATAAGACATTGTTTGGAGGTGATATGTTATCAGCAAAGCAAGTGCCAACTACTAGATCTATGCTAAACCATTTTAACATGTGATTTCAGTCAAATTTCTTTATAGAGCAGTCCTAATAGACTGTATGAAATTGTTTAATAGGGTGCTTACTTAGTTGTAAGTTAAAGTCCTCTAAAAAGGCACAATTCTAATAGGGTGTTGAAATCCACTAAGAAGGTAAGATCTAATAGTCTTTGTAAGCCTTTAACAAGGTAGACTTTTCATAGGGTAGATCATGTTCTATGGTCAAAATATTATAACCTTCATTGGGTACACTTTATTGCTACAATAGTGAAGATTTGTGGATGTCATCCCCACCCTATTTTTACCTTCTCACTTGGAGGGTTTCTAGGTAATCATATGTAGTGTTATGTATGTGAATTCTTGCATATTTACATGATCTAGATGTATATGCTTTACATGTTATTTCAATTTTTTCATTGAATGCATGAGATGAATGTATGGTGAAAGTTTTATGGGTCCAAGTGTGAACTACTAATTCAACCCCCCTCAAAAGTTCACCTTTCCTATTGTAATTCCAATATTATTGGAGTCCATACAATAAAAAAAGTTGCTATAATGTATGATTAGGTGTCCAATATTGTTTTTTGAACGGGGAGCAGTAGTCATCAAAAGGATAAATGCAAAATGAAGGTATCGAATGAAAATTGTTGTGATATGGAGCCTAATCAGAATCTCCTTATATTATTTATATAAGGTTTTGGGGGTAGCACCCCCAAGATGGGGTCAAGGGGTAGTGCCCTTACGAGGTCTTGGGGCAGTGCCCCAAGTGCGCTGCCTATCATAGTATAGGCTAGGGTTGAGGGGAATGCCCCTAGAGGGGTTTTTAGGGCAATGCCCCCAAAGCCAAAAATGCCTTATATTGTAAAAGGCGTCGGTTACTATTTTCCTTATTGGATGACTTATTCTAGCCCTAATTTTGTAAGTGACAAAAGCTTGTATAAAAAGGCTTAGGGTTAGGGATTTTATAATGCAATGGTGATATTGTAGCTTCTTACAACAATGTTGAGTTGTAAGGGATTGCAGATTGTAATCATTGGATAATAATCACTAGATAATAATAATATTGGACTTATTGTTGGTGGACATAGCCCAGAGATTGGGTGAACCACGTTAAATGTTGGTGTCTTGTGTTCTCTTTTATTTGATCTACTATTTTTTGGTATCGGTTATAATTGCATATAACTATTATTTCTTTCTGAGGTTAATCCTAACAAGTGATATTAGAGCTAGATGGTCATCATTTTTTAAATTTCTGTTTAGCTATACCATTTTCATTTTTTTTAGCGATCTTCTATAGGAAGGTATCACAGTTGAGTGGGAGTCTCATGGTTGAGTGGAAGTGATGGCAAACAAGGGTAAGTTGAGGGTTGGCAAGTTTAATGGGAAAAAATTTCAATTATGAAAAATGAAAATGGAGGACTATCTTTATCAGAAGGATTTACAGAAGCCATTGGAAGGAAAACCTAAAAAAAAGGAAACTATGAAAAATGAGGAATGGGAGATTTTAGATAGAAAGGCACTTGGAATCATTTAGTTATGCTTGGCACCATCAGTGACATTTAATAGTATAAAAGCAAAGACAATGGAAGAGTTGATGGAAACTCCCGTAAAATTGTATGAAAAGCCCTCAGCTTCAAATAAGGTATTTCTCAAGACACTAATACATTTGGCATCAATTTGCGATGGCCAACTGTCAGAATTGCGATGCAAATGTGTCGCCACTGCGACGGTAGTAGACATCATTGTTTTTTAGTCACAAATTACGACATCTATTCTTGGATGTCGCAATTTTGACGCCTATCTGTCGCAAGCTCAACATTCTAACCCATCATTGCTCCCATCGCAATTCTGACATCTTCACCACGCATTGCGATGGGGTGGCGTTGGCATCTGCCCACGGGTTCGCTCAGGCGAGATTCTTTACAGTTCTTCTGTAGGCGTCACACTTGCAACGTCCATGGAAACTTGCGACAGTGCTAGCGGTGCGGTAGCACTGCTGTCGATGCCATTGGCCGTCGTAATGTTTGCGAATGTGTCACAATTGCGATGCAAAATCATCAATTGCGATGATGTCGCTATGCACGCGATGCTTATTTCGTCACAATACGCGTGCGGACGTCGCAATTGCGACATCCATGGTTAGGAATATAGCGGGGCCACTGTGGCGGCGACACCAACTGCCGTCGCCACCACAGCGGCCCCGCCACAAGCATCATCTTTAGCTGCTAGCTCTAGCAATGTGTTCACAGTCATGTCGACCAGTTGTATTGCTCCTTCATCAAATGCGGTTGCCCATAGCTCCCCAGTGTGGTCTTGCAATTATAGGTGGACCATGTAGCTATAATTGCATTCCGTAAATTGCTTGTTGCATTTTTTACCGTACCATTCTCCATTTGCATTTTCAGACAACTTTTTCTTGCATTGCTTTCCTGCCACTTAGTTGGGACAAGCCGGGTAGGATAGCTTGTCTGTGTTGACCTCTATAATGGTTGCTTTCACGATGCACTTTATAGCACAAGTAGAACGCATAGTTTGATCATGTATGTCATGAATTGTCATTCTCAATACTGTAGGAGGTTGTGGGGTGTAGCTAATCGATGGCTCACCGTTGTCCTTAACATTGTCATCGAACCATGACTTTAACTCTGCTATCTCTGGAATTTGGAGATTGATCATCAGTTGTGTATTACCTGTGGTGTTGAGTACTCTTCCATTGAACTCAGTAACACGGCCTCCCTTAACCACTATAACTATAGTGTCTTGCAAGTAGTAGCTTTGTTGCAATTCACTGCCCACTTGCTTGGTTGCTGAGCCCCAAAGCGTCAGATCAATGGGCCTATGAGTCATATCAAGCAATTGGATGGTGCACCGAGAAACTTCCATTCCATTTGCTCTTCTTATTATGGAGGTTGGTTGTACACATATTGTTTGCCGGTGCCCTTTTGTTGCTCCCTCGGCTGGTGTTGGAGATGGTAACGACATCCTCTCAATCTTCTGACTCCATTACGCAGCTAAATGAAATATATATTCTCGCCTTTTTGCTACCCATGCTTCTAGAATTTATACTTTTTACTATAACATTGTAATTCTCATAAGGTGTAGCTTGCTAAAGAATCACTGGTATGAGGATGAAGCTCCATGGGTTGTGCTAATAGAGATATATACAAGCTTGCTTTAATTTATATCAATAACCAAGTGTCAAATTAAATCATAGTAACAGGAATTAGACATTGAAGTTAGTGAATTACAGGACCATACTATCTTAAACAGAAGAACAGAACACACACATCATTATATGTAAAATCAAGCTTGTTACAATTAAAGAATAAAAATGGAATTTGAATAAGATGATGAGATGCTAATTAATTACAAAACACCTAAAGCAAATTTTGCAATGCAAAATATGAAGTTCAATGAAGTGGCTCATACACCTGCCTATGTAGATGTAATTTATCCAAACTTTAATGGATCCCGTTAGAAAGACCCCAGTGTGAAACAACAGCTCGCTTGGAGGTCATGCAATCTAACACAGCCACCAGTAAAGATAGGAAAATTAAATTTCTCGGCCATCACAAGCAACAGTGTGAGGATTTCAGGGCAGAATGGTTTTGGTATAAGTTTTTAGAGGCTGACAACCTCAAGGATCCTGTAGAATAATGATGTAGAAGGGTGGATTGGTAGAACTAAACAATCCAAGAGACCTATACCTACAACAACTAAATTTAGGCCAGTGAAGGCATGTAACAATATTACACAACCCTAACTGGATATTGTCAATGTTTTCATCATTTGACTGCTCAAGGTGAAAGAGCACAAAAGAGATAAGGAACACAAACTCAATAGTAAAATTGAGACTCCAAATCTATAACAAATTTGTACACCAGTATTAAACAGGGACGAAGGCTAAAAATCCAAATTTCACAACAGAAGAAGCTATCAAACCAAATCAGAACACCATAGAGCATGGAATCGCATAATGGCATTTTACCTAAATCACCAAAGAGAACTCCAAACACTATTGTCCACCTCTCCTACTGTCGTCCCAGTTCCTATAAGAGGTAACAAAGAACGATGTAAGAAAAGTTATTGAGAAGCAAAAAACATGCATTCTTTCCAAACGACAGCAATCACACTTATCTATTCTAAATTTTATTAGTTCTTTAAATCCACTTGTTGCACAATCTTCACAGAAGCAATTCCGTTTAGTAGTATGGATTGCAAGAACTTGCAATCTCTAGGAGAACTCTTTGGACAGATCCATAAAAATATTTAACATGAGTATGTTTGTGTAGGTTATGAAGCTGAGTATCCCACAAATTTGATAATTTTTTGAAATGAGCCACTATTACTTTCCAATCAATACACCGCAGAAACCTGCAATGAAATGCAAGTTATCTAAAGCAGAAAAAAATTCTTGTGGAAGAGCTACCTTAACAATTCAGACAAAATGGGTATTAGCAAAATTCTGATCCAACCAGAATCCAATGCATTAATTACATAGTTACAAGAAAACCATCCAAACAGCCAGATATGTGGTTTTTAATATCCAATCTCAATTGCTAAATTGTTTTTTGAGGCAGGTTATTAAGAGATTTAGTTTTCATCAAATCAGAACCAAGCACATGGATGAACTACTCGTTAACCCCAACCATGCACATTGTAATTTATAAATTAAATGTATTTTGTAGTATTTGGGGTTGATAGGCATGTAGCATCTTACATCCTCCCAAAATCAATAGCGTATTGGTTGCCCACATTTATGCTGACATGTCATAGAAACCAACCAATATCAATGTAGAAACAACCAAAGAAAACCAGGCCCTTATTGGCACAATTTGTGTGGCAAGTGAAGGAATCAGGAATTAAGCTACACAAAATATGGCAGAATAAAAATACAATGTCCATGTAAGATTTGGGATTTTGATGAAATAGTTCTTATTGATAGGATATGGGACCAAACTGACATGGAAGTAGCCATTGATGATGTTGAAAACAATTGTTGTTTAATTTGAACAGCTGCCAAAGAATGTGGGCATACCAGCCAAAAATAAATTACACCCCGGCTTATAGATCTTAGACCACAAGAATGGATCCATTCATTGTTGTGATTGGTGGGGAGGAGCAGAATATTGCTGTATGTGTCGAGAGGGCTTCCATTGGTAAAACCTTATTCTGCCTTAGGCATATAGTACACACATTTGTTAGAAGAGTCTCATCCCTTTCAGCGAGGTGGTCTTCTTGGGAAGTTTAGTTGGGTAGACTTTAGAAAATTGCATCCTAAATTGAGCTTGCAGATTGATTAAGGTATGGATAAAGACAATGCTATGAGCCTAGGGCTTGCCATAACACAATTTTTGTAATAATTTGAAGCCTGATTAAAAGGCCAGACCATCCAAGTAACATGTCAAACTGGAGGAAGTGGAGGTTCAAGCTAGAAGGAATCACTAAATGTTTTGAATGGCCTGCAGGGGAAGTATAAGTGTGCCACTTATAAACTTGAGGACTTGTTTGATCGCCTATATGTCATAATGCTCCAATTGAAGGCTTGGATGAAGATTGAATGGACAATTTTATTTGGATTTTTTAAGGAAATGGTATTTGAACTCATAAGAAATTAGAGTGGTGATCTCTTATGAAGCGTTGGAGTTTATGAGTGTATCACAACCTATATGGAGAATTAACACACATTCGTGTGTTTTGGGGTAGGGTGGTTATTTGAGTATATATCTTATGTTTCTTTTCTCCTCTTGTTTTCTCTTATGTCAACACTCTTCTTAATTTTTATAGATTTGGTTTTGTTGCATTATTATCTTCAACGGTCTAAGGAGGAGTTCATTATATTTTCTTCTAGTATCAATACAGTAAATATCAAATGTCTTACATGAGGAAGTACAAACAACTTAGATAAGTATTAATTTCAACTAGCCAAAAACTATTGTTATTGACACAAAATTTTCTTGTGCATTAACAAGTTATAAGTTTTTTTAATGTTGTGATGTTGCTATCAAGATTCAATTGTGTAGTTTTCGGTCAAACTCATTGGTCTATGTTTATGAGTAGTGTTTCACAATAACTTCTTTCTCATTAGAATGAATAGAACACTAAATACTCATTGCATCTAGGTTTGCTCATGGAGGTGAAGCGTTGGGCTTTCTCGAGATGTTACCCACCCAAGCACCACTCCAACCCAAATGTTCTTAACCATGGAGTTTTTTAAAGGTTAATGTCATGCTCAAAAATCAAGGCTAAAGCACACAATTTAAAAAAAAAAAGGTAATAACAAGTATCTTATTGAGCTTCACTTTGTTTCGAGAATAGTTTAATATTCTCTACTAAACAGGGCCAACCACATGAAGGTGGAAGCTCATTTGGCCCCACCCCCCTCCCCCTAACATCACTCTACATTCCCCGTTAACATCTAACATTCATTAATTCTTTCAACCATCAATAAAATGTAACATTCAATCAATATCACATGATAACATTCATTAACACATTAGATTCATTAACATGCAACATTCATCAATATTCTGCATTAACACATAATTCATGAACATTCATTAGCACATAATTAAATTCATTGAGACATAAAATATAGTCATTATCAATTAAGGTATGTAGTGACAATCATTTCTTTTTTTTCTTTCTATTTCTTTTTTCTATGTAAGCTCTAAGAGGAGCATCAGTGTCATCATCAATTCCCCCCTCATCAGTTGTTCTGTTCTCTATTCTTGATGATCTCAAATTCCTATGCTGTTGCAAAGGGGGGTCCTCTGCAATAACAAATAAAAGAGTTAAATTAAAAATAATTTATTATAATTGTTACAAGTATTTAATTATTTTAAATAACATAACTGTGTCTCTTTACTTGATCTGACCACATCATTTTGTCTGGACTCAACATCAACACGGTCATGAACATCGACCCCTCGATCCTCTACAGCTACTATACAAAATGTTATGTTAATCCAAACACCAATTGCAATTACATATACAAAATTTAATAGCAAATGTATACCTCCACCACTGGGATGCACATCATGCGAACCTTCGACATCCACAGATTGTGTAGAAGGATTGTCAGGCTGCATTCCAACATCCTACGCATTGTTATCATTGCTTGCTTAAAACAGATATACTCACTTTATATTGAAACTCAACATCAAATAGACTAATTGGTAAAGTATTCAATTTGAAATAAATTTCATTTAGCTTATTTACCTGTGGCTCAGATGCATCAGTATTAGAACCTTCCACACTAATTTCAGCTTGTAGCTGTTCAGCCACGGCTCTATAGCCTTGTTTTAAGCCAATTCTCTTATCGTCTTCTGTGAGGCATCTCTTGAACTCTGAGCCCTGCATTTTTGCATGGTATGGTGAATTTTACTTGCATTGTTTCATCAACCAATGGAGGGTACTTAAAATATCAATAGAAAATCATCTATATCCATCACAATATAATAGGAGAAAAATCAAGCAGTTTTGATGGAGCAATCTACTATATAAATGTTGTGTGTTTGTATGCTTTTCTTGTACCAACATATTTTCTCCAAATTCTTAAGTTGGGTAAGAGTTAGTTCAGCTCTTTGGAAATAAAAATGGCTGCAAGTGCTGCTACATTCCCTCATTCTTTCAATCACTGCCTTTATTCTCAACTATTGGAGGAAAATTCAGTCAAGGGTGAGATTTTAAATAATGTCATATTAGTGAATCACAAGTTTTCTTCACTAATCTAGATTGCAGAGTCTTGACATCAATTGTTGAATTGTTGAATTGTTTATATTGAATATGAAAATCCACTACTGTTATTATATTCTATTGACCTATTTATAATTGATGAGCTAAATAAGGGAGTCCTAGCATTTCCCTTCACATTATATAAAAAATTTGATACAATTTTTCATTTACTAATACTTACAACTCTTGCTTGAAGTTTCGAAAAACCACCAGAGCTGAGCTTGTGTATCCCGTGCTTTTCTAGTCTTGCCTTTGTTGCCTTTGATGTGTCAGGCAATCTATGAAAAGTTTGAAATATGTTAGATAGTATAAATATGGAGGTTAATTAGTACATAATTAGATTCTGAATAGTATCACATACCTTGATGTACTCTCCACTGGTGTAATATTATTTTTCTTGTCAGCTTTATACTTTCCATCCAAAATCAGAGCCTGCCACTCAGCATCAGGAACATAGGGCGGACGCTCGTACCTGGGGTTATCCCGTAAATTTTTTCTGTACTGGTCCCTAATATACTTCAAACATAAACTAGCTTTTTCAAGGAGCTTGTTTCTCTCGAATGCACGAGGTCCAAAGAGTTGGGTCATGCTCTCTATAAGATCATCCTTCAACGGTTTGTGTTGGTGATTCCACCTTTTAAGTAAAAAAAAACTTGTTAGACTCATAAATGAAGTGAAGCTACCTTTAATATAGTTCAAGAAATGGACGAAAAGGAAAACTATTATAGCAATGATATGAAATCAAAATAGTGGTTTGGGGTTTTAGTTAGGATATGATGTTCCACCAGGTACGCATGGTGGGCCCAAATATTCGCAAACACTCATCACCAAGTTTTCTCCAAAAAAGATCATTCCCTACAAAACAATCATGGGATCATTAGTCAATGAAGAGTGATCAAAAACTAAATTACTATTATATCACTATAGAATAATAATAACTTTAAAGTACCTGGAACTTTGGCTACTTTTAATGGAACGCCTTCATCGTCACTAACGATCAATGTGACATCCTTCACCGTTCTCGTACTAGGAACATAGGAACATCCAGGAAATGATGTTGCAAGTGCTATTGCAAAAAGTTTCATAAGTTTCATAAGTCTTTGTCACGATCAAAGTATAAAATAACAAATGATAATTGATGTCATAAAGTTGTAAAAAAGAAACTATTTGTTGCTGTCATAAGAGAGAAAAAGAGGGATTTGTGTACCAGCAGATGGTGCAACAATCGATGCATGTAAGCTCCGTGTTGCTGACTCAGCAGTCGAAAAGAGATTTGTGGTTGTCTTGGATGGAGGCGACATCATCGTAGGATTCAATTGATGTGAAGCTGAAGAATAAAATTGTTAGAGCATGCATAAATATAGAACGCGTGGAATAGCATGGACAAGATTGTTAGAGCATTAAAAAAAAGGATTGTTTGAGCATGTATTGTCAATGATTATGATCATTCCTATATATATTCAGTGGAAAAAAGAAGTGGGGAATGGAACATGCGATCTACCTGAACCACCTGCAGCGCCCTCATCATGGGAACGGGGCTCGAAATCAAGCAAAAAACTCTGTAAAGACAACGCATCCATATTTTAATTAATGCCATAAAAGAGCATAACATAAAAACCATTATTGAACTCTTGTTATAATAAAATATTTCATTAATACTTACTTTTAAGGACTTAGAGGTGTGCAACAATTCAGATGCCCTATCTTTTATTTGTTGAGTCATAGGCTTTATGGTTGCCAAACGTAGAATTTCTTTGCTAATTTTCTTTAAATTAATTTTAATCAAATCGATCGGGTCATCGGTCTCTACTAAATCTATATCTCAGGGGGGGCCTGCTGAGGGACTGCAGGTTCCTTTCCCTCCCTCCGACCACTAGCCCTCTGTGACAACAATGGTATTAGTATTATCAAAATTACTCCAAAACAATAAAGAAAACAACATTAAAAAAATAACATTTTGCTTCTATCTAGTTTGCACAATTACAAATGAGTTTTACCTGCTCATGTGTAGATGACCCGGGAGCATCGTCAGCATCCCCTCCGGGCGGTTGCTCCATATTGTGCCCCTGTGTCAAAGATGAAGTATAAAAATGTTAGCCAAAAATTTATTGACTAAATGGTATGTTGGAGTCATTGATTAGAAGTTGTTTTAATAGTATGTACCACCCCATGATAGTAGCCTCGTTTGTATCTATGCGGTTCAAATTGTAATCAATAAGAAGCTCTTCCCCTGTATGTATTGATTTTATCGCATAGATGAATACACGATTTCCCTCGTGCGCCTCAAATATGCAATTGGGTTGCTTTATAGTTGACCCAGGTCGTGTACTATTTATAAAACCCGCAATATTCCCTGTTGCTTTTGGCCTTCCATCAATGTATATAGCCACACTTTTACTTTGATTATTGTCTTGCTGTTGTATATAATTTGCCGAGAGGGCATACCTACGCATACTTTTTTTATATTTAACAATATGCATCCAACTTTTGTAATCGTAACATGGTCCAACATAATCCATCAATTCAAAAACTTTGTTGTAAGACACCTTTATGCCGTCCATAGAAAATAGGCCCAAACCATGTAGTGATGATGGTGCTATGCGATATATCCTCTCATTAACACAAAAATCAGTGTTTATTGGAGGAAGTTCCTTGGGTACCCAATGTTTCTGTAGATGTTGGTACCTCAAGGGCACCTCAATGTCGCCTTCCATCTCATCATCATAAGAACATGACCCCCCTTGAGCAAGGAAAAATTTCATGCATTTATTGAATTTCCTTCTAGTCCTTTGACCTCTAGTTAATCTCCCTATTCTAGATAAACTGCATGTCTCACTTTCCTCTTCTATTCCTATATTTCCCTCACTCGAGGAAGACACTTCTGACAAATACCTATTCACTGGTACCTGCAAATGGGAGAGATCTTAGAAGACATCAATCTTACTATTGATAAGTGTATTAAATAGACTGTCTATAAGGAGTATTGACTTATACCTGTCGATCCATGAGACTGTGCGGGATGCTCTTGAAAGGGGTTCAATTTCCTGCAAATGTAATTCAATTATCGTGAGCATAATCACATCATAATCATAATCACATCCATCATTAGCATCACATAAAAATTAAAAACATTAAAAGGTACACAATAAAACACTTAAATCAGGCTCACATTATAAGCCTACTAGGGAAGTAGGCCTAGTGAAGGGCTAAAACTGGGTTTTTGTATCAGCTGATGAGTTGAGGGCTTAGTCACCTTGGGGACATGCTATTTGAAGTTGTTTGATGTGTGTGGAGGTGGAGGAAACACCTAGACTAAAGCCACTTGCATAACATTTTGAAATTTAGTTAGATATTTTATATTAATTAAGATAACTGTAATTTCTTCCAAAACCCATTATAATAATTTTAAAATGGATTACTGGTTTCTTTTTACTTACCGTGTAAATCCCATAGATCCAAATACATGTACTGAAATAAGTTTTCTAGTTTTATTCTGTAAATCAACATACTGATACAATGTTATTCCTATTCTAAAATGAAATGTTAGAGATACTTGAATTATTAACCAACAAATTGGGTGAGCACTTATATTATGTTTTCCCTATGAATTTTATTCTAGGTACAACTCCCTTTTATAGATATTTAATGAATTCCCTTTTCTAAACTAAACACTTAGAAATGCTTTTGACTTGAAAGAAAATAAGGCTCAATACATTCACGCATCAATATGTGTTTTAAATAGTTTTATTTAATTAATTTAGATTAATAGTTAATTTAGATTAGCAGTATTCTATTTGTAGTTGAAACTTGTAGCTTTTAAATAGATAATGAATAAACTATGTAACCATATATATAAGACAAATATATTTCTATCAAGAAATGAATATTAAATAGATTAAGGATTGATGGCATACCTCTAAATTCCATCATCATCATCCTCGTCATCATCATCATCATCATCATCATCATCATCATCATCGTCCTGGTCATCATCATCGTCATCATCATCATCATCATCCTCCTCGCCATCATCATCGTCGTCATCATCGTCATCGTCGTCGTCATCATCAACATCAACATCATCATCATCATCATCATCATCATCATCAGTAGCATCATCGTCATCATCTTCTTCTTCTTCTTCATGAAAATTTGTGTCAGGAACATCATCCAATAACTGTCGATCGTGATCACCATCTTCATCATCTTCTACTTCTTCGGTATCTTCTTCTTCCATTGCATTATACTTTATTGGCCTTCCTCTCGGTTCATGTCTAACAACAAATGACCAACCCTGTTTATGTGGAACCTCTGAGTAAAATACCTGCTCACATTGGCTTGGAAGAACATAAGGCTCATCCCCAACTGGCTCAAATGACCTTGTATTAACCATTGTAAATCCATTATCATGTTCAATAATAGTTCTATTAGGATCATTTGGATTAAGTTGTAGCCTGTACCATTTGACAACGAAGAGTACTAATTTGAAGGAACTAAAGTCACACTCAATTATCTCATCCAAAATGCCATAGTATCAATTTTCAAACTCTTGAGGATGTAAGTCATTTCTAGATGAAATATTAGTCACTTGAAAGACTACAGTTATTCCTGAATCACAAGTTTTCTTCGTGTCATCCAACAATTTGATGCGAAATTTTTGACCATTACAGAACATAGCCTTGTGGTGTTTAACCTGCAATAATATGTGAAACATATCAAAATTATTGTATTGTGAGTTGATAAACATACAGGTGATTAATAAATTTGTACGTACCTGGAAATCTCTTGAACCACATGCTAAATCTATTTCCCTTTGCGTAACATTGGAATTTCTATTACGATGAGCTTCTTTAACCAATGAAGATACACCTTCCCATGTTAATGTGTGACCAAAATGTTGACATCGTTCAATCCATACCGTCATCCAATCAAGATTGTTTGCAATATACAAATGTAGTGCATCCCACTCTCGAGCACCTGTACAAAAAAAAATAGACAACTTACAACCGATTTATTTTGAAGATTAAGAAATAATTTATTACAATAACATCTTATAATTTATTACCTCTCACTTTCCTCAATGTACCTTTCCCCATCAAGTACTCCCCTTCTAATTTTTTAAAAGGCTCGAGATCCCAAATGCGATCTACATGGATATTTGATGCAAACTTAGGAAGATATTCAATAATGTACACCATAGTCTGGTATACCATATATCCCTCTACCATAGAACCCTCAGGATGTGCTCTTTGTCAAACCAAAGCCTTCAAAGATTTCAAATGCCTCTCAGCCATCCACATTGACCTAGTGTGTATAGGTCCACACAATTCAATCTCCTCAACTAGGTGTATGAGGTAGTGTTCCCGTGCATTGAAAAAAGTTGGAGGTAGACACTTTTGCCTTTCACACAGTAAATGAGGAATTCTTCTCTTCCAATAGTTTATATCTTCTTTATGCATTTCCTTAGATGACAACCACCTACATTAAGAGATTCAAGTCACAAAAAATATATAGATATGAGACTTTACAAAATAATATACAATAGATTACATAGCAAGAAAAACAAATCACGAATATAATAAATATATACAACAAATTGAACAGATATTACTGCTTACCTCATATATTTTCCAAGATGGTATATCACTTGTTTGATGTTATTGTTGAAGTTCTCTGGGAGAGATAGAGGAAGCACGTACTGCAGTAATTATAAACCAATAATTTCATTGTTTTTTAACATAACATAACGAACAATTCACGTAGTTTATGAATATATTGTAAATACAGAAGAACATAACTTACCTTGACGAAAGTATGCCAATCATGCGTTTTGAGCCCTGGCCCAAATTCACTTTTTTTTGATATGAGATTGTTTATGTTCACAGAAAATCCTGTGGGAAATCAAATTTTTCGTATGACTTCTTTTATGGCATCACTTTGCTGCTCCGTTAATAACCATGGAAGGGCACTTATATTAATCTGATCTCTGTTGCTATTTGAGTGAATGAAATTTTTCAATGCATGATTGGATTCATGGATGTCATTAAAAATTTTGACAATTTTTTCTTTGTCACGCCTTCCATCCAATATTTTCCACAATGTCTCTGTTATATTCTTTCCAATATGCATAGTATCAAACAAATGCACAATTTGTAAGTGCTTGTAGCAGGGCAACCTACTAAATTGTCTGGGATAGCTTTTTAGTCCCTTTGGAAGGTTCTCAGTATTGCCTTGACGACCTTCATGATCATCAATTACACAATTAGTCAACAAAAATCACAATAGAAATATATAAATTACAAACATAAACCATTAGGTGGAACGACATTACCTCGATGATTAATTCTATTATATTCCAACTTCCATAGGCGAGGTGTCATTCCAATATCTTTCATAATAGCAGTTAATTCTTTATATGAGTGAGGTAGAATATTTGATGATGGTAACAGAAACTCGCCTATCAATCGACAACAAAAAATATAAGTTGTTGATATAAACAATATTAGTGGTACATTATTCACCCTTTGTTAACTATAAAGACTTATATGACATACCTTAACATACATGACATTGTTATGTTGGATAAACCATTCATAACCTTCAAGTTCAACAACAACAATACAGAAGAGAGAAGAGTTGTTTGGGAGTCTTTGTATAGGGGCTCGTATGCCTTTTGAAGTAGAGGTACATCGAGGCTATCATCATCATCATGATCAGATACGCTTGGACTAGATGTGTCATGGATCAATGTATTTATACCATCCTCTTCAATTGTGTTTTCTGGCGCATGATCATCATCTTCCATGGGATCATTATCTTCACCTTGGATATTTGCACCTCCATGTTCCTCCACTTCGAAAACCATATTCTTCAGATTGTTGTGGTTCATATCATGTACTTCCCTGGGAAGATCAACCTATATAAAATTGATTAACATAAATAAACCATGATCATCAACTCATCATCAAGTGATTTCATATGTATATAAATTGTTAAAATGATATAATGAACGACTTACCAGTGGATGATAGTCATGCCCCTCTTCAATGTGACCATTCTCCCTACAATGTCTCTTAACTGTTTTGATTAGCAGTCTTCTATGGTTTAAGCCCTTACAAATATTGCAAGGACAATAACATTTTCCATCACCTTTTCTTTTCAAGTTAGACCACAATCTAGCGATTGTCTCCCTATTTTGTTCTTCACTTATATTATCTGACATGATCGTTCTTTGCAGGAAGCAAAAATTGGGCTATGAAAAATTCGGTCTACAACTTTCAAAAACTAAGCAAAACTGTCGAAAGTACACAAATCTTCTTAGACCTAGCTAAATACTTTAATATTTTAAAAATACTTTCTTTGACTTTATTCCTAAGATTATTTGTAAAACTTTGACCAACCGCCTGAAGGTCTTATTTCAAGAGACCTTACAACATTAAGCCACTAAAAGAAATTTCAAAACATATAAGCTAAAAGTCTAGTTAAAATATACATTAGAATAAAAAAAAAAAACAATTTTCATACTCGAGCGTGCGGCTATAACTCGTGCAATGGCCTTCTTGCTTAGTTGTAGAAGCTCTCCAGCAATCAAATTATACAAACTACAAGGCCTAACAAAAATTTCAAAACATATAAGCTACAAGTCTAGTTAAAATATACATTAGATTAGATTCAACAATAGCAAGCAATGTTATTCAGAATTAGATTCAACAAACCTTAGCAGTGTAAATAGCCATCTCCTCTAAACTGGACTCCAAACACGAGGGGGCATTCGCATACTCTTCCCCTAAAGGTATCCTGAAGAACAAAAACCACTATTCTTGAGTTTGTGAATTGCACCTCGAGATGAATGAAGCTTAAAAGGAATGAAAATTATTTTCATACATTTAAATCAGGATGCAATATTTATTCATAAGTATATACCTTGCAAGCACTTAAAATTGTTGTTATATGTGTTGCAGGAAAAAAAGAATTTTATACTTATGTGTATAGACACACTTCCTGTATGCGATCCAAAGCTCGAATGTTATCAAGTGTGTCCAATGATGGGGAGAGACCTCCGTGCAAGCAGAAGATCTGCAATGAAACAAAAGAAAAGAAAATTTTCTTATAGTAAGAACAAGTTTGTTGTGCTGCACAGGGTACCAACAAAATAGTGTATAATATCTTTTTCTTTACCTGACTTTCAATTCAGCATGAGAGCCTTTAATAGAAAAGTCAAGTTGATAACATATTTAACAAGAGCTGCAGGGCAGCATAGTTCCTGCGTAAGTCCAAGAAAATGTGTCAGGATTGACATAGATTTGCATAAGTCCAAGAAGATGTGTGAGCATTGACATAGATTTTGTGAACATTTTCTATGTAATGAATATTTTAATGCAAATGGAATGAACCTAGGGGTGGATTGGTAAACTAATTATTTGTATCAAATGGTGTAAAATTGAAACTAAAACCGTTTCAATTGGCCACGCCACTCATGGACTATTCCTCCATATGTTATAATACTTTCATCATATATCACAAATATGAAATAGAATATGTAGCACACTAAAATAAAGCATTAAAATATAGTGTCTAAATGTAATTAAATATATGGAACTGGTTATAAGAATCTATACAAATAAATCAGAATGGGTTGAAATCAGTGCCCAACTTAAGAAGATCAACACTAATAATATGTCAAATATTTATTGTTAATTTCTGCTCGTAGCTGTAGGGAAATTAGGTAAGTGAGCAACAAAAGAGCTAATAGTTTGTAAGAGTATACCATTTAAACTGTGTATGCTCATTTAAAAAGAGAGCCCATAATTTGGCATGAAATACTCAAGACAATATATTTGATATGCATCTTACTTCAGCATTTCATGTAAACATGCATATCAACTCCAAGTGTTAAATGTCAACTGTAAGTGCAACAATGCAAGTTTCCATCTGTGTAACTTGTTTTTCTACTATAGTCAATGCTGATACATCCTTCTTTAACATAAATAGATTCAAAAGGAAGCATTGTCAACTTAAGAAAAATAGTAAAAATATATAGATGGATAAATGATGCATTTGTTTGGTATATTGTTAACTAGTTGAGAAATAACAGAAGCTACGCTGATTGCTTGAAACTTTTTGTATGGCTTTTCCTGCCCCTGTGAAAAAGATGAAAAAATGCCATAGATAGTAATCAAAAGGAATTAAGCCTACTAACAACAGCATGATTTGCATTGACAGAAAAAACCACAAATGCATACATTTAAAGAATGACTTGAGTGATCTTTCAAACAATTTGAAAATGAGCTCTGAACAAATACTTTTAACCATATTTCCTTTTATTATGCTATGTCTCCCTACAAGAAAAATAAATAGATCTACAAGAAAAATATTACACATGCTCATCTGCATGCCAAACTAAACATGCAATTAAACAAGTGTTACACCATTTGTAGAAATGGGAAGCTCAGGAGCACCCTCTGCATGAATGATAGGCCCAACACTTTGGTACTTGCTCCCTCATGCCAAAACATGCTAGCAAGCACATCAACCTTCTGCTCTTTAACATCTAGATGATAGATCATAGAGTGAGATCTGAAACATTGTGATTCAAAAAACATATACAATCTCTTCTAGAAACAACATCAAGTAAAATAGTGGATAGCAGAAAAATTGTTATGTATAACAGAAAGTTGTTTTTAAATAAACTTAAGCAATTTTTAATTTACCAAAGTTTTTGCTAAGCCCACATTTGCCAATTGTGTAAGGAACTTCATATGATGCTGCGAGGAATGTGTTGATGAAGCCAAAAAATGTGATTTTTTGATTAATCACTAATTGCCAACGTTCATGATTATGTAATTCTGAAGGACATGTCTGAATTGTATCTACTCTGATTTACAATCAATTTTCATCCTATCACTGTGAAAAATGGTTGAGAAATGTCAGGATAGCAAAAAAGTGAAAGCCCGACTTGGAAGGGAGACATAGTGGTGCATGTGAGGTTGAGCCCAATAACGATGGAGTGAGAGGTTGTTCTTAAAATTGGTTGATACTCTACTAGTTTTGGAGGCCGGTAAGAGTATTTTTGGGAGATTTAATATGCAGAAGCTGATGTGTAATGAGGGGAGAAACCCGATAGAGGGAGCTCGAGAATGGAAGAATGGAGAGCGGGTATGAAACCCGATAGTGGTAATTAGATAGTAGAAGGTAGTAGAAAACTTCGATAGCAGAGTGGGAGATTGCGAGAGCCCGCAAGCAAGGAGGAACCGAGACTTAGACTGAGGTAAAGAAAAACAAAGGAATATGTGTGATGACAAATTTCCTTACTGGAATTTTGACATTTAAACTAGCATTTCCCATTTTCCCTCCAAAGGAAGAACAAAAAAAAGTAAAATGAACTTAAATTAGTCAATCTACAAGATCAAACTTGGGAAAGGAAAAAAAATTAAAAATTGCCATAAGGTGAATGTCTGTTTGTTTGTTTTGCACCTTGCCGATGCGGGTCTGTGCCTGGCCCTTTCAATGCGTTGAGTTTGCCTCACTCAATGCCCCTCTTTTCCTTTCTGCTGAAGTGATCTCCCGCCTTTCCTTTCCGGAAGAACCCTGTGATCTCTCGCGCAATTTCTTTCAAACGAGGGTTTTCGGTTTTTTTTGTCTTATATCCTGCGGCCGTCACAATTGTGATGCCTGACGTCACAATTGCGACGGTATCGAGCTAAAATTGAAAAAAAAAAGCCAAAAACACATTACCTTTTCCAACCGTCGCAAATTGACATTGCAAATTGACCTCTAATGTATTAGTGAGAAGTATTTATTTAATATGAAAATGGTAGAAGGTGGATCTGTTGTAGATCATTTAAATGAGTTTAATATTGTTACTAGTTAGTTATCTTCTATGGGTATTAATTTTTATGAAGAAATTAGGGCTCTCTTAATTTTGTGTTCTTTGCCTAAAAGCTAGAATGATAGTGAGTAATTCTATTTTTGGATCTAATACCCTTAAATATGATGATGTGATCGGTGTTATCTTGAGTGAGGAAACTTGTAGGAAAACCTCAGGTGGATCTACATTAGGAAGTGCTTTGAATGCACAAAGCGGAGGAAAAATAATTGAGAGAGGAAATAATTCTCGAAATTGTGGGAAATCAAGTGGAAAGTCAAAGGGAAAGAGGTCTCAATCCAGAGGACTGAGAGATTGCTAGTACCGTGGTAGAATAGGGCATAAGAAGAAAGAGTTCTAGACTCAAAAGAACAATAAAGGAGATAAACCAAAAGGGAACAAAGAGGCAAATGTGGTAAGTAACAAATCAGAAGAGGATTATTTGCTCCTGTCTTTAGAAAGTATTGATGATTCATGAGTTTTAGATTCTGGTGCTTCA